>SMDT01003014.1:0-311172 GCA_005392925.1 Aquilaria sinensis | reverse complement strand
ACTGAAGCACTTTAACTTCCTTAGCCACCACCATTACTTACCCTTCCTTAACCACACCACTTAGCTACCTACCTATATAATGCATAATTCCCGACTTAGGAATGAGTTCTAGACCCAACCGAGGCTACGGAACGTCTTAACTTTAGCCTAGGGATGGAAACCGAGAGTTTGAGACATGCTCTTAGGATGCCCGGAAGCTTGAGGGCAAAATGCCTTGGCGGCGCCGTTGGCGACGCGTCGCCAAAGGCATCAGCGTTCGGGAAATTTTGCATTTCTCGGCGACTTGCGTCACCAACTCGCGTCGCCAATATGGCGTCGAAACTGGCGACGCGTCGCCAATGCTTTCCAGCATTGCGCGACAGCGTGCGTTCTTGCACGAAAACTGCTCAAACTTTCCTTCATCCCATAACCAAATCACTTGGGTCTTGTTTCTAACTCATTCCCACACAAAACACTACATTTCTATGCATTATTTGAGCTTAATTAACTTGAATCCCTTACCTCAAATCATCTTGAAAGCAAGAACAAGCTATGAGCACCTCCAAGCTCCAATGGGTTCCCTTTGAGTTCCAAGCTTGAAATCAACCAAATTGAACACCAATAGCACGAAGTTAAGACCATTTCTAACCATTTAACAACCTTAAAACTATTCCATAAGGATCAAATACGTTTACCTTTGGGTTTGAACCAAAAACTTGCAAAAACAACTCCAAATGCACCAATTCCATAAAAAATGAGCTAAGGGCTTGTTGGGATTGCTTCGGGGCCTTCAAATTCCATGAAAACATGAGTGATTTGGGAGGTTTAGGGGTAAGAAAGCAAGGGTGGAAGGAGAGCTACGAAAATGGCAAATGGGGGAGATGATGAATAGTGTCATCTCCTCCATTTAAAACCATCTTAGCCCAACTTCTTCCTCTTGTCACTTTGGTCCTCAAACTAAACTTTGAATCACTTAGGCCACTCAAACACTCCCATTTCTATCACTGCTTGGTCCCAAAGAAAGGTTATTCTTACCCAAATACACTGCCCTTGAGTCACCTAAGCCATTATAAGACATAATAGCTTAAATTCTTACTTAGTGCATTTTTCACCCTTAAGTTAAGCTTTTGGTTCAAATGGCTGTAAATACCTATGGTCTTAACTTAACTAGCTCAAAACACTTGCATGGACCTAATTTTACCAAAATTACGGTCATGCCACTGACTTGGGCCAAAATTACCATTTTGCCCTTTTTGCCCCTTAGGTGCCAATTACTCTTTGGAACTCAATTTAACCTTAACTAGCTTGCTGTCCTTGCTTAATACTACTTATTTGAGGGAAAATACTTGGGATTCACTTACCTCGACATTTAATGTAGAGGAAATACTAGGAGAGCCTTTACATTCTCCCCACCTCAAGAAATTTGGTCCTCCAAATTTTATTCTTAACCGAGCACAACACTTAAGTTATAAACCTCTCACAAAGTGCTCAGTTCTCTTACTCATGGTCCTTTCCTTACTATGGTTGTTCATAGCTCCTTAACCACGAGCTGCTTCAAACTCTTAGCTTCTTGACTTATTGGTCAAGAAACTTCTTAAGATATTACTTAAGAGATGGACACCTTAGCTTGGTTCACAAGGCGCAGTCCTCATACTCCCAAATTTCACTTAAGCCTAAGCAACTTAGAGCTAACTTGCTCCCCTTTAGGCCCTTCTTCCTAATGGTTTACCTCCGGGAGTACTAAGTCTCCTACTTGAACCATTACCCTTTGGTGGGACTTATTAAAAACTTACACCTCACTTAGGCTTTCAAGCCCTACCTAGGTGTTTCTTAGTTGCCACCACTTAGCACTTTTGCACAATTTAACTTGGTAGTACTTGCACCCATCATAAACATTCAAGCTACTTTGGGTACATCATCCTTTTTATTGCCACTTAGTGCTTAGGATATGTCTTGACTTGGCAACTCTTACACCCAACTTAGGCACTCTAGCCAAACTTCGGTATATTTTTAATCTTGATGCACCTTAAATACAGTACCTTTTGTGGCGACTTACCCTTAACTTTCTTAGGTAGCTACTTACACTTACCACCTTAGGGTTCCTTGGCCACTTTAGGCACAAATCAACTTAGCAACACTTACACCCTTGCCATGGTATAGGCACTCTAGTTCACAAAAACTTTACATCCTCTGGGTGTCTTTGGGTGTTTTACAAACTACCCAACGTCTCTACATTTGACTCCTCTAGGTAATCACTAACATGCTTGTGTCCTTGACTAAACTCTTTAGTCACCTAGCCATTTCTTGGCCCTTAATTCTTAAGACACCGCTAGCATGCTTTTCACTCTTTAATACCTAGGGGTCAATCTTTAATTACTTGGCCTTCTTTGACGATGGGGTAATCTAGGGCATTATAGCCTTTTCTTAGGTCTCTTCAAATTACTAAAGACCAAACTTAGCACCACTAATTAACTTACTTAGGTGCCTTAAATACCCCATACTGCCCCCAATGTATTACTACCGTGACCCTTAGGCCTTAGCTTGATTACTTCGCCACTTTAGGTGTACACTTGGCATTGAATTCTCTTAGGCTCCACGGCACTTCTCAACTTCCTTAGGAAGCCCTTGGGACTCTTGAAATTCAACCTTTCCTGGTCCTCTCTTAGCTCTTACTCTTAGGTACACATGGTGTCCCACAACTTATGCCACACCCTTGGTCTTCCTTGAAATCTCAGTTTGCTTGATTCCAACTTAGCATTTGACACTTGCCTTCATGCTTATCTTGGTTTCTTATGGAATCCAAATGGGTCTTTCTTAACACCCTAAACCCATTGGGTTAACACAACCCAACTACTACCCATGAGTGCTCCCAACACATAATTGTGTTTAAAAGAGACTTATAACTCTTATGCCTTACTTGAGGCCACTTTGGTACCCATACCTTACTTCCTTATACCTAGGCACATTCTTAGGTCATTACCCCACTAGCCCATCCTTATGCACTAACCACCATGACTACTTAGTGTGCTTTACACACCCATAGCCCATAGTGTGTGCACCCTTAGGCTTAATTGAGGCCCACAACCTCCTTATGCCTAAGGAAGTTTTACTTGGCACCCTTTCGGCCCATAATTCACTTAAGCACTTCAAGTCTCTTTGAACTCTAAAATTTACTAGAGTTTTCAGTATGACTCATTCTTATGGGCTCTCAGTGATTCAAGGTCATTAATTAGTAACTCAACTTTGGGACTCGATAGGTAGTTCCAACTGCCTTAGCTTCAACAAACCTTACCTTGGGGTTTTTCAGTTCTTTTCTTAGCTACCTACTTGTTCAAGAGTCTTTCTTAGTCATTAGCTGACCACACCTAGACCCTTAAACTACTTAGGTAACTTCTTACCCCTTAAGGAAATAAAGAATCCCAGAAACTTCTCAGGCTTAGTGAGTTCATTAAACTTTCCAACAACCTTAACTTCGGTTACCTTGAATCCACTAATGAGGATATTACCTCTACTTACACTTAACTCCATCTTGAGCCTCTTTATGCTTAAGACTTTAACTCGGCATTCGTACCCAACTACACCAATGCTCAAAATTTCCTGAATTACTCAAGACCCTTTGATAGTGGAGTACACTTCGGACCTTAGGGTCCTTTCTCTTACGAACCTTCAGATTAACTTAGGTACGCACTCTTAGCCCTTTGGCTTCAAATTTTCTTAGTTTCCTCAAACTCACAAACAATGTCCACTATCTAGAATGAATGAACTCCTAGACACTCAAGAACACTGCTCAATTCACCTTTTCTCTTCTTGAGCAGCCTTAGGTCAACTAAGACCATAACAAAAATACTACGCATAAATCTACTACATGGAGTTCGTTCTTATCAACTATAGGTCTGGGTTCTAAAACCACTTAGGACAATTTCTTTTTACTCACTTAAGTTGTCCTTAAAGCCACTTGGCTAATGGTGCTTTCATGGTTCCGTCTTACACTCCCACTCTGGGTTATAGCTCCTTAGGGATCCAAATGTTACTCCTTCGGTCTTTAAGGCTCAGGTTACCTCTTGAACCTCTACCAACTTACCAAATTTCAATGGACTCCCCTCTTAAAGGAACCGCACCCTTAAAGACAACTTCACAGTTTGAAACCCGCAGGTTATCCTTCTCAACCTTCAACTAACCAACTCCTCACAAAAACTGCGAGTCCTTAGGGTACCACTTGCTCTTCTTCATTCACAACTTCAGGTTCCTAAAGTTAACTCTTGGCTTTAAAAGCCCTTCTTACCTTAGTTGCGAGTACTTGGAGAATCCAATCTCGCTTTACTTGGTGACCTTTTGTAACTAGTGCACGACACTTCTCAGAAATGGGACCAGTCATAACCGTCTAAGAGTTGTCCTTCCTTAAACTGTCCCTATAGTGCATAAAACACTCTTTGCACCATAGGTACAAGTTTGCTCAACTTAAGGTTCAACTCGTGGCACGACTTACTGACTCTTCTATGCAAGCCACCCTTGCCCCTAGAATACTTCTAAGGTCACTTATGACTGGCACAGTTAAATCAGTCCTTATGCCCTTTGACCGATCCTATTCCTAAGCAACGCACACCAACAACAAACCACAACTCACTGCACTAATGCTACCCTTAAGCTTCTAGGTAAAACCTTAACTACTTTAAGGGTCTAAACAAAACTTGCCCTTCACAGGCCCTTATGGGTTCAAATACCCACACTTCACCACAATCTCAATTTTCTAGGCAGGCTAGTCACAACCACAGACATAGCAGTTTAAACAAGAAAACTACTTACTACTATGCTGTAAACTTAAAGGTACCTCTTTCTTTGTTGTCAGCTCCTTGACCAATCAATTGGTCCAAACAAAACTGCTTGATTGCCTATGAGTACTGGCGGTGCTTCCCCGGTGATTGAGGCATTCTTCCGTTTAGCCTTGTTCAGGCTTCGGCTTCGAGAATGTTCATGGCCTTCGTACTTTATCTCCCTTGATCCCATGCACTTAACTCATAGCCTCACTTCTAACTTGTGATATTCTTCCTTAGGTTTCATGGACTCCACATGAACTGACTTTTTCATGAGCTTTACTTCGGCCTCAACTTACCTTAGGGTGGAGATGTTACTCTCTTGGCCCGGGTGCACACATGGTTCTAGTGCACCGTAGCCCTTACCCCATGGTCTATTGCTCTCTTGGTATCCATGTCACCCTTGCCCTTAGGTAATGATGGTTCACTTGGCCTCAGTGCACCTTTAATAACTCAGTGCTCCTTGGCCCTTACCCTTAGGCCTTTCGACTGCTTGTCGAACTTTGCCTTTATCCACATAACTGTACATATTTCCTTGACCCTGGTCCTGCCCTTAGGGTGGGGATTCCTCCCTTGGTCTCAGTGTACTGGTAGGCCTTAGCACACTTAAACCCTTACCCCTTAGGCATGAACCATGATCTCCACTCCTTAAAATTCAAACATGCGTCTAGGGCTACTCACGCCATGGTGCTATTAAAACTGTACAACGAAATCACCACCTTCCTATGGCTAATTCCATAGAACCACTTCGACCTTTGCTTGGTCCCTTGCCTCAATTTATAGAACCCTACCAGGTATCCGCCCATATACCTGCAACCAAAGCCAGACAACAACTCCAAGAATACTTATAAGCAGTACTAACCATACTTAGCACAAGGACATACTTGGATCTTAGTGACCTATTGCCTCTACTAAGACCATTGACCTGCTTTGATACCAAACTGTGGCGGAACAGGGCCCCAGTGCCCTGAATTGCTAACACTAGTAGGCTCTAGGGAACTATGATCCCACTTAAGTTACAGTTCGCTAGTTATTACTTGTAAAATACCTTAAATCATTACGTGCAACTAGTTACTTAGCCTACCCTGCATAATAGATATGCATGCGTTGTCCTGGCTATGCAATAATAATTAAATTAAAACTTCATCGAAAACAGTGCCGCAGCAATTAATGAAAACATAAATCAAATAAGCCAAGACATAAATCTTTAGTTGCTTTAACTTCAAGTAACAACTACGTGCATACATTTCCAACTTATATGCACCCACATGTAACTCTAGTGTTATACACACCAATGGTCATTAGTATTGGCAATCTATGTATGAAATTACCATACATACTAAAAGAAGCATCTCCTAACTACTAAGATCCATCCTTAGCTCTTCACCCAAGCAAGCTAGCTTCAAGTGATGAGCCACACTTTCCTTGTACTCACTTAGCCTCAACTGTAAAGCAAACACTTTGGTCAGTACTTACTTATGCTGTAAGTAACTTAGAAAACATGGAGTTTCCTACTTATAGAATACCTTTGAACCAATAAAACTTAGCTTTAACAGCTACCCCTTACCAACTGTTAAGCCCAAACAAAACTGCTTAAACCTGCACAACACTTAAGGGGTGAGTACTCCAAAGTACTCAGTAAGGGATTAGTACCTACAGGGAAAAGCAATGCATGCATACAAAGCACAACAAGCATATAAATAGACAGCATACAAAACAAAACAAGCAATCAACAAGATAACCAGAAGCAGGAAAATAAACAACAAATAATGCAAGTGATGGATGGATGGATGGATGAATGAGTTATGCACATGCAAATGCACTTGGGACTTCCTTACACCCGTAGGTGGTGGACTTGTCGTGAGCTCTTATGACTAGGGTACTTGGATACTGGCCCTCGTATCCTATGCTAGCACTTAACTACTAACCCCTTGAAGTCCTCTTATGGGCACCTTAGAGTAAGACCTTGCTTACTCAACCTTACCCGCCTTGACGAGCTACGTAGAGTAAGTTTCCACTTACTCACTCCTTACCCGTCTCTTCCCTTAACTTATTGTGCAGAGTAGCTACCTTATGTGGTTCAACTTACCAAGCTTTTGAAGCTTAGCTTAGGGCCCCTTAGTGGCTTACTTACCAAACTATAAAGTTTGGTTGGGATTCTCTTGGGTTTCCTTTTCATTGACCATAGGTTTATGACATTCTACTCGGCCAACAAAGAGTCTAAAAACTGACTTAATCCCCTTAGTGCTCACTTGAGAACTGAAGCACTTTAACTTCCTTAGCCACCACTACTTACCCTTCCTTAACCACACCACTTAGCTACTACCTATATAATGCATAATTTCTGACTTAGGAACGAGTTCTAGACCCAACCGAGGCTACGGAACATCTTAACTAAGCCTAGGGATGGAAACCAAGAGTTTGAGACACTCTTAGGATGCCCGGAGCTTGAGGGCAAAATGCCTTGGCGGCGCCGTTGGCGACGGGTCGCCAAAGGCATCAGCGTTCGGAGAACTTTCGCATTTCTCGGCGACGCGTCGCCAACTTACGTCGCCGCTAGCAACGCGTCGCCAACTCGCGGCGCCGCTGGCAACGCGTCGCCAATGCTTTCCAGCATTGCGCGACAGCGTGCGTTCTTGCACAAAAACTGCTCAAACTCCTTCATCCCATAACCAAATCACCTGGGTCTTGTTTCTAACTCATTCCCACACAAAAGACTACATTTCTATGCATTATTTGAGCTTAATTAACTTAAATCCCTTACCTCAAATCATCTTGAAAGCAAGAACAAGCTATGAGCACCTTCAAGCTCCAATGGGTTCCCTTGAGTTCCAAGCTTGAAATCAACCAAATTGGACACGAATAGCACGAAGTTAAGACCATTTCTAACCATTTAACAACCTTAAAACTAACCCATAAGGATCAAATACGTTTACCTTTGGATTTGAACCAAAAACTTGCAAGAACAACTCCAAATGCACCAATTCCATAAAGAACGAGCTAAGGGCTTGTTGGGATTGCTTCGGGACCTTCGAATTCCATGAAAACTTGAGTGATTTGGGAGGTTTGCGGGGTAGAAAGCAAGGGAGAAAGAAGAGCAACGAGAATGGCTAATGGGGGAGATGATGAATAGTGTCATCTCTTCCATTTAAACCAATTTAGCGCAACTTCTTCCTCTTGTCACTTTGGCCCTCAAACTAAATTTTGAATCACTTAGGCCACTTAAACACTCCCATTTCTATCACTCCTGGGTCCCAAAGAAAGGTTATTCTTACCTAAACACACTACCTTTGCATCACCTAAGCCATTATAAGACATAATAACTTAAATTCTTACTTAGTGCATTTTTCACCCTTAACTTAAGCTTTTGGTTCAAATGGCTATAAATTCCAATGGTCTTAACTTAACTAGCTCAAAACACTTGCATGGACCTAATCTTACCAAAATTACGGTCATGCCACTGACTTGGGCCAAAATTACCATTTTGCCCTTTTTGCCCCTTAGGTGGCAATTACCCTTTGGAACTCAATTTAACCTCAACTAGCTTGCTTTCCTTGCTTAATACTACTTATTGAGGGAAAAAATACTTGGGATTCACTTACCTCGACATTTAATGTAGAGGACATACTAGGAGAGCCTTTACAGCCCAGCATCGTACTCCTCATGGAAAAGATCCTGACAAGGTTAAAGCGGGTGGAAAGACAGGTAGCTCGGAAGCCCGTCTGGTCTAGAATGTCAGAAACCTTCAATGGAGACAAATCGCTGTTTACCCAAACAGTAGTCGAGGCACCTATGCCGAGTGACTTTCGGGTGCCTCGTTTGGAAACCTACGATGGCCGTAGTGACCCCCAGGCTCACTTAACCAAATACAGGCACAACATGGTGTTGCACGGTGCTGATGAAGCCACCTTGTGCAAGTGTGTCGAGGTCACCCTTGCCGGACCGGCTACGGCATGGTACAACTCGTTAGCCCCCGGAACCATCGTGGGATTCCAAGAGCTGTCTACCGCTTTCACGCAGCAGTTCATCGGGAGTAGGCCAACGGCGAAGATGCCAGTTGAATCGAGAAGCCTTAAGCATGCCAGACTTCAGGCCAGAAATACGTATCCTCTCCATGATACGGGGACTTCGGAGAAACTCACAGTTGTTCTACGAATTTTTGAAGGACCCCCCGGACACGCTCGGCGAATTTTACCGAAGGGCGGAGCAGCATATGACTGCTGAAGAACTGTGAATGGGAGGCCCAAAGCCTGACCATGTCCGCACCAAGGGGTCAAGTCAACAAACTCGCTACCCATCCGAATCGGGAGGTCAACCTCGAAAACTTAAAGGGAAGAAGCCATTGACTTTTACTCCCTTAAACACCACAAGGACAAGCATTCTCATGGCCATGGAAAGGTAGGGGACTCAGATTCAACGACTGAAGGCCATGACCTCGGAGAACAAAGAACATGAAAAAGTTCTGCCAATTCCATCGGGACCATGGGCACGACACCTAAGATTGCTTCCAGTTAAGGAAGTACATAGAGTCCCTGATAAAGCAAGGCCAACTTCGACACTACTTGCGGATGCCCTCCCCAAAGGGGAGGAGGGATGAAGAAAGGAAAGGTGACGACGAGGAGTATGACTCCGATAGACGCCGAAACCAAAGTCCCAAAAGACATCCTCCACCTCCGGTAGGAGTAATACAAACAATCACCAAATGACTACCCGCGGCAGAAAGGAAGAGAAAAGCTAGGGAGATCTCGGTCATGGACTATGGTAACCCGTCAAAAAAGCTTGTTCGGAAAGATGGGTCTACCATAATATTCCCTCATGATGACCCCCTCCTGATCATGGCAAGGATAGGAAGTTAGGATGTCAAGAGAGTACTCCTTGACGATGGTTCTAATACGGACGTCTTGTTCTCCCATCTACTGCCAAGTTTGGGTATGCCAAGGGCCGATCTTAAGCCCGTCACCTCTCCTACTTTCGGGGTGGGTCCATCTGAACTCCCTGTCCTTGGGTGGATTGACCTTCCCCTAATGTTAAGAGGAACTTCACTACAAAACAAGGATGAGCTCTTTGCCTCTACAATGACAAGGTTCATCATCATAGATGTCCCTTTGTCGTATAATGCCATCCTTGGAAGACAGACACAGGGAAACCTTCACATTCGTCTAGATGTGAAATACCTGACGATCACCTTCACCACAAAGGATGGAGATGCTGAGATCTTCATCGACCAAGGAGAGGTGAGAAAGGTGTTTGTCAAAGCAAGAAAGGCCCCAGCGAATAGCTGTGCGCGGACCACGGAAGCAAAGTCCGTACTCGCAGGAGAGGCAGAGAGGCAAGAAACAGAAGACCCCAAGAAAATAGAAACAGAAGAAATAGAGCTTATTTCAGGCCGAAATACTCGAATAGGGAAAAAATTGGCCGAAGGTGATAAAGAAAAAATTGTATCTTTTCTGATAATGAACAAAGATCTGTTTGCCTACTCGCCAAAGGACATGCCTGGGGTAGACCCTCGCATAATTCAACATAATCTTAAGATACGCCCAGACGCAAAGCCCGTGCGCCAAAAGAAAAAAAGCTTTTCGGCACATAAGAACAGCTTTGTAAAAACCGAAGTCCAACGGTTAATAGAGGCCGGTGTAATAAGGGAGGTCAAATACCTTGAATGGCTTAGTAATGTGGTCATCGCCACAAAGGAAGGGAGTGACAAACTCTGAATGTGCATTGACTTCCGAAACGTGAACGATGCTTGTCCTAAAGATTCATATCCGTTACCGCCAATAGACCAGTTGGTGGACTCAACCGCCGAGTATGACCTCCTGAGCTTCCTCGATGCCTTCAGTGGGTATCACCAAATTAGGATAGACCTCGAAGACGAGGAAAAAATCGCCTTCATCACCGAAGTCGGTACATATTGCTACGTCAGAATGCCCTTCGTGCTTAAGAATGCAGGAGCCACTTACCAGAGGTTAATGAACAGGGTCTTCAGCTCCCAAATAGGGAGAAACATGGAAGTCTATGTCGATAATATGATAGTTAAAAGGAAACTACCTAGAAGTCATATCACGGACTTGGAGGAAACATTCCACCAGCTGAGGATCGTCGGAATCCGTCTCAACCCCGAAAAGTGTGATTCGGTGTGAATGCTGGAAAGTTCCTTGGAATTATGGTGTCGGAAAGAGGTATTGATGCCAGTCCAGAGAAGGTCAAGGCCCTACTGAGATTCCAAACTCCCATAATGACAAAGGATGTGCAAAGACTCACAAGGAGAATCACGTCCCTCAGTAGATTCATCTCCAGATATGGGGATCGTTGCCGACCTTTCTTCAATGTCCTTACTAAAGCGGCGAAAAATGGTGGTGACCTCGCTACCGAGGTACATCCTTGGAACGAAGACTGCCAAAAGGCTTGGGAAGAGCTTAAGGTCTACCTGACTCGCCTGCCAACACTTCTGAAGCCACGAAAAGGGGAACCCCTCATACTATACCTAGCCGTCACTGAAAAGGCACTGAGTTCGGTTCTCGTGAAGGAAGAGGGGGCGGAGCAATGGCCAGTATATTATGTGAGCAAGTCTTTGCACGGTGCTGAAGTCAGGTACCCCCTGTTACAAAAGGTTATTTATGCCCTGATACTGGCAAGCAGAAGGCTACGTCCGTACTTCTAATGCCATCCCATTATTGTCCGGAGTAACTTACCTCTTTGAGATATCATGAAGAAGGTAGACCACTTGGGAAGGCTTTCCAAGTGGTGTATAGAACTTGGCAAGTATGATATCACCTATGAGCCAAGGAAGGCAATAAAAGCTCAAGCTTTGGCGGATTTCATTGCCGAAGTACCCATTACCAAAGAAAGTCAACCAAACCTCGGGAGAAATGAACCAGAATGGACCCTGTTTGTCGATGGAGCCTCCGGCTCCGGGCACCAGGGAGCTGGAGTAATCATTCGCGGTCCTGAGGTTATGGAGGTCAAGAAAGCCATCAAATTCAGGTTTAACTTCACCAACAATATGGACGAGTATGAAGCTCTCGTAGCAGGGTTACACCTTGCTAGAAAAATTGGCAGGAGAAACCTGAAGGCCCATAGCGATTCTCAGCTAGTGGTCCGACAGATGGCAGGGGACTATACCGTGAGGGACCTAACTTTGGCAAAATATCACGAGCTCGTATCAAGGCTCATTCAGGAGTTCGACACGGTACAAATCAAAAACATGCCTCGCCGAGACAATGCTGGAGCAGATAGTCTGGCCAAATCGAGAAAGTCCACTGAAGTATTGAGCCACCCGAGTGTAGTAATAATGAGCATAGCAACCTCGGAAAAAGGAAGGAAAGATCCCATAAAGAGGTACCTTATGACCTCGTAGCTTCCCGAAGACCCTCACGAAGCAGTAAAAGTGCGAAGACGCTCCGGACGATATTTCCTAATCGTGGAAGAGTTGTACCGGCAGGGGTATGCGAGTCCGCTACAAAGGTGTGTTAGTGAAAAGGACACTGAAGCTGTCCTCGAAGAAGTCCATGAGGGAGCTTGTGGTTCCCACATTGGAACTGACGCCTTGGCGGAAGTAATACTCCGCCAGGGGTATTTCTGGCCCACCTTAAGAAAGGACGCGAGGCGGTTTGTCCAGAAATGTGATAATTGCCAAAGACACGCCAACGTCCAGAGGTTACCCTCGAAGTTGATAACCTCAGCTAACTACCCTTGTCCGTTCACAGTATGGGACGTTGACCTCATCGGGCCACTCCCGGCGGCACCTGGGGGAGTGAAGTTCTGCATAGTCGCAGTGGATTACTTCACTAAATGGGTCGAGGCAGAACCCCTGGCGACCATTTCGGCGAAGGACATACAAAAATTCATCTGGAAGAACATCGTATGCAGATTTGGCATACCAAGGGTGATAGTGGCTGACAATGGTTCCCAGTTTATTGACAAGGGATTCCAAGAATTCATCATTAAACTCGGGATAAAAATGCACTTCGCCCCGGTAGCTCATCCGCAGAGCAACGGACAGGTAGAGGTATCTAACAGAACCATAAAAAATGGTCTGAAAAAGAGATTGAGGGAAGTAAAGGGAAAATGACTAGGGGAACTTCCAAGTGTGTTATGGAGTTATCGGAAAACACCCTGAAGAGCGACGGGTGAGATGCCTTTCTCACTCATCTTCGGCACAGAAGCCATTATCCCTATCGAAGTAGTGCACCCATCGGCCAGAGTACAGGTGTTCGACGAGGAAAGGAATGACCTTGGGTTAAGAGCTAAGCTCGACCTAATTAAGGAACACAGAGAAATGGCTGAGCTTAGAAGAAAAGCCTTCTAGCAAAAAGTGGCTATGACTGCGAACTTACGCGTTAGGAAAAAAGGAATAAAAAAAGGAGACCTCGTTCTCCAAAAGGCTGAGTTTGAGCCCCGAAGACCGTCTCACGGAGTACTCCGAGCAAATTGGGAAGGACCTTATCTGGTCCTTGATAAGGTTTGGAAATAAGTCTATAAGCTCGGCGGTCCCGAAGGTGGGGAACTGAAAAATACATGGCATTCAGATGCCTTGAAGAAGTTCTACGCCTAGAATCTTGCCTGGAAATTGTACAAATTAGAAAATTTTCTAAGTACAGAAAATTTTCTGGAAAAGTAACTCCACCCAAGAGTTCTCGCCGAACAAAGTTCAAGTATGTACTTGTGAAAATCACGTATTCCTTCCAAAGTTGATTGGGTATTCGTCAAAAGTTAGCGTTTCCTCGAAGACGGTCGACAAAAGAGCGAAAAATATCTTCCCAAAGGCCCTAGATCGAAAGTGGTCGAAACAACTCTTGGAAACGAAGATTATTGCTCAATGACTTGACCAAATTTTAAGGGAAGGAAACATGTCATTGAGAAGGCCTTATTACAAGGAGGAGATTACAAGAAAAAGATTACAAAGAAAAAGAGGAAGACAAAGTAAAAGCCCTAAAACATCTAAGGGACCCCGTCGTCATGAGATGCTCCGTTCCCTTTATCCTTAGTCGCCGCCTTCGGTGTTGGAGGAGGGGCAAATGGGAGGTTCAGGAGCTCGATTTTCGACTAGGTCCAGCAAGGCCCCTCGGGGATGTTCAGGGCAGCCAAGAAGGAGAGGTCGAGGTCTAGATATTTCTCCAAAACTTGGTGTCGAGCTAGACAAAAGCCATCTTGAAAGCCAACCTTGGTCGCCTGGTTAGCTTTGTCTAACTTGAAAGACAGGTCTTCCACCTTACTTTGCAAGTCGGCGACCTCCTTCTCCAGCTTCTTCGTCTTTTTTTTCTTCTTTGTCTCCTTCTTCATGGCCTCAACCTCGGCCTGAAGTTTGGCGTTTGCAACAAGGGCCTTTGCCAGGAGAGCGGAGTCTTCCTCGTTCTCCTTTTGATAAGCCTCGTTAACCGAGGTCAGGTTGACAACCTTCGCGCCGAGGTCAGACATTTTTTTGGGAAAAATCCTTCAGGAGCTCTTCTTGGCCCTTCAGGAATTCGTCCTAGAGTTTGGCAACCTCCTCTTTAGCTATTCTGCTCAACTCGGCGTTCTTGACAGTCGAGTTGGCATAAAAGACCTTGGCCTTCTCCAGACGATCTTTGGCCTAGGTTCGGACCAAAGACTGTTTTGCTGCCCAAGCTCTGAAGTATCCATTATACCCTAGGAGCTGCAAAAAAAGGAGGAGAACACTTGGTAAAAATCGCACAAGGAAAGCCAAACACTTAGAAAAAGTTGGGAGAAAAAATCATAAAGGGCCTGAAGGGTACCTGGGCAGCATGCTCAGACGTCTTGGCGGCGAGAACCTCTTCGTTCACGCATTCTTCGGCAACTGCTTTGAAGGAAGCTTGGGTAAGAACCCCCCTTGCCATCTGGGGAGCCATTTGCTGGCAGTCATCGGAGAACAAATTCATGTCCTCCATGAAAGCCCAGAAAGGCTCTCTCGGGACTTTATCCCTCGGGATATGGGAATTCCGAAGGGCCCGCCTCCGAGCGTGCTCCACCATCCATGACGAGGGCGCCATTTCCTCTACAAATTCAGAACACGGTTCCATTAAAACATTGCTCTTTAGTCATATATCTATAAGATTAAGAGTACTAAAAATGTCTAAGGAACAAACCTGGCGGAACCTCGGCAACGTCATCGTCGGAGTCCTGTACCTCCTTTACATCGGCTGGGACGTGTTTGCCCTTACTTCTTCTTCGCTCCTCAAGTTCCTCAATAGAAGGACCTTCTGCCAAAGAACCTAAAAGATCCACCGAAGTAGTGGGACTCCGGGCAATGGAGCTGACGGCAAGCTCCGATGGCAGAACGGCCTGGACCTTGGGCAGATCCTCAGCCTCTTCAACGTCCTCAGGAGGGGGGGGAAGGGGGTCCTTCTTCACCTTCTTAGCCGAAGATGGACCGCTCCCAGATGTCTTTTTCCGCTTCGGGGCCCCCTTTTTCGTTTGTTCGCCCTTCTCGGCTTGACTGAGGAAGAGGGATTTGTAGAAAGCGGCTGACTGATCGCCCATCTCTGGAAAAGAAGGAAAATATCAGTGTAAGTCCAAAATGATACTTATACAAAAAAATTTGGAAAGTAACTTACTCTAAAAAAGGGCTTTGTAAGAGAGCTCCCCCCGAATGAGCATTACCAACCAGGACTTCTTCCCGTCAGTGGCAGGAGTTAGCATGCCGAGGTCCGTCTCATGCTCCTTGAGCACCCCCAGCTCTCGAAGAACCTTCTTGGTCATAAGGTTCCACTTAATAAGGAAGGGATACAAGGAGTGCGGTGGGACCTCGGCATCCCAGTCGGCGACACCTTGGATACGGCTATTGAAGTCTTTAAATCTCACTGCCAACTCAAGAGTCAGCAACTTCTTGGGGTCTACGATGTCCGTCTCTAGCTTTCCCCGAGCCCACCTAGTTGGCATGCCCGACCATGTCTCCGCCACCTTCAGGAAGGAAAACTTCCTTTGCCACCCACGCCAACTATCTTTAGTGCCGAAGGTGAACATATATTTTTTGCTCCCAATCCCCAAGGCAACATGAAATAGAAGCCACCCTTTGGGACCGGATAGAGCTTGTAGTACTGCATGAAAATGATGAAGTGGGGTTCTATCTTAAAAACCCCACACATGCAGAGAAAAGCGTCAAAGTAACAGTAGGAGTTGGGAGAAAGCTGATTCACGGCTATGCCATGGAATTGGCAAAAGTTGCAAATCATCTTCAGAGGGGGAAACCGAAGTCCGGCCTTTAGTTGGGCACGGAAGACGGTAACCTCGTCCCTACTGTTCATAAAGCTGAAGTGACCAGGATGAGGTAGTCTAGTGGTGGCATAAGAGGGAAAAAAGAACTTGGTCGTCCACTTTGCTAACTTTTCCGAAGTGGAGCAACAGGGGTGAGACATGAGAGGTTGCCAGCTCTCGGGAATAGCTTGGACAGACATAAGAGGAACAGGGGAAGACATGTTTAGTAAAGAGAAAATGACTTCGGAAAGGAGAATCAAAGGACTTCAGGAAAAAAGAAAGAAGTTTCGGGGACTAGAAAAAACAGAAACTGAAACAACCGAAGGACTTCTGAAAGAGAAACCCACCGAAACGTTTGCCGAAGCCAGGATTAGAAGACGCCGTCGTAAATGGTTGCCGGAAATCGCTCTGCCGCTAGCACCGCCGCGAAAAAAGAAGGAAAAGCTCAAAAACAGATGGGAGCAAGAGAAACATAAAGGAAAGCAAATGAGGGGAAGAAGGGTTTATATAGGCCGAACAAGGGTAGCCGAATCGTCGCCATAATTACCCTGCGAAGGCGAATTGTTGCCATAATTATCCCTCGGAGGTGTAAAGACACGGTTGGTGTAACCGACGTGACTGCCCCCAACCATCGCGTGCCACATGTCATCCAACGTGAGAAACGAGGACACAATTTCTGGCACCACAAAAACCCAGGCACGCCTATCCAAGCTAACACTCCCAGTTACAAGATGCGACGGTCCAACTGACCTGCAGTAGAAAAAGTAAAAATAAAGAGAGCGTGCACCTCGAGAACACCAAGGGACTGACCAAAGGGCAGGAAATGACACCTTGGCTAGGGAGGCACGCCTGCGGGTGGTGAAGTACTCCCTCTTACGATGTCCCACTCTGAGTCCTGTAAGGTGCCCCAAGAGATTCCACAAGCCGAAGTTGCCACTTCGACTTTCCGAGGGGGGCATGTGATAGCCGAAGTGCTATCGCCCTTCAAACCGATAAGCTCGAGCAAAGCATCACCCTCGGAAAGTCGAGCATCGCTGACAAGGAACCCGAACACCGACCTCGGAAAGAGGGGGTCTGACACCCCGGACATCCGACCTCGGTGATCCATCATCGCCCCTGGGAACGATAATGCTGACCTCGGGAACATGGTGCATCGCCCCCCTCGGCAAGACAACTGAACTGGCTTCGGGGCATAAAGACTCGCCACCTCCAGCAGGGAAAAGCGTCCCCGAATGGGACCACCCTTGGCGAAGGGGTACTCAAGTTACTGAAATGATCTCAGAAGAAAGCCCTCCTATTCCGAAGAGACCTCGAGAGTACGGTAGAAACAATTAAGGTGCCTCTGACATATCGCCCTCATACGTAACACGCCGCCCTCAAATGTGCCCTGACATGATGCCACCGCGCACATCCTATCACGCAGGCCTACTCTGACCCGGGCCCCTGACCCGAGCGGCTTGCAGTTGGCTAAAGGCCCCCACGTCCAAGGGTATAGGTTACATCCTACCGAACACGTGTCGTAATCTGAATGGGTCGCATCCTCCTTTATATACTAAGGAAGTGGCCTCAATAACTGGGACACGGGCTCAAGAAAGGGAAGGATCTCTCTTGCCCCCTACCTACCTTTCACCTTCAAACACTAACTTGGGCGTCGTAGGCTCCTCCCCGGAAAAATACTTCGGGGACCTCCTAACCTTTATTCTTGAAGTGTTTCAGGCAATCTCTCCTCGAGAATCTCTCACTCAGGCGTTCCTCCCTCAACAGAAGTCCCTCCCAGTCTCACCATGTCACACAGTGAAGATGCCGATGGGCATCAATTACAATGGTTGAAATTGAGCTCAATGATCAGAACAAAAAGCGTATGAAACAAAGCTTCTATAGTAAGCCTTTTGCATGTTGGTCAAAGAGCAAACAAAATGCGGCGGCCGAAGCAATCAAAGGCTTGGAGCTAACATCGGTAATATTCTAATGTACTAATAATGAAGAGTTCGTTAATTTAAAGTATTATAATTAAATAGTATCATATTTATTCCTCATAATAGAATGGGAGAAAAGATTTTGATAACACTTTTTTGGAAATAGTCGGTTCAAGATTACCCTTAATTGTACAACATCAAAATTTGAAATAGTAATGGTATTATATTCAAACATCGGTAACATTCTAATGTGCTAATAATGAAGAGTTGGTTAATTTAAAGTATTATAATTAAATTGTATCATATTTATTCCTCAGAATATAATGGGAAAGAAGATTTCAATAACAGCTTTTGGGAAATAGTCAATTCAACATTACCTTTAATTGTACAATATGAAATTTTAAAATAATATTCACAGGATCAATTGACTATATATCCCTAATAATAAGGCTATTATTAATATAGTTAATTAATTGCTTACCAAAATCCTTTGTTTAAAATGATGGAAATAATATCAGTTTCAATTTTTTACAATTCAGGTCATACCATACATAAAGTATTATGATTTCCTGTTGACTAACCGAGACACTATATAAACTTTACAATTAGTAAAGGTTTCTTCACTGTTGGGAAAAAAACAATGGATTCAATCTTTTGTAGTGATGTGAAAAAAGAAATTTAGGTCATGGATGCATAATTTGACATGGTAGTGGAAAAGAAAATAAAGGGCATGGATAAGGAAGTTGACATTGTTATGACAAAGGAAATAGATGCGATGGATGAGGAAGCTGAGATGGTTATAAAAAAAGACAGTGAGGCGATTGAAGAGGAAGGTGATATGTGTAGCCAAAAAGAAGTTAAGGTGGTAGGATGAGGAGCTGAGATGGTTAATGGTGATCCTAATGTTACGGAACGCCCAACAATTTGCCAGTTATTGAGGAGGATAATCGAGGCAAGCAAGTTAATTTCATCTACATCTTATCATAAGTTTACTACTATGTCTGTTTCAATCTAAATTTAATGATTTATACAATTACTATTAAATTTTATATTTGAAACTTGTAGAGGGGAGTCTGATGAAGATGCTTATATAGATCCTATAACAAGTTGAAGGGCATGGAGGAGGCAAAATAAGATTCCTAGGAAATATTGGCCATGGTTCAGAACCCAAGTGGTTGAAATTTTTACATTTTTAGAGGAAGGAGGAACGATGCACCCACAATATGAAGCTATGTTAGAAGAACTTGATGTGCTTGATGCAGAAGCCAGGATTTTATCTTTCTAACCTTAGAAATTAGACTTATTTATTTATTTATAAATTATAATAAGGACCATAGATCTGATTCTTTGGTCCAAATGTCGTTGAGTGATATTAGTTTTACTTTTACCAAAACTATTTTTTAATTCACCAGAGACTTCATATGTTTTCTTCTATATATTGGATGCTCTTTACAACACACTCATTCATCTTTGATTTCAATTTTTATTACTCCTACTTTTTCCTTACTATACTGAAACTGATTACTATTCCCATTTTAGCCATAGGCCCATGAACATAACTACAGTTTTTACGGAACACTAAACCCATTCATTAAATTATTTAATCACCTTATCTAAACATGAACGAGTTGTAACACATTAGTTAAACATCAAGAATTTTCATCTAAACATGAACAAGTTGTAACACATCAGTTAAGCATCAAGAAATTTCATCTCTAATCCTGATACTACTTATTGCCCAAAACTCAACCTATATAATGTTTCTTAGTACGTTATGAAATAATAAGGAGGTGTACTATGAAAACCAGAGTAAAATTTTTTTTCTTTGTTGTGGAAACAAAAGGACCAAAATTATAGCCCTACCAAGGCCCAGTAAGATTTATACAGGTTTTGACATAAAACTAACCCACACAATCCTGGTTAAGTACTTTAACAAATAAACATGAGTTTTAACATATTACTTATGGCAATCATCCAATTATTTGCTAGGTAAAGCTGAATAATCAATTATAACTATAAAAACTCCCATATTTAGTTAATTCCCTCTTTTTATTATGGAAAACCAATATAACCTTAACAATAAACCCTTACTACTCCTCCTTTTATATGTGTGTGTGTGTGTGTGATTTTCTTTACTCTTAATTCAGCTCCCAACGCTTCATATCTAAGGTAATTAACTTCCAATTGGTTTTGTTTTCAGCTGTGGATCTAAATCAGTTTTGATTACAACTTGACATTCAATTTCTTCTATTATAAACTTGATAACATATGTTGTGATTTAATCATTTTTTTAGAAATGCAGCAAAAATAGCAGACAAGCAAGTTATTCCACACAATCATCTATACAGGTTCCTATGTACCAATTCTTGATGTCTTTATCTCTAACCAAATTACATCTTCTTGTCCTACATGCAGATTTTAATATAAAGCATTTAGGCCTTACTGATTAGAATTAGAAGGTAAGAATGTTCACAATTGTTATAGGCCTATCAAATTTGCCTAAATATATAAATAATTTTCCTTCCTCCACACTTTTAAACGTTTCACTTTCATCTTTTAAAAAAAAAAATAGATGCATTCCTAAATGGTAAAGGAGACTCTCAAGTAAGTGCATGCACTCATGTATTTGGATAGTAATATAATATAATTTTAACATCTGTACCTATAATCAAGAAGATAATTTTCTACCTAATGTATATTTTATAATTAGGTGAATAAGGTGCTGTGGAGCAGCAACTCTTGGTAAGATTTTGCATAATTATAATATCTTTGTTATAATTACATAAGTTAACCAATTCTTATTGATCTGCCCATTGCTCAAGTTCCATTGTAGGGTACTACATTCAGAAATTGGTCTTAATCATTCAAGGGTTGCTTGATGACCAGGTTAGTCTATTCAGTAGCCTAATCGAATTATTTTAACTCCCACTTTATACCAAGTGTGCATTGATGCTTTATATGACAATAGATACAAGTAATGAGAAATAAATAAAAAAGTGCAAAACATAGCAATGATATATAGTAAGTTAAAGATACTTTTACCATATAATTGTAGTATAAATATAGTGATGTACACCAAAGGTTGCCCTTGCTTTGCACGAAAATCAAATAATATACAAATAAACAAATATCAACCACTCAATCTTAGTAATTAGCAAACATAATAGTTTTAACACTACTATTTTATTCATTGCAAAATATGGGGAAAAAATTATCTTGAATGAAAATTTAAGTCGATTTTAAAACTTTCAAAGCAAATGCAAAAGTTTTATGGGTCTTTAATTACTGTTTTGTGTGTAACATAATACTTACTCTTCAAAATATGTTTTACTTTTTACCATTTGCAATACTTAGACACACAAATACCATACCAGGCTATAATGTTTTATTTACCCCTACAAATGTTTAGTTTCCATTTGTTAATGATACCAGTTTGTTAATGTTAAAATGTTTACTCACACCACATTGATAGCTACTCACTACTAAAAAAACCCTTTTACCAACGGCCCATTTTCCAACGTGCTAGGCCGTTGGAAACTGTGAAAAAAAAGGTCATGCTGAAAAAAAAATCTCCAACTGCTTGGCCGTTGGAAGTGTTGAAAAATTTCCAACGGGCGCTTTTCCAACTGCCTACACCGTTGGAAAATAATAAGTTAAATTATGCACATTATTATTTATTCTTTCCAACGGCCTAGGCAGTTGGAAATTTTTTTTTATTTTTCCAACTGCCTAGGCCGTTGGAAAATACCCAGCTCTAAGTATTTATTGTTTCCAACTGCCTAGGCCGTTGGAAAATACCCAACTCTCAGTATTTATTGTTTCCAACGGCCTAGGCAGTTGGAAATTTTTTTTATTTTTCCAACTGCCTAGGCAGTTGGAAAATATGTAAACATGTAGTATTTATTGTTTCCAACTGCCTAAGCCGTTGGAAATTATGAAAAAAAAAGTTCACACTTGTCAAAAAAATCTCCAACGGCCAAGCCGTTGGAAAGGTTGAAAAATTTCCAACTGCCTAAACCGTTGGAATTTTTTTTTATTTTTCCAACTGCCTAGGCCGTTGGAAAATATTTTTAATAATATATATATCCCCCTCCCAACGTTATATAACTCTGGTTGTTGCTAACCCGCCTCCCGCTTCTCTTCATTGATTCGCAAATCAAACTCTTTTTTAGGGTTTCCGTTTTCCCCCAAATTGGCTAATTCAACTCACTGGTTATCTTAATTGGCCTGTTTGTTTTCTGTTGCACCTGGTTGTTGGCCAGATTCTGAACTCTTATGGGGTCTGTGTTAATGGTGGAATGTGAGACTCCGTTATGTTGAGGAGGAAAAGTAGCGTGTTTTTCCCTCTCCTGAACAGAGCTTTCATGGCTTGCTTAACCCGTAACGATCCCTTCTCGAAGCAATTCCATGGGTTGCCCGGACAGAGAAACTCATTTGATGGCTTCAATGTCGGCGCCAGGATCAATAGAAGCGCTGGAATGACGTTAACGCTCCGGAGTTGCTTCCACGATTCTCGGCGACCCTCTGATCAGAAGGCTCGGGCGTTTGCCCCGCAGTTGGCCCGTGATTTGGAGGTTGGCGCCAGCTTTAGTGAGGCAGACAAGTACGCCAGGTTAGTGCCGAATGGTCAGGGCGGTGTGTTTCATAGAGGGAAACCCATTTGCTTCCCTGACGTCTCACCAAAAATCGTGATTGCTGTTGATGATTGAATGCGTAGGGAGCCTCCTTGATTCGTAATTTCTGAGACCTAGTTGAATAAGACGTTTTGGCAGCTGCAGTGGCTTTGATAGCTTTCCGATGAGTGACCAAATCGGATTGGGACCCGACCACGTATCATGTACTCGAGCAATCTGAAGGGATTCATCCTCGCCGTTGTCTTGAGCGCCTTCATCGGCTCCAGCTTCATCATAAAGAAAAAGGGTCTCCGAAAGGCCGGGGTCAACGGCCCTTCAGCCAGTCAGTTCTTCTCCCTCTTATCTCTCTAGCTTGCACTTGTTTTCACTGATTGACTGTGAATGATTTTGATTTTGTGCTTACGAACTCCTTAAGGTTCTGGCGGATATGGTTACCTTTTGGAGCCGCTATGGTGGATTGGCATGGTCACGAGTGAGTCATCATTTCTATTTACTGTATCTATTATGCCAAAAAGATTAAATTTTGGGACTGAATATTTGATTTTATGTGATAGTGGTTGTTGGGGAGATTGCTAATTTCGTGGCTTACATATATGCGCCTGCTGTATTAGTTACACCCCTCGGTGCCCTCAGCATCATTGTTAGGTAAGTTCTGGGCTTTTAAATGTATGCTGCTAGAATTAGTTGTTTAATTGTTAATGCCGGCCGAAGCTTACATCTGAGATCCCTGTGGTAATGGGCAGTGCCATCCTTGCACATTTCATATTGAAAGAGAAACTACAAAAAATGGGTATGTTGGGGTGTCTTTTATGCATAGTCGGTTCCACAGTTATTGTGCTCCATTCACCTGCACAACGTTCTATAGATTCGGTCGAGGAAATATGGGAATTGGCCACCCAGCCAGGTATCTTTCTCGTGGTTTAATCGCATCCAGATTTCCTGATCTCATCAATCCTCAGCTTTGTTTTGTCTCCTGACTGCTTCTGTAATTTTCTATCTCATTTCATTCAGCCTTCCTTTTGTATACGGCTTCAGCAATAGCTACTGCCTTGGTTTTGATTTTGTATTGTGCTCCACGCTATGGTCAGACCAACATATTGATTTACATTGGCATATGCTCAGTAATTGGATCATTAACTGTAAGTTAATTCACCTGACATTGATAGCCAGTTATTGATCTCTAATGGCTTCATTATATTTTTTTTTCTTTTCTTTTTTGGGTGGAGACTTCATTATTCTAGTTCCATGTTTGTGCTTCAGGAATATGGAAATATAATTCTTGTTTTTTTTAACCTGTTAATTATCCCGTGTGATTGAGGAATGGTTATGGTCTTACAGGTCATGAGTATAAAAGCCATCGGTATTGCAATAGAACTAACAATAGAAGGAACAAATCAGGCCAAGTACTTTGCAACATGGGTTTTTGCAATGGTTGCAATTACCTGTATCATCACTCAGTTGAACTATCTGAACATGGTAAGTGTGTACATATGCCTTCATTTACCATTGTCATTTGTCAGGTTAGTGAAAAGCAACATAATACTGTATGGTAACACCCTAACATGGGATAGAATGTCATTCATTTATTATCTTTGAGTATTCAATTAAAGCAAACAATCCGAGTCATTAATATTTTGAAGTTACCCCTCAGATGCTAACTTCCATTCTATGCCCTCCTTCTGTTTTCTGTTTCCATTATATAATTTATTCATCTACTTGAATTCATGAAACCCTGTTTTGAAATCTTTCTTATGTCTTTGTTTGGGTTTAAAACCCAACAAAGAAGCATACAATGGAAGCAGTATTCATTGAGATATTCTGAAGTTGTGGAGAATGTTGGTTGAGATTAAGGTACCCAACATGTGGCATCAAAAGAATTGTTTCCAGCTTGAACTAAAGTTAAATGCTTCTCTAGCTATGATTAAGTAGCTGCATGCCGTAATGTTGGTTGAGATTAATGTACCCAACATGTGGCATCAAAAGAATTGTTTCCAGCTTGAACTAAAGTTAAATGCTTCTCTAGCTATGAATAATTTTCCTTGAATAAGTTTGTGAATCTAGCATACATCTCTAGGTAGGGGACCTCATGCCATAGATTACTAAAATGGTTTTCTTGTCCAACGGCCAAATGAACGAAACATAGATGCACATAAGAGCATCCTATGAGTCTAATGACCAGTTTAGCTTTTGAACGTCATCCACCTCCAAATTAGAATGTCAATAGTGTCTTCGCTCTTGGGCCGTATATCTCAGTGCATCATGAGCAGAAAATGGAATCAAAGTGATCTATCATCAGGTCTGAAAATCGATGTGTTTTAAGTTAGACATCAGTATGTGTGCATTAGGTTTTTCATGCAACTCCTTGTTAGGATATTTTAGATTTACTTAAATCAAGTGAGATGCCTTTCAACTGTTACCTCAACTCTCATTTCTAGCAAAATTCAAAGTAGGTGTGCTCAAGTAACCTCAACAAGTATATTCTGTGATGCATCAGTTCTATGCTTTACTGTTTTTAAGATGTTTAAGAGTTGAAACCATCCAACTGTGTTTTCTTTAACCACTTGAAAAGACCAGAAAATGAATGTGATAATTTCCACATATGCAGATCTATATACACCTTTGTCTCCGAAAGTGTCATGGTACATCCAAGGCAATGGGGATGTTAGGAAATAGAAAGAAGAAGATGGATCACCCCCTAGCTTCGTCACAATTCTCCGGCAAGACTATTTCAAGTAAATATATTACGGTAGAGGCAGCAAAGTTGAACCAAGTTGTGGCAGGCAGATTGATTCAGCGTTGAGAATCGCCATATGCCTCTTGAGCCCTGGGGCGACATGATATTGGTAGCAGTCCAAAGCGGTGGTAATTTTTGCTCAGGGTTTTCTTTTCGGTTTGTTTAGTGTATGAAATGAAATTTTGGGTGCAGTAGCGATCTATTCATTGGGGAATGATCCTTTCCGAATCGTTGCCGTAGTTCCGATTTTTTGGATACTAACTTCCCACATTACTTCTTAAGCGTTCCCATTCCTCTTCACCTCCCTCTAATTGTTTCTGTATTTCTGGTCCAGTATAGGGTTTTTTAATTTTTTTGTCATCTTATAAAATATAATATATAATTTAACATTAAAATATGTGTTTTATATAATATATATTTTTTTATTTTCGTATAAAAAGTTTCCAACGGCCTAAGCAGTTGGAAAAAAGCCTAAACTTCCAACTGCCTAGACAATTGGAAAAAAAGGCTAAATTTCCAACTGTCTAAGCAGTTGGAAAAAAGGCTAAATTTCCAACTGCCTAACTGTTTAGGCAGTTGGAAACGTGAAAAAAAAAAGTTATTACAGCCGTTGGAAACTTCCAACGGCTAATTTTCCAACGGCTGACAGTTGGAATTTCCAACTGCTCTCATCTGGGCCGTTGGAATCTAAACTTCCAACGCATTGATTACCAATGGCTTGGTTTCCAACGGTTTCGCGTTGGAAACTTTAAATTTCCAACGGCAAGCCGTTGGAAATGGCAGTTGGAAAAAAGCTATTTTTTAGTAGTGACTATAATGCATATTATTCACAATATGACCATTAAGAAAATCTCTGCCTACTAAATAACAAAATAAAAAAAGTGGCATATATCTTGCAAATCTAAGAATCGATGACAATTGTTATGTACTGTTTCCTGATTGTAACATCCCAAACCTATGGTGCATCTCAGTGACATAGAACATCCACAGCTAGTAAAACAGTTAGTGTCATCCATCTTATGTGAAATAATAGAGCATGAAAAAATAATTGGGGTTTCCCTATCTTTAAACATTTTCTCAACCATGAGATATATAAAACTGTAGACCATTTGAGCAGCTAAAAAAAGAAAACACTTGTAGTATTTTTAAAATCCCAAAAAGGAAAAATCAAAATTTTCTTATTTTCGTTGGTCCTGAAATGAATGCATTCTAGCTAAAATAAGTCTACAAACTAAAATTTAACATTTTTAAGATATGATTTCTAATTAAACAATGTTTTCACCAATTTAATCATTGTTGCATCGATTTGTCAGTATTGTTAACACTCTAAGCAAATTACTTTTGTAAAAAATATTTGTGTTCCTCTAAGTGTTTTTTTTTAAATGGTTTCACTTTTCTTACATAATTTTACTATATTTTATAACCATGTTTGTTCCCCACTTAAAACAAAGTCTCACAAGAAGAAAACAAATTAAAAGTCAACTTTTCTGATCTTCTATTACAATTTTAAAAAATTCAGGACTTGCATGTTATAGCGTCTTTATCCCAAATTAAGAAAATGACATTTAGATGATTTTGGTTAATTAGGTGAGTGATTTGTTGCAAATAAAAGGAACATGTCAATCTATACCTTCCATTCAAAATGGATCCTGAAAGCCCGATGCTTTTTCAACAGATCTACAAATAACTATAAAGAATTTCAAGAAAATGCTTACATAAGCTGAAAGATGAGGTTTAGAGAAATGAAATCATATAATTTTTTTACCCACTTGGAAAAAAAATCTACCGTCTATGGCTGTGCAGCCATCAAAACGTTAAACCGACCAGCTGAGGATTGTCAATAATTGCAGTCCGATGGCATAAACACAATCGAATAATTCTTTCAGCATTGGCTTTGCCTCCCACATGCACAAACAGATTACCTTATTTTGATTTGGTAGATAGATAGAGAGGAAGAAGACTTAGATTTTGGCAGAAATGTGTTAGAAAAGGAAATAATTAGCAATATATACAGGGGGTATGCAATTTACCATTTTGCCCAAAAAATTTTATAATAATTATAGTACATGTATACTTTGCAAAAGAACAAACAAGGACATTTGTTTTCAGATGGTGCACATAAGGCCTTAGAACTTTTTTACCATGTGCACAACTCCTTACTTTTGCCCAATTATATATAACTCCTTAATTAAACACTATAATTACTTATTCTAACTCCGTCATTGGTACAATTGTAATGGCCAGTCCAAAACTTAAAACATTTCTCAGAATTAATATAAACAAAATTAATATTTAATACTAAAATTGGACATGATTATTGAAGAATACTTACTATAATTATTAAGCATTCACATGTATTACAGTATTTTAAATCAAATATTAATACTGTTTGAATTCTTAATGTACTTGTTCCACATGAACATGTTTTTTCCCTTTCACACATAGCTCTTTAATGTTTTCCTCTATTATTACACCACCTAATTAGTACTTTAAACAAATTATTAGTACCATCTTAATGCCAAGTCCACAAATTAAAACATATGTGATAATGAATACAAATAAAATTAATAAAATTAAAACACATGCGAGAATGAATATAAATATGTTTATAATTTAATATTAAACATGCACATTTTTTAGTATTATTCGTAATGGGTGGTCCACAAATTATTAAGTAAACACATGTATTAGTACATACACATGCATTAGGTATTTTTTAATCAATTATTAATAAACTTCTACTTTCCAATGTACTTTAAAGTACATGCACATGTATTATACATTTACATGTTTTCCTTATACCATTCAATATGTTACCCTTCCCTTGATTATATTGTTGATAACATTACGAACACCTAGGTACAATGCCCTTTTTCATAGACATCCAATTTATATATAAGGGGAATGGATGTTACAGAAAGAAGAGCTCAACATAGATAGATTGTGTGGCAGAATAGAGCTCCAGTGCCCTAAATACAGCCACCGGTAGGCTTTTAGGGAACTATGATCCCACTTAGATTATAATTGGCTAGCTTTTACTAGTAAAGTAATTTAAATCATTATGTGCAATTAGTTACTTAGCCTACCCTGCACAAAAAAATATGCATGTGTCGTCTTGGCTATGCAATAACATGTAAATAAAGCTACAAAGGAAACCATTGCATGCCAGTTAATAAAATATAAGTTAAAACAAGCCAAGATGCAAAAATTATAGTTGCTTTAACTTCAAGTAATGACTATGCACATATATTTTAACCTTATATGCACTCAAATGTAACTCCAGTGTTATACACACCAATAGACACTAGTAGAGACAACACTTAGTATGAAAAATATCATACATAGAATAGAAACAAAAATATTTACTAACATCCACCCTTAGCTTTCCACCCGAGCAACCTAGCTTCAAGTGAAGTGGCAAGCCTCACTTTTCTTATGCATACTTAGCTTTGAAAGCTGAAAAGACAACTCTTTGGTCAATATTAACTTATATTATAAGCACTAATTAACCACAAGGTTCATACTGTTAGTGTTGTGCCCAAAAGCCAATCATGAGATGATTGTATTTTTTCACATTGAGTCATGATATTTTATTAAGGCATTAATCCAGCAATTATGTTTGATTTGTTCCTGTGTAGCTTAACAAACATAATTGTAACCCTAGAATAATGATATTCTTAAAAGTCCCTGGTCTAATATTATTGTGGAGCGGGTTGCAATAATACATAACGACTAGCATATGTGGAGACTAATATGAGATATGTAGTCTACATATGGGTACAAGTTGGAGAACTTGTGTACTGGACCGACCCACCATGAGAACACTACATGGATCGTTATATGAGTGTCATAAGTGATTCCCATAGTGATCAGGGTATATGTAGTCCTTCGACCTAAGATCATCAAGGTTCCCTACATGTGAGTCACATACTTTGATACTTTCCTTTGTTGCTCGTAACTGAGTGAACTTGAAGGAGGTCATTGGGTATGTCACATATCATGCGGAGGGATTTGTATGATCAAGATGGGATTTGTCCCTCCTATGTAACGGGAGTGATATCTTCGGGCCCCTTGATAGAGTGAGACTTAGAAAATGCATGGCCATGCTCGGATGAGTTGATATATGATATCAATGTCATCAGTTTAAGTTGGTCTACTCGGTAATCAAGAAACCAAAGATTGGGCTATACGAGAGTGACACATTCCATGTCTCGTGCTTAGTCTTGATATCTTGGACAAAGGGACAATGGCATATATCGGTGATGATCATAAAGGTTTAGTCGAATCACCGACAATCTTGTCACTTGGGTAGCAATGATGTGTTGCTAGACACCGCTCATTGCTTATGATCATAAATGTGATTTATGATCATTGCCAACGTGATAAGAGCCTATTGGGTCGCACACATAGAGCTATTTGGATCATTAGAGTGCATGGGCTAATTATTTGGGTTATGGTTTCACTTTAATTTCGTATTAATAATGGGCCCAAGAGTTGAGCCATTATTAAGCCCGAAATTAAATCCTAATTGGATTAGGGCTTTGAAACCCATTAGGCCTGGAAGTTGAGTCTCACTATAAATACAACTTTTAAGTGAGAAATTCGCAGGTCTCCTTGCCCTAGCCTCCCAAAAGGACAGTCGCACTCTTCTCTTGCAATTCCTTGGAGGACGCAAGCTAGCACTGCGAGCGCAAGAGAAACGCATCTGCCGGGACGTGGTGGAAGCGTGGTGATCCCGAGAGGCTCGTGTGGATACCATAGAGAGCTTGAACACGTCAACTGTTCAGGTTTTGTGATTCGACTCTACAGTTGAGTGAGAGATCTCAACCGAAAATTAGGTATGAAAATTTTCGAACACCCGGTTTACCCCGTTTCACTTGGATCCTGGAGGGTTTCGGTTAAATTCCGCTGCGCTGTTTGGCTCCCGAAACCCAACACATACATAGAGAGTACCTTCAAATAAATAAAACTTAGCACTAATAGTCGCCCCTCACCAACTGTTAGGCCTGACTAGCCTTCTAAATACCTGCACAACACTTAAGGAATGAGTACTCGAAAGTACTCAGTAAAGGATTTGGCACCTGCAAGGAAAACATATGCAGACATGCAAGAAACACACACATATATATACAGATAAACCAACTAATCAAACAATACAACAAGCAATTAACACAAGCAATTGATAAACAACAACAATAATGCAATGTAATGTATGGATGGGTGAATGAATGAACATGTTTATGCACTTAGGACTTCCTCACACCCATAGGTGTTCTTAACTGCTGTGAGCTCATATAGCTGGGGTACTTGAATACTGGTCATTGTATTCGATGCCAGCACTTGATTAAACCCACTGAAGTCCTCTTTTTGGGCATCTTAAATAAGTTGTCGCTTACTTGACCTTGCCCACCTTTTAGAAGCTACTAAGAGTAAATCATCACTTACTCACCTCTTGCCCATAACTTTCATTTACTTTTTGTGCCGGGTAATTAAACTTAAGGGCCAAACTTAGTGGATTTGCTTACCAAGCCCATTAACTTGGTTGAGAACTCTTGGGTACCACTTGATGCTTGAAGGTATTTGGCCTATACCCTTGTGTCATCAAGTGTCTCAGACCTTTCTCGGGTCCCTTTCCAATGCTAGAGGTTTATGACCTCACCCCTTGGCCTTTTAAGGACTCATACGATACTAGGTCCCTCCTTAGTACCCTATTTGTGACTTAAGACGCCTTACTTATCCACTTTTCCTTAGCCCTCCTAACCATCCACTTATTACCCACTTATTGATGCATAATTAAATCTTATGAGCATTTTTTAGCCATGTTAAAAATCCACCTAAGCCTTAGGATTTGATTTGGGACACTTAGAAATAAAGTTGACATAATTTAGGCACAATACTATAGAATTGCATATTGTGGTACAGCAGCATCATGATTTTATGGAAGTTGCTGGACATAGTGCAATAGCACCAGCACAATTTGTGTGACTATATTGCACATTCAGTAGCCTATTTTTCCTCTTGAGCTTGATGCAATCGTAGCAAATAATCAGTGCGACCACATTAACCCCTGGAGCTGCATTTCTTCACCCCTTTCTCAGCCAATCTTGCTCAAAATCTTACCCAAACTAGTTCCAATCACTTTTGGCTCATTGCAACTCACTCCCAAATGTTCTAACACTACTTATGCATCATTTAATCATGCCATAACATAAATCCCTTACCTCAAATTATCCTCAAAGCAAGAAGCAAGAAACAAACACACATGAGCTTAATGGAGTTCCTTTGAGTTCCAAGCTTGAATTCAACCAAATTGGACACCAAGCACATGAAATTAAGACCATTTCTAACCATTTAACAAGCTTAGAACTAGCTCACAAGGATCAAAGATGCCTACCTTAGGGTTTGAACAAAAAACTTGCAAGAGCAATTCAAATGCACCAAATACACCAAAGATGAGCTAAGGGCTTATTAGGATGGCTTTGAGACCTTAAATTTTCATGGAATTTTAGGTATATTGGGAGCTTTGATGAGGAGGAGATATGGAGAGAGAAGAACTATGAAAATGGAGTGAAGAAGATGATGAATAGGGTTGTTCATCTCATCTTAAAATATCCCAACTACTCCACTTAGCCCAATTCTCATTTACTTGTCACTTTAGCCCTCAAACTTAGCTTTGATTCACTTAGGCCACTTAAACTCTTCCTACACCAACACTCGTTGGTCCCATAGAAATTTTTCTCTTATCCACACACTTTACCCTTAAGCCATTATAAGACATATAGATCAATTTTCATAGTTAGTGCATTTTAACCTTTCCACTTCCACTTTTGGTTCAAATGGCTAGAAAAACTTATGGTCTTAACCTATTTATCTCAAAACACTTGCATGAATCTAATTTCATTAAAATTATGGTCATGCCATTAACTTGGGCCAAAATTACCATTTTGCTCATTTTGACCTTTAGGTGCTAATTACACTTTGGAACTCAACTTAACCTTACTTAGCTTGCTTTCCTTGCTTAATACGAAACTAATTTGAGGTATGTAAATGAAAACACTTCAATTAAACTTACTTACCTGGTCAAAATAGGTCATTGACTAAGAAGGCCGTTACAGATTTTTTGCTTGTGCGCACCATTACGTGCACGTGCTCGTCCATTGCAACAATCAACACCTACTTTAGAAACTGGTAGTCCCAACTTATATATATGAAGAATTAATCCTTTCCAATCCACTGTTACTACTAGAGGATCAAATGAGAACCATTGGCTTCCACAATCCTCTATGTTAACTCAAAATTTTATTCTCGGACCATTAAGTAATGTTGGTGATCAGCCAATGCCACGTACTCCTCCAATGGATATAACAAACCACCACTTGAAATTAAATCAATCAGTTCCTCCTTTGGGTGACTCTGCACTTGTTAGGAAAATTTCGTGTGTTACTACTAAAAGTTTTATTCGGTCCTTTTTTATTGGCACTTTCGAAGTAGTTAACTTATCCAATACTCATCAGCCCCCGTGTGAAAAAGTACACCTAACAATTTCAGAAGTTGAACCTCTTCTTATGCTTCATCTTGATGATATTGGTGACATCACCAAAGGTACATTTTACTATATGGGTCCTTTCAATCTTTTTCATTTGCATCCTTTAATCTAATCGATGAAGCCAACCATCTAGAAAATCTGTTATCCGGCATTTTCGATGGAGATAACTGTGGCACTGAGGGGCCAACAACTATATGATGCCATAGTAAGATTCTTATTATCTCTCATATCTAATTTGTTCCTTCTGTTGGTACCTGGACTTCTTCTAACAAATATTTTCTAAATAGGACGGTTTATGGAAAAAGAAGATTTTGGGCCATCAGTTATGTTTGCTCTTACGAACATTGCCAAGCCAAAGTTTGGTATGGTGAGAGGAGTCTTTGATCACAATGGCAAAGGAACCCTACATTTTCTATGTTGCTAAAAAAGGAAAATTCAATTGCCACATGAGGCACTGGCTCCTGATTTCCTTCAAACCATAATGGACTATAGGGGAGGTCCTTTATCAAAGTATTTTTCATAAAAATATTCAAGAGTTCAACTGCCATTTTTCCTTTACTTTCACTGGTGTTGACATTAATATATAAATAAATGACAAAGGAGGATGACCAGTGTTCCAAATAAGAGGCGAAAACCACCATCAAATAGGGTCTTTGGTTTTGAGTTAAGGAAGTATACCGAGATTTGCTCAATTATACATACATGATGATGAACATGAAATAGACCATCGTATTATGAGCTTTAGAAATTCTAATAACAGTTTTATGGATAGGGAGATTGTTGAAGGCCTTACACATATGTTTGATGAGGATAATCAGCTTATAAGAGTATTCAGGAAGGCGTATGATATGTATTGAGAGTCTAATAACCATTGTGTAAGATTGAGGCTATTGACATCAAGATCTGGAGATGGTCATCGTTATAACCTCCTAGATTCTAGAGAGATAGTTGGATTATCGGTAGGCCTAGAAGAGGAAGAGGGTGATAAGTGAGATATTGTTGTCTTCACTCATACTCACAGTCTGTGTAAGATTGATGTCTTACATTCATAGTTGATGTCTTTGTACTTTTCTATTTTGCTCTCCAATGGTGTGGATGGTTTTTGTGAAGAAATCCCTCACCATGATGGTACTATGGATGACATTATATGCAATAAGGTTACTATGCTTGAATATTATGGATTCCAACTTCAGCATTGTCAATTTGTTCATTCAATGGTACTTCATGGTAGGAGGCTTTTTAGCAATAAGTCATTTATGTATATTGTTGCATTCTTGAACAATGCTTTACCTATATTAGATGTCATTAGAATATTTTTGCATGCAGAGTTATTATGTGGTTTACAAGATGTTGTCAATAAAGGTGACATAGTTGGCTATCGTACAGACAAACCTTGCATTTTTCCACCCTCTTTTACTGGAGGCCCAAGGTATATGATCCAGAATTATCAAGATGCAATAGGTATACGTCGTTTGATTAGACATCCAGATTTGTTCATAACAATGATGTGCAACCCTAACTGGAATGAGATAACATCACGTTTAGAGTTTATCCTAGGACAAACTGCTGATGATCAACCAGATATTGTAGATCGTGTTTTTGAAATGAAGCTATACTCTTTATTACAAGACATAACTAAAGGTAAACATTTTGGGAGAACAATTGGAGGTGATCTAGATTTATATACTATAATATATAGAAAGTATATTATTTGGTAGTAAGTATTTAATAATTTGATGTTCTATTATCTGATATATGTAGTTATTGTAACAATAGAGCACTAGAAGCATGGACTCCCACATGCGTATATTGCCCTTTTTTACACCTAGAAGACAAAATTAATGACCCTAGAATGTTGGACAGATATATCTCAGCCGAGTTACCTAATAAGGATACTGACCTTATTGGCTACACAGCTGTTACTCGACATATGATGCATGGCCCATGTGGATCTGCTAACCATAGGTCTTTATGCATGGTTAATGGGCAAAGCAAGAAAAAATATACATGCCCATTTCAATTTGAAACATCAATCCGTGAAGATGATTTTCCAATATATAGGTGATGGCATCCCTTTACTACTATTACCAAAAATGGGATAGAGCTTGACAATTGATCAGTCATTCTCCATGATGTTGATTTGGTTGTTAAGCATGACTGTCATGTTAATGTAGAAAAGATAAATAGGGAGAAGTGCATTAAGTACTTATGTAAGTACATGCATAAGGGGACTGATAGATCAACTTTTTTGATTGAAGGTTTTACTCATTAGGTAGATGAAATCAACCAGTATTTAGATTGTATATATATTTTTGCATCTGAAGCTTGTTGGAGCATATTTGGTTTTGACATTCATAAACATGACCCATCTATGGAGCAATTTTCATTTCACTTACTGAATAAGCAAAATATAGTATTCCCTGACAATGCTGATATTCGTGAAGTGGTGTGGGTTCAAAGAGATAGCATTATCAAATTTCAAGTATGGATGAGTCAGAATTCTATTAACTTTGAAGCTTGATGGCTTTCATATATAGAGTTCCCAATAAAGTATGTTTGGAATTAACAGTTAAAAAAGTGGACAAAACATGTTTGGGGGACAAGTGTTGGAAGGTTGTACTTTGTGCACCCGACTGCTGGTGAGAGACATTATTTCCAAATGCTACTAAATATACAATGAGGCCCGACATCTTATGAGGATTTGTGCATGGTTCATGGTGTTTTATATCCGACATTCAAGAAAACATGTTTTGCCTTAGGTTTGCATGGTGATGGATAATGGCATGAGGCATTATGTGAAATGGTAAAATAGGTAATGGGTAGCCAACTACGAGATCCTTTTGTCACCTTACTTCTATATTGCCATGTTGTGGACCCTCTTGAATTATGGGAGTGACATTGTTAAGCCTTTTTTGATGATATTATAATGATACAACATACATTAAGGAATTGTCCCTATTTGGTGCTGGTAAACATAGACAAGTATAATTATGCACTTTATGAAATTGAAAAGTGCATGAATCGACTTGGACGGTCTTTGAAAGAATTTGCAGGTATGCTTTCCCCTGATCTTAACACAATTGAGGTAAAGGAGAATTATTTGATCATAAAAGAGCTTAATTATGCTCGTGTTGCGTTGAAAAATGAATATGCATTATTATTTTCTGTCCTTAACGAAGGACAAAAGATGGTGTATGAATCAGTTGTTGAAATGATCTGGTCAGGATTAGGTGGGTTCTTTTTTGTCTATGGCAAAGGAGGAGCTGGTAAAACATATCTATGGTGTACTATTCTTACATGTATCTGTTTCAAAGGAAGGATTGTGTTGGCAGTTGCATCGTCTAGGATTGCAACATTATTATTACCTGGTGGCCATACCGTACATTCACATTTTAAAATTTTGATCAAGTTAGACAAGGAATCAATGTGCAATGTCTAGAAATCTACCCCATTAGCTGAACTTCTTTGTCGAACAAACTTGATCTAATAGTGTTGCACTATTTTCTAATTGGATACTACAGCTTAGGGAGGGAAGATTACCTTTACAAAAAACTTCATGAAGATGAGGATGATGCATCATGGATGAAAATACCTAATATGTTTTTAATTGAGTCTACTAGTGATCCGATAACTAATGTTATAGCATCTATATACCTAGATTTACAGGCAAGATCAACTAACAGGCAGTACTTGAGGGAGAGGGCAATACTCTCACAAAAAAAATGATATAGTTGATGTTGTCAATGACAATATCATGGGTCAATTATCAGGGGACTAGACAACATACTTGAGTGCAGATCATATATTTGCTACGTCCAAAAATGCTGATGCCCACTCCTTGTTATATCCAGTTGAGTACCTTAATATGTTAAAGTTCTCTAGTCTTGCAAACCATATACTATCACTAAAGGTTAGGGTGCCAATTATTATAATAAAGAACATTAACCAAACATGTGGCTTGTGTAATGGGACAACACTTATTGATATAAGATTGGCCGAATGTGTTATTGAGGCAAAGGTTGTGATTAGAAGAAATGTAGGGATGTGTTGCTTTATTCTGATGGGTTTCGGGAGCCAAACAGCGTAGCGGAATTTAACCAAAACCCTCCAGGATCCAAGTGAAATGGGGTAAACCGGGTGTTCAAAAATTTTCATACCTAATTTTCGGTTGAGATCTCTCACTCAACTGTAGAGTCAAATCACAAAACCTGAACAGTTGACGTGTTCAGGCTCTCTATGGTATCCACACGAGCCTCTCGGGATCACCACACTTCCACCACGTCCTGGTAGATGCGTTTCTCCTGCGCTCGCAGTGCTAGCTTGCGTCCTCCAAGGAATTGCAAGAAAAGAGTGTGGCTGTCCTTTTTGGAGGCTAGGGCAAGGAGACCTACGAATTTCTCACTAGAAGTTGTATTTATAGTGAGACTCAACTTCCAGGCCTAATGGGTTTCAAAGCCCTAATCCAATTAGGATTTAATTTCGTGCTTAATAATGGCTCAACTCTTTGGCCCATTATTAATACGAAATTAAAGTGAAACCATAACTCAAATAATTAGCCCATACACTCTAATGATCCAAATAGCTCTATGTGTGCGACCCAATAGGCTCTTGTCACATTGGCAATGATCATAAATCACATTTATGATCATAAGCAATGAGCGGTGTCTAGCAACACATCATTGCTACCCAAGTGACAAGATTGTCGATGATTTGACTAAACCTTTATGATCATCACCCATATATGCCATTGTCCCTTTGTCCAAGATATTAAGACTAAGCACGAGACATGGAATGTGTCACTCTCGTAGAGCCCAATCTTTGGTTTCTTGATTACCGAGTAGACCAACTTAAACTGATGACATTGATATCGTATATCAACTCATCCGAGCATGGCCATGCAATTTCTAAGTCTCACTCTATCAAGGGGCCCGAAGATAACACTCCCGTTACATAGGAGGGACAAATCCCATCTTGATCATACAAATCCCTCTGCATGATATGTGACATACCCAATGACCTCCTTCAAGTTCACTCAGTTACGAGCAACAAAAGAAAGTATCAAAGTATGTGACTCACATGTAGGGAACCTTGATGATCTTAGGTCGAAGGACTATATATACCATGATCACTATGAGAATCACTTATGATACTCATATAACGATCCATGTAGTGTTCTCATGATGGGTCAGTCCAGTACACAAGTTCTCCAACTTGTACCCATATGTAGACTACATATCTCATATTAGTCTCCACATATGCTAGTCATTATGTATTATTGCAACCCGCTCCACAATAATACTAGACTAGGGACGTGTAAGAATATCATTATTTTAGGGTTACGATTATGTTTGTTAATTTACGCAGAAACAAAACAACAAACATAATTGTTGGATCAATGCCTCAATAAAATATCATGACTCAATGTGCAAAAATACAATCATCTCATGATTGGCTTTTGGGTACAACACTAACATATTCCACATATTGAAATGGTGCTATCAAACACACAATTACCTTTTAATCTATCACATTGGCAATTCCCCGTCAAACCATGTTTTGCGATGATAGTAAACAAGAGTCAGGGCCAAACATTCAATAATGTTGGGTTGTACCTTATTGAACCGGTTTTTGGCCACGCCAACTATATGTTAATGCTTCACGTGTCACTTATCCTAATGGATTTAAGGTGTTGATATGCAACAGTAGTACAAATAATAATTCTTTGACAAAAAATATTGTATACATTGAGGTATTTGACAAACTGAATAGATGTTAGATTAAGTGAGAACCATTTCATTACCAAGTATATCAATTTAATTTTAATTTTACCAATTATTACTAAAAAATTCCCCTAACAAATAATTTGTTATCACTTCTTTCTTTCTTCCATTCCTTATGTTCATATAACTATGTGTTCTTTTCTTTCATAGGTTTAATTAGTCCAAATGAGGGAACAAAATCACCTTATTCATCATCTTGCAACAGTTGGGTTTAATTTGTCATTGAAGACCCACATTACCCATATTTAGGATTCTATTAGATCATTTCATGGCACCTACCTTGGTATTGATATGATACTTTTAGATGCACATGTAAGTGTTATAATATTCACATTTATTGTTCAAGATAACATATAGACAAACAAAAAATTCTAAGTTTTATTGACGTATGTTTTGTAGAAAGATCATATTTTTGCAAGGATGCCACTAGTGGAAGCGGATAAGTTTCATGCTATGTGTCTAAAAGGAGGTGTTTATATCATTAAGAGTTTTACAATTTGCACATGCCCCACCCACCTTTAATCTAGTGACATCACCATACAACATTTATTTTCCCGATTCACATCTGTGACTGTTGCCTTAAGTGACTGTATGGAGATTGCTGGACATAGGTTTAAGTTTATTAATTACTCAGACATCCCATCAAGGTATCCAAGCAAGAAGATTTGCATAAGTGCTTTGTCCCCAACCTTATTAATCTTTTGCCATTTTTTATTCACTATTTATAAATAAAATACAAATATAATAACCTTATGATCATTATATAGCTAATGTAACAGATATTATTGGAAAGTTTGTGTGTGAGCCCGCTCGTGACTAGAAAAAAGGTGATGGTGTTCTTACACCAATGTGCAGTATTTGATTAAAGAATAACATGTATGTTTCTATTTCTTCTCACTTTTATATATTGCATATGCTTAATATATCAGTATTGATTTTTTACATTTCTTGTTCTTTTAGAAGAGCTAAAATACAGGTTATGCCGTGGGGTGATAAAGTATATCTTTTCCTTTTCGATGAATTTTATGATCACTGGGATCATGTGGTCTTAATTGTTACATGCACGTACGTGAAGGTGTATGATGGTATGTCAATCAAGCATAATTCTTGTGAAATAATATGATATGTTACACTATACTCACACTTCTTATTATCATCCATTTACATATATATGCTTAACATAATATGCAGGAAGATATTATGTTATGTCTACATGTGGAACTAAGCTTTATGCTAATTTGGACTTACCTGAAGCTGCCACTTTATTGAAATCATAAGTTTTTTTTTTTCAATTCATTTCTTACATTCCTATTAACATATTATACATAAACATTATTCTGTTAACCATAGTTCCATTTTTGTGCTATTATTCCCACAATTTATAGGACCTGAGATTGGTGAAGTTGGTGTTTCTAAGAGTTACCATACCAACTTAGATGATTTTAAGTTAGCAACTCTTAAGGTTTTCCACCGCCTTGCATTATTTGAACTTGAATATGTTTGTGCCTCAATTGCAACAAAGGTATATGAAGTGCTTAATGTTGTATATTACTAATACGATTCATCAATTATTACAGTATGCCTTCTATGTGATATTTTCAGCACATTGTATTCAACTGTCTTGTGAAAATTGTTTCTGTTGACCAATTATTTCCTTGGTACTACCTTGGTTGTCACTTTTGTCTTCGAATGGTGACTGAACAAGGACCATGTTTTTATTGTAGTGGATGTAACATTACAACCAGTACACCTATTACTCGGTAAGTTGAATGTTGTCCTTACTATATATTTCCATAACAATGCAATTCAGTTGCTGTTGTATATACACTTGAATTAGGCTTATTATAAAAAATTATTCATTCCATTTTATTTTACAAAATGTATAGTTACAAAGTTAGTGTGGAGGTTAAAGATCGTTATACAGTAAGTTGTTTTGTTATGCTTCAGCATTCTACCTCTGAATTAGGCACAACCTATGGTTTGGTTTGTTTCTTCCCCTTGCTCAACACAACATTCCTCACCTTACACTACTTCATGCCTCACTATTTTCCATCAGTAAAATGGTTAAAACCAGTTGATAGGACATTCAAATGACTTCGATTTCCTGAACCTACTTTGCTATTATGATCTTTTCCTGTGCATGCCTGTGAAATTATTAGAGCATGAAATGAAAAGATCAAACTATAAACAATGATCACTGGTAAATAGGAAAAGGTCTGACAAAAAGTATGTATGATGGCATGAATTCAATAGCTATATAAAAAGTTAGAACCATACATTCTGCAATGTTGGCCAAAACCTAGAACTCTGATTTTATATGCAATTGTTCATTGTTACAAATGGAATTGTTTCAAATTTAATGGTTAATTTTAAGCAACTAATTTATGCATACCTATATATAATATAAATCAGAGTCTGTAATAGGTAATTTTTTATAGTATATCTTAATAATAAATTATAGCTAAAATTATGGACAATTTTCCAATCAATTTGCCATTCTTGAGTTTTATATATTTCTCAAAATAAAAGATGCTTGTTTATTTCATCTTTAATTGTCACATGTTATTAATACTAACAACTTGACACAGTTGAGTTGAAATAAGAGATTTATTAATCCTTTTGTTATCCTTCCATAATTTTAGCACATAATAGAAAAATGATTTAATGCCTTCCTAAAATTCCATAGTAATGACTAAGGAATTGACATCCCTAGAAATCAGAGTGAGTAATAGACAATTCTTTAAGGTATATCTATAAATGAATAAGAAATTTACATTAGTCTAATTTCTTGGTTGTAGTAAGCCCAAGTTTAGCCTTAAGTTGATTTACTTAATAACCAATTTACAAGGAATAACATTATTACACTGAATACTTAGTTAAAGGACTAACTCCACCGATTTTGTTAGGCATTGAGTTAGGTTGATTAATAATTTAAGTAACACACTATTATGACCGGATTACTGTGCCGAATTATCAGGTCAAGGTACTATCAGAGTTTTTATTCATTTAATTGCTTACTGAATAAATAAGTAAAATGTTGAATATAATTTTACCTTTCATAATAGTGAATATAAGCTCAAAACTCACAATGGTTGGACACGATTAGCCCTCATCGTTAGAAGACTAATTATTGCAATATTAATTCTTGTTTAATTAAGTAAATATTTCATCATAGTTTTCCGAACACAACTCCAAGAGGCCGAGAGCACATAGATTTTATTCAAATAGATAGCCATAGATAACCACTGAATATGAGAAATACATACTAAATAAGATAGCAATGACGGGACACAATAGTATTTGTTGAACAAAAAGCTAACAAATTTTTAAATGCTAATATTTGGTTTCCTTCCCCTTCTCCTAATTATTGCTAGTATAATCTTCCTTTCCTTTGCTAGCTACCAATGTGAGCTTTCTTGCTTCATCTTCAAGTGCATCAAGACTATCGCAAATTGGCATTAGGGAATGATTTCTGCATGATGCTCTTTCAACATTGTGAATAAGTCAATAATTCTCGGTTTAAAATGCGGCTAGTGTTTTTGTAGGAGCTTATTAACAACTCTCCAGCTCCTCCAATTAATTATTGGATCTTTTGGCTCATCGCTATTAGAATCATCACTATAAAATAGATATTATTATTTATTAACAAATTTAGATTTTATATAAATACATATAAAAAGCATAACAGAAAACTAAGCTCACAAAGATATATCAATAAATTCGATCAACTTTTTTTTCAAAGTTTGTACTTAAACTTCATCTGTGACATCTCTATTTCTTTTGCTTTAATCGCATGTATTGCTTGCTTTACAATCTTTTTCATCAAAATCATCAAACTGATTGCCTTGCATGGTTACCTTCCCACTCTTTTCAATAGTTTTCCCAAACTACTGTTTCGAATCACACAAGGTGTTTTAGCATAAAAAATTGATATCTATAAATACTGATCAATTCCACTCTAATTTTGGTAAGATATTATTGCCATTATGAATGCCAGTATTAGTCCACATGAATATCACTGTTAAGGTAATTACCAGTTTAAGGAATTGGTTTGTTTGGTAAAGAAAACCTTATTACTTTTTAAATATTCAAAATCCATTCATATTTAACTCCTTATTTTATTAATATTTGAGTTTCTTTCTTTATGATTTATTTTATTATTATTTTGAATTATTGAATATTATATACCATTTATCTTGCAGGAAAATCCAAGACATATTATAGATTGATGCACCAACCAAGTGGGGTGATGACAGAGTTTAAATAGAGCGAGTAAGTTTTCTCACTTTTTAATACCCAATTTGCATATTTTATTATTCTTTTATATGATAAATATGTAGGATCATCTAAATATATTACTAGTATGAATATATGTATAGGATCCACACGAATGTCCGCATTAAAGTATATAACAGTTTAACCTTTCGGTTTCTTTGGGAAAGGAAATGTTACTATTTTTAAAATTTTTCAATTTTATAAATATTTAACTCTCTATTTTATTCATTTTTCAATTTCTTTCTTTATGATTTATTTTATTATTAATTTAAATCATTGAATATTATATGCCATTTATCTTACAGGGAAATCTGAGACATTATAAATTGATGCTTCAACTAAGTAGGGTGATAACTGAGTTTAAATAAAGTGAGTAAGTTCTGTCAGTTTTTAATACCCAATTTGCATATTTTATTATTCTTTTTTTTTTTTTTTACATATAATTGAGTACCAATAGTTACCAATTCTAAGACTATGTTTGCTTGGTAAACCAAATGATCATGGCTTCCATTACATATTTGAATGCATGAGCATATTCAAATATTCGTTTGTAATGGCTAGAATATCACTTTTGCCCATTAAGAAATTGATGGGAAATTAATAAGAAATTGGTATGATAGTCCATTAGGTAATATCACCTAAACAAGAAATTTATAGGAAATGAATTATTACTTCTAATAACATAGATATATTACGAGACATTCTAATTTATCCTATTATTTATCCTCATCATGGGACTTTGTTCTTCTGATCCACCTTCCTCAACCTTTTCATAGACAATTCCCTCATCTGCAAAAACTTCCCCGGAATCAATAGCTAATTTTTGAGCCTCTAATTTAAAAGTGTCCAATTCATCCCAAGTATGTAAATAGCTTGGACCATAGGATTCAATTGCATCAGTTTTGCATAAAGATCAATAACCTTCGGCTTGAATTTAGCCCAATACAATTTAGGCAATTTGTTGATAAACCCCCAAAATTTTCACTTCGACTTAGGTCCTTCCATTGGTAAGCTATTTGAATCATCGCTGAAATTTGAAAAGACCAATGAAGAAAGATTAATCAAATATTCTTATTGAATTGTCGAAACTAAGAAAATTATAATAATATATAGGATCTACTAACGATGAGACACAGTCATCTCCTTTCACCCTTAGTTCCTCATCGCAATCACTAACATCATCTCCAAGTTCAGCCATAATTGTAACTTCTGTAAAAAATATTCTTTACATCTAAAGACTTGGGATTTATAGTGTCAAATCAGAACATATAAAGACTTTCAGCATACACTTTCCATATTATATTTTTTATATCTAAAGACTTTTGGCATACACCTTCCATATTATCTTTTTTACTAATATTACAATTTCTGGTAGCTTGAAATATGCACAATTCATCCACTTTCCAACATGCATACATTGTCCATATCTTCTTATTTTTCTAATACTACAAGTTTTGGTCGACTCAAATATGCATAAGTTATCCACTTTCCAATATACAAACGATTTACTTTCCATTTTACCATCCCTAATATGTATAGGATACCTCCACTTCCCTCTTTTTCACCCTTTAATCATTGCACGTTACATTTGAATGAGTTACCTTCATGTCTTTATTTTTGCCTCCCTAATTGGTCTAAGATACGTTGGAATGAGTTACCTCCACTTTTCTATTTTGCTCTCTGTAATCACTTTGAATTATACTTTGCCATTATACCATAATATGTAAAAGCTTTAACCACTTCGCAATTTTGCTCACTTAAATCCAAGCTATCTACATTATAATGTTAAATATTTATTAATTGTATATTTTTCAAAAAAATAAAAATTACTATTTAGATGGAATAATTTCAAATTATTCCTTATTCATCACTGATTATTCCTTATTCATTGCTAGGGGAATTTTCCATTTCAGGAAAACAAAAATTACTGTTACATGGAAAGATTTCATTGTTGAAATTAATTACTTTTATTTGTATTGGATTATGTACTTTCACTGCAAAATATGCATTCATTCTTCTAATTATAATAAGATCCTTTCCCTATAACTTCCTTACCCTTTAGTTTCCTATCTGCATAATACCATTTCCTTTAAAACAATATTATGTCACTCAATGATCTGTCCATAACCCTTATTTTATTGCAAGTATAAAATATTTTGGCATCAAATAGAGTAAATATAATGGACATCTCTATAAAGTACTACATTATTCAGGATATATATGGCCAACACCACAGATAATAGTTTAAGAACAACTGAAGTTTTGACAATGAAAAAAATTAGTAACCTAATAATAAGAGATTTTCATCCCACTTTGGCTAAACATAATTCCCTTAGATAACGAAATACTAAAATCACATAGTTGATAGTGACAATCACTTCAAACCCAAGTCAGTTGGACTTGATTTCTCGCCATTCCTTCCATCTGATAAAACCATATGCATACCAGGGTCTACCTTTGCCTCCTCCTTCTTGCTGACAAATAAGTTGTTATATAAGATGAGCTTGAAATACTTCATCACGTACTTTACTACTGACTTCCGGAAAATTGCGAACTCCAACTATTGTCCTTTCTTTCAAATATGGACATTTTTCAACAAATATACCATACTCAATATAGTCACAATCATCCACTTCATCAATGTCCTCTATTTTGGAGATCATGTCTCAATTACCTTCAATACTAATAAGCTAGTACAAATTGAATTAAAAATGGTTAAGATCATCTACCAAACCAATTTAATGGGTAAATATTATTTACTTGAATAAAGGCAATAAAATATCTAACCTTACCTGATAAAGAGGGGATGCATTTTTTTTCTCTAAGAAGCTTGTTATCCTTTTCCACCATCTCCAATTGGTCGATTAAACTCATTTTCACAAGCCTTAGTTCTGCAATATGATGTTTTGGATGAACTCTTCTGTTGAAATTAACATCTATGATTTTGAAGGATAACAATTCTTGCAAATCATTTATTGCATGGGATGCTGCACTTTCTTCACTATTCTAATAGTTGGTTGACGGATCATTGAGGCACAGCTACTTTTTGTGAACTTTCTCGGCATCATCCACTTCAACTTCCACAAACATTATAAATGTTGTTGAGCCCAACAGTTCTGTATTATAAATTGCATCCAGTAGGTCAAGGTGTTCTAGAATTCTCTTGAACACACAAACATAGAAAATAGTAATAATATCCATTCTCTCAAACAAGGATTAAGAATTTTTTTCCTCTTGGATATTACATAGCTGAAGGGGGGCCCTTTATAAATTGGTTGTGTTGTGCCCTAAACTGCTCCTGGCCCATTTGGGCCCGATTACTTAAAACATGCGGCGGAAGTTTTCATTACACAGAAGCGGCTTTTAAAACTTATTAAGACTTATCGGCACGAACCCCAGGATACTTACCGGTACTAGCTCATTAAGTTCTTTAATTAAGGTTAAGTTGAAGTGCTCTCAGAAACAAACTAGCACCTATGTGGATTTCATGCATTCATTTTCATAGTCTTTACCAAGCTTAGCCAAGAATATGCATGGAAACCAAAACACCAATTTAAGTTTGAAAACTTATTTTCATGCATATGCATTGCATGCTTATGTGTTTTGGTGTTCACTAGTGTACATAATCACTTAGTGCCTTTAGATGCAACTAATGCTTAGGCATGTATTAATTCACATACGTGCACTTAAATTCCTTATTAGCCAAACTTTACACAAGCATCCAATTTCATGCTTTTTCTAAGTTTACTTGCATGTTCTTTACTAAGTGCGCATACATAGCCAAACATTTCATGCTTTCAACATAGACATGGGCTTATGGGCCTTTTAGTACTTAACATGCATATGGCCCAAAATTAACCAAGAATATATTCAAATTTTCCAAGTTCTTATTTAAGCCCAAAACATACATTTAAGCCCATTTCAACATGCTTCAAGTTTCATGAAAACATAACCCATAAATTCATGCATGGGCCTTGGTAAGTCCACCAAGCAATAAAAACACCAAAAAATGTCCAAGTCCATAGTACAAGCCCAAAGCCAAGTTTGGCCGAATTTTAGCTAAGTCCATAATTTGGTCACTAAAGTTAGACCAACAAAAACATGCTTAAAAGCAATCCATAAATCCACAAAGCCATGGAACACAAATTTCCACCTTAATAGACCTTGTTCCCACAATTCTAAGACTTCAAGTCCTACACAGAAAGTCCACATTTTTTTTAGCTTGTTTACAAGCAGCTTATATACTTAGAACAGTTAGAATATTTTGAGCAATACCATACACAAATCCAACCTTAGCACATAGAAAGAGTACTCAAGACTCTTAGCTTGATCTCTCAAGCAAACCTTTACCTACAAAAGTAGAGTAGGGCGGGTGAGTTATAAAACTCAATAAGGATTCTGTGGCATCCAATGCCTAACTTATGGCCTCCAAGGCCTAACATATGCCAAGAATGTAATGGCAAAATAATCCTTAGTCCTGCAAAGAAAACATAAAGACAAAGAAAACACAAAGATACATGCATATAACAATAATATCATAATCGGGGGTTAGCATGCACAACAAATCAAAGAAGCACACAAACACACGCCACTTAACACTTTGTTCACAGAAGGGCAGCAAGCATCCCTCAAGTTTTAATTCATTAATTTCATATACTTAATGTTTTCGGAGAGCTCACTTAGCATAGGAATTAAGGTGGCCGCCTTAACTCCTAGCCCATAATGCTTGCTTACTTAACTTAGCTCATGAGCAAAACAGAATTGCCGAAGCAATAACATAACTTAAGCCCTCTTAGCACTCCTAGGATCACATGGTTCTTTGACCATCACCTAGGGGCCCGAATACTCACACAAAAAGGCCATGGAACTATACCATGCAATAAAGTGAGTATAGGAATCCTTACCCACAACACCGAAAGCTTTAGAAGCTTATTTTCCTTCGTTTTTCCTTGCTTGTTGACTCTAGAAATTGTTTTCTAGCATAAGAACCAAGATGGGCCAAATTTTATTAGTAACCATAAGGTACCAAGAACACTTGGTGATTAACTCAAATAACACAAAATACCAAAAACACTTGGTGTACACTTACAGAACCTCACAGAAGAGGTAAGGCCAATTTCTTGTGCTTGATGTTCTTCAAGCTTCTTCTTGATTTCTTGCTTCTAATGAACTTAGAAACTCAATCACACAAAGAGCTCCTTGAGTAGAGCTTAAAACCTCCAAGAAATGGAAATGGCTGAATTTTCCTCATTGGTTTTCTTTGAATTCTTCACTTGATTCTTGCTCTGTATGGTCTTAGAGCGTGAATTTTACCAAGAATACTTGGTTTTAATTTGAGAAAGGATGATTTCTAGCTATTATCGAATATTTAGATGAGGAAAAGAGTTGGAAATGTGTTTGGAATGGTGAGACTTGGTATGGAAGAAAATTGAGAGAGAATGAGAGAGTTTGAGAGCAAATGGCTTTGAATGAGTGGATTGATTATGTTTTAATGTGTGGGAAGGTGATGGCCGGCCATATGGGAAGGAAAATGAGTGTATAATGTGCTTGGAAGAGTGGGAGACAAGATTTAATGGAAGGAAGACTAATTGGAAGACTTTTGTGTAAGTTGGTAGAAAAAGTCAAAAGTAGGAGACATGTAGGTGAAGAAAGAATCCAAAGTCTTGACTAAGGATGGGAGGTGGATTAAAATAATAGGGAATGAATAATGTGTTTGGAAGAGTGGGAGACAAGATTTAATGGAAGGAAGACTAATTGGAAGACTTTTGTGTAAGTTGGTAGAAAAAGTCAAAAGTAGGTGAAGAAAGAATCCAAGGTGATGACTAAGGGTGGGAGGTGGATTAAAATAATTGGATTTGGAGGGAGGTGACATAAAATATTGGGAATTGGAGGGGCATGGCTGGCCAAGGCATCCTAGGCCATTAAAATGGCCTAATTCCCCATCTAGTCCTCCAACTTTCTGGTTTTTTTTGGGCAATTGAGCCCAACTACTAAAAATCCCTTTGTTCAATTGAGTCCCTCACCTTTGAAAACCACCATTTTCATCACTAATTCTCTTGGCCTAAGCCAAGCTTATTTTTTTTAAGATGTTCAACACTCAATTATGCACATGCCATATTGTCTCCTCAATTTAATTGAGCTAAATTCCCGATTAAGGAAAAATTCTTATGCTCTAAATCCATTTAACTCGGGACCTAATCACTTTGGATTGTTTGGGCATTACAGGTTGTGTCTCCAATTATGGTAAAACTTCAAGATTGGATTTTTGGTGTACACAAATCGCCGCTCATATTTCAATGTCTTTTTGAATTCCTGATTACCATCTATAGATGGAAAGTTTGAAAGATTTTCTATAAAGAAGACATGCCTTGATTGTAGTAGAAGGATCATGTCTAATGCTTTGAAATTCGAATTCCAAAATATATTTAGTGTAAATGCGATGTAATTTGACTTATGTATTGCAATCAATGTGTAATTTCATATTTGTTAAACATTAATTGAGTATTTGCATGGAATATAAAGCGTTCAATGTCTATTAATGTAATTTAAAGCATTTAATGTGTAAATCTACCAATTGATGGAATGTACTCTAATGGTTTCGGACAGAACTAGTCAAACTTGATAACATCTGTTATATGATACATCAGACAATGAAACAAATTGTTTCATTAAATTCGGTTAACACAGTTAATATTTTCCATTAGTTGTGTGAAGGGTGCAATTACCAATACTTTTTATTTTTATGATTTTTTGGTACAAAGGATTTAGGCTAAATAATTGCCACATATGATTCAAATAGTGAGCAAACTAAGGAAAAGACGATAGGCTCCCCTAGATATGTCAGGCTTTATATATATACAATTAGATGAGTTACAATTAGATGGCTTTTATGATGTTTAGCCATTAGAAGTTGAATTCAAATGGAATTGTGCTGCAAGTAGCATGGCAATGGTATCATGGGTAGCTTGAAGAGAAAAAGAACAATGAATTCAACATTAAATAAGACATCAAAAATATAGTGATTCTATCACCTTCGTCATAATTCTCAACTTTATTGATCTGCTCATTTTACTTTGCCTTTGAAATTTCATTGCCCAAAATTATGTATGTATGAGATTTGGAGCACAATTTCTATGTTCCATAATGTAGAGAAGCTTTATACATAAATCTAACTCTTCTCTTTTCACTAAACCATCAATCAACACTGTCCATACAACCTCACCATTACTAAATTGCTTCTTAAGCATGCTCTCAGACAAGGTCTTAGCTTATTCCTGTTAGTGTTGTGCCCAAAAAGCCAATCATGAGATGATTGTATTTTTTGCACATTGAGTCATGATATTTTATTAAGGCATTAATCCAGCAATTATGTTCGTTGTTTTTGTTTCTGTGAAATGTAATAAACATAATTGTAACCCTAGAACAATGATATTCTTAAATGTCCCTGGTCTAGTATTATTGTGGAGCGGGTTGCAATAATACATAACGACTAGCATATGTAGAGACTAATATGAGATATTTAGTCTACATATGGGTACAAGTTGGAGAACTTGTGTACTGGACTGACCCACCATGAGAACACTACATGGATCATTATATGAGTGTCATAAGTGATTATCATAGTGATCATGGTATATGTAGTCCTTCGACCTAAGATCATCAAGGTTCCCTACATGTGAGTCACATCCTTTGATACTTTCCTTTGTTGCTCGTAACTGAGTGAACTTGAAGGAGGTCATTGGGTATGCCACATATCATGCGGAGGGATTTGTATGATCAAGATGGGATTTGTCCCTCCTATGTAACGGGAGTGATATCTTCGGGCCCCTTGATAGAGTAAGACTTAGAAAATGCATGGCCATGCTTGGATGAGTTGATATACGATATCAATGTCATCAGTTTAAGTTGGTCTACTCGGTAATCAAGAAACCAAAGATTGGGCTATACGAGAGTGACACATTCCATGTCTCGTGCTTAGTCTTGATATCTTGGACAAAGGGACAATGGCATATATCGGTGATGATCATAAAGGTTTAGTCGAATCATCGACAATCTTGTCACTTGGGTAGCAATGATGTGTTGCTAGACACCGCTCATTGCTTATGATCATAAATGTGATTTATGATCATTGCCAATGTGGTAAGAGCCTATTGGGTCGCACACATAGAGCTATTTGGATCATTAGAGTGCATGGGCTAATAATTTGGGTTTTGGTTTCACAATAATTTCGTATTAATAATGGGCCCAATAGTTGAGCCATTATTAAGCCCAAAATTAAAGCCTAATTGGATTAGGGCTTTGAAACCCATTAGGCCTGGAAGTTGAGTCTCACTATAAATACAACTTCTAGTGAGAAATTCGCAGGTCTCCTTGCCCTAGCCTTCCAAAAAGGACAGCCGCACTCTTCTCTTGCAATTCCTTAGAGGACGTAAGCTAGCAATGCGAGCGCAAGAGAAACACATCTGCCGGGACGCGGTGGAAGCGTGGTGATCCTGAGAGGTTCATGTGGATGCCATAGAGAGCTTGAACATGTCAACTATTCAAGTTAGTGATTCGACTCTACAGTTGAGTGAGAGATCTCAACCGAAAATTAGGTATGAAAATTTTTGAACACCCGGTTTACCCCGTTTCACTTGGATCCTGGAGGGTTTCGGTTAAATTCCGCTGCGCTGTTTGGCTCCCGAAACCCAACAGTGGTATCAGAGCTACTGGTGAAACCCTAAATCGGGATTGAGTGTTGAATCGCATGATGTTATGTGTTCGGTTGCTTTTCGGCCATGATTAATTAGATTGATTCATGATGCATGAAACCGGAACTCGTAATGAACATATGACATATATGAAGAAATGACACTAATTGGTTAATGAGATTAACCCAAAATTGATAGGTATGAGATACCTATATGGATTAGGATTCTTGCAATAGTTGCAAAAACCCTAGCTTTGTTCGGATTCGGCCTGTTCGGGCACCGAAAGTAAGGTATTTTTGGTGGCTCGAATGGAGGAGTCTCGGGTGCCTACTTGCTCGAAATAGAAGATTTCGGGCTAAGCAATTGTAAGAAAATTTTTTGCGCCGGGGGGCGCTGCCCCCCACAACCCCCCGCAAGGGCGGCTCCCCTTGACCTCGTCCGCTGACCGGTCAGCGGAACCACCGCCCGCTGACCGGCCAGCGGGACCGCCGTATGCGAAGCGCCACATAAATAAAAACTGGTTAATCAACACGCGAAAATTGGCATGCATCTTTGTTGAATGAGATTTGACATGATATGCTGATTGGTGTTTGAAGCATGGTGCATGGTTATAGCCCTTGATTGGTTGTACTTGTAAATATGGTCTACGAGTCGTGCCTTTTCTTATCACTCTCATTGTACATTCTCTTCTCACCTTACTCCCCTCGAATGTAACTCGAGGTTTCTATTATTGATTTAATGCTGCATTATAGGATCATCCAAGTTGGTATGTCCAAGGATCATCCAAGGTGGTATGTCCAAGGAGGTGACAACAAAAGGGCAACCAAGAAAGGAAGAGAAGGAGCTTGTGAAGACTCTTTTCTTTTCTTAGGCTTTTATGATATTCTCATTGGCTTGAGAATATCGCATAGTTTTGGCTATAACCATGTCACGTTTACTTTCTTGTACGCATGAGATGCATGTTTTATATTTGTATGTGATGCATGTATAAGACAACCGGAGATAACAAATTGGTGAGATCAAAAGAAAAAAATCCCTCAAACAAATATTAAGTCATTAAATGTGATGCCTTCCAAATGTTGGCACTCGTCAAGACTTTGATCAACATTAGGTGGGTTTGCCAAAGCAAAGCACCTATGTTCATCTTGGTAAGGCGCGATGGGATAATAGTGATATCCAAACTGCTAACTTTGGGTTCGACTTAACTAAGTCATCCTAATAGGATTAGGGACTTAGAGGCATAGAGTTGGGCTTAAGTTCATGAGATGAGCTTGGACAAGTGTTGTTCACCCAACTATCCAAGAGTTGCATAAGATGCAATTGGCAAGGAGTTGCCTACCTAAATAGCTGTAACTTGAGAGAAAAGCCAAAGCTGACTCAGGTTGTGGTCAAATATGGATCTTGGCCCACTAGAATACCTTAGCGCCGAGGTGTTCCGAAATAATATCGAGGGTTATTATTTTGAGGAAAATAGTGGGAGTATCGTTTAATAAAAGTCCTTATTAAATGAATTAAAATACATGACTCTTACACTGCATATTTACTGTTGTAGATAACCATGGCACAAAACACATCGACACTTTCGTTGCGATCGATCCTTGAGAAGGAAAAACTGAATGGGACCAACTTTCTCAAATGGTACCGAAACTTGAGGATAGTCCTCAAGCAAGAGAGAAAGGCTTATGTCCTAGAGCAGCCCATTCCGAATGAGCCTGCTGCCACTGCTCCAAGAGCTGAAAGGGATGCTCACAAGAGGCATTCTGATGATGCTTTGGATGTTGCATGCCTCATGCTTATTACCATGGAATCTGAGCTTCAGAAGCAACATGAGAACATGGGGGCGTTCGATATGATCGAACATCTCAAAATGCTTTTCCAAGAGCAAGCTAGGCATGAGAGGTTTGAGACCTCTAAGGCATTGTTTCAGTGCAAGATGTCTGAGGGAAGTCCCGTGGGTCCTCATGTGCTCAAGATGATTGGGTACATTGAGAATCTTGAGAATTTGGGATTTGCTCTTCAGAAAGAGTTGGCTATTGATGTAGTCTTGCAATCGTTGCCTGAAAGCTACAGTCAGTTCGTCATGAACTATAACATGAACGACCTTGACAAGTCCCTCCCTGAATTGCTCAACATGTTGAGAACTGCTGAGCAAAACCTTAAGAAGGCTAAGCCCATTTTGATGGTTCAAAAGGGCAAGGGAAAGGGAAAAGCCAACAAGAAGAAGGATAAAGCTAATGGAAAGTCCAATGCTAATTCTTCTTCAGCTGCACTGAAACCAAAGGGTGGTGTGGCAAAGGAAGGGGAGTGCTTCCATTGTAAGCAACCTGGACACTGGAAGCGCAACTGCAAGCTCTATCTTGAAGAACTTGCTAAGGAAAAGGGAAGTAAGACTTCCACTTCAGGTATTTTTGTTATAGAGGCTAACTTTTCTACTTCCTCATCTTGGGTATTGGATACTGGATGTGGATCTCACATTTGTGCAAATGTGCAGGATCTAAGTAGAAGTAGAAGATTGGCCCGAGGTGAAGTGGACCTACGTGTTGGAAATGGAGCAAGGGTTGCTGCCTTAGCCGTAGGGACTTATGTTCTCACTTTACCTAGTGGATTAGTTTTAGAATTAGACAACTGCTACTTTGTGCCTACTATTAGTAGAAATTTGATTTCTGTTTCTTGTTTGGACAAGAAAGGTTTTTCATTTATAATAAAGGACAAATGTTGTTCTATTTATTTGAATGAAATCTTTTATGGTAGTGCTCAACTTAGCAATGGGTTGTATGTTCTAGACCTCAAAGATCCAATCTATAATGTGAATACCAAGAAGGTCAGATTAAATGATTGGAACCCGACCTATCTCTGGCACTGTCGCTTGGGCCATATAAATGAGACCCGCATATCCAAGCTCCATAAGGATGGACTCTTGGACTCATTTGATTTTGAATCATATGAGACATGTGAGTCATGTTTGTTGGGCAAGATGACCAAAGCCCCATTCACAGGGCAAAGTGAAAGGGCTAATGACTTACTAGGACTCATACATAGTGATGTATGTGGCCCTATGTCTACACAAGCTAGAGGAGGTTTCCAATACTTCATTACTTTCACTGATGACTTCAGCAGATATGGCTATGTGTATCTCATGAGACACAAGTCAGAATCCTTTGAAAAGTTCAAAGAATTCAAGAATGAAGTAGAGAATCAACTCGGGAAGAGTATCAAAGTGCTTCGATCAGATCGAGGTGGAGAGTACTTGGATCGAGAATTCCTTGACTATCTGAAGGAGTGTGGTATAGTATCACAACTCACTCCACCAGGTACACCTCAATGGAATGGTGTATCTGAAAGGAGAAATCGAACTCTGTTAGACATGGTTCGCTCTATGATGAGTCAAGCTGACCTTCCAAACTCCTTTTGGGGACATGCTCTAGAGACAGCCGCTTTTACACTAAACCGAGTTCCATCTAAATCGGTTCAAAAGACACCATATGAGATATGGAGTGGGAGGCATCCCAATTTGTCTTTTATGAAGATTTGGGGCTGTGACGCTTATGTGAAACGTCAATCCTCTGACAAACTAGGGCCCAAATCTCAAAAATGCCTTTTTGTTGGGTATCCCAAAGAAACAAAGGGTTACTATTTCTACAATCCTTCTGAGCAAAAAGTGTTTGTTGCTCGAACTGGTGTCTTTTTAGAGAAAGAGTTTATCTCTAAAGAAACTAGTGGGAGGAAAGTAGAACTTGAAGAAATTCAAGAACAACAAGGAGACATCGAACCTGAAATGGAACCTGAACAGACACCACAAGATGTTGTGGTTCAAGAGTCTGTTCCTGTAGCACAGAGCCCACGTAGGTCTGGTAGGATTCGGCGTGAGCCCGAGAGATATGGATTTCTCATGACTCACACTAGTGATGTGATGCTCATGGATCAGGATGAGCCCACAACCTACCAACAAGCTATGTCAGGGCCTGACTCTGAGAAGTGGCTAGTGGCCATGAAATCCGAGATGGAATCCATGTATGAAAACCAAGTATGGACTTTGGTTGACCCACCTGAAGGGGTAAAACCCATAGGGTGCAAATGGGTTTTCAAGAAGAAAACTGACATGGATGGTAATGTGATTACCTTTAAGGGACGATTGGTTGCAAAAGGTTTCAAGCAAATTCATGGTATTGACTATGATGAAACTTTTTCACCAGTTGCTATGCTTAAATCCATCCAAATTTTGTTTGCTATTGCTGCACACTATGATTATGAGATATGGCAAATGGATGTCAAAACTGCATTCCTAAATGGAAAGCTACTTGAGGATGTGTACATGACACAACCTGAGGGTTTTGTCACTCCTGAGAATGCCAATAAAGTGTGCAAGTTGCAAAGGTCCATTTATGGACTGAAGCAAGCTTCTCGAAGTTGGAATCTTCGTTTTGATGAAGCAATCAAAGAGTTTGGTTTTATCAAAAATGAAGATGAACCTTGTGTCTACAAGAAGGTTAGTGGGAGCGCTATTGTCTTCTTGGTGTTGTATGTAGATGACATACTACTCATCGGGAATGACATTCCTGAGCTACAGTCTGTGAAGACTTGGCTAGGGAAATGTTTCTCTATGAAGGACTTGGGTGAAGCAGCCTATGTGTTAGGCATCAGGATCTATAGAGATAGATCTAGAAAGCTTCTTGGCCTAAGTCAAAGTACATATATTGACAAGGTGCTAAAGAGGTTTAGCATGCAAGATTCCAAGAAAGGATTCTTGCCCATGTCACATGGTATAACTCTTTCTAGATCTCAGTGTCCGAGTACACCCGAGGAGAGAGAGTGCATGAGTAAGATTCCATATGCCTCAGCAATTGGATCTATCATGTATGCCATGATATGTACTCATCCCGATGTCTCATATGCTTTGAGCATGACGAGTAGGTACCAATCGAACCCCGGTGAGAGTCACTGGACAGCTGTTAAGAACATCCTTAAGTACTTACGAAGGACTAAGGATGCATTCTTGGTCTTTGGAGGTGAAGATGAGCTCGTTGTAAGGGGTTACACCGATGCAAGCTTCCAATCCGATAAGGATGATTTTAGATCGCAATCTGGTTATGTGTTTTGTATTGGTGGTGGTGCTGTGAGCTGGAAGAGTTCAAAGCAAGAGACAATAGCTAACTCTACAATAGAATCTGAGTACATTGCCGCCTCTGAGGCTGCGAAGGAGGCAGTTTGGATCAAGAAGTTCATCACTAAACTTGGAGTGGTTCCAAGCATTGCCGACCCGATAGAGCTCTATTGTGACAACAATGGAGCGATCGCACAGGCTAAGGAACCTCGATCTCACTAGTGATTCAAACACATACTTCAACGCTATCATCTCATCAGGGAGATCATTGAGAGGGGTGATGTAAGGATATGCAGGACTTCGACAGACAGCAACATTGCTGATCCACTGACAAAGCCCCTTACGTAGCAAAAGCATGATAGCCATTCTAGGTCCATCGGTATTAGATACATGGATGATTGGATTTTAGTGCAAGTGGGAGATTGTTAGTGTTGTGCCCAAAAAGCCAATCATGAGATGATTGTATTTTTTGCACATTGAGTCATGATATTTTATTAAGGCATTAATCCAGCAATTATGTTTGTTGTTTTTATTTCTGCGTAATGTAATAAACATAATTGAAACCCTAGAACAATGATATTCTTAAACGTCCCTGGTCTAGTATTATTGTGGAGCGGGTTGCAATAATACATAACGACTAGCATATGTAGAGACTAATATAAGATATGTAGTCTGCATATGGGTACAAGTTGGAGAACTTGTGTACTGGACCGACCCACCATGAGAACACTACATGGATCGTTATATGAGTGTCATAAGTGATTCTCATAGTGATCATGGTATATGTAGTCCTTCGACCTAAGATCATCAAGGTTCCCTACATGTGAGTCACATACTTTGATACGTTCATTTGTTGTTCGTAACTGAGTGAACTTGAAGGAGGTCATTGGGTATGCCACATATCATGCGGAGGGATTTGTATGATCAAGATGAGATTTGTCCCTTCTATGTAACGGGAGTGATATCTTCGGGCCCCTTGATAGAGTAAGACTTAGAAAAATGCATGGCCATGCTCGGATGAGTTGATATACAATATCAATGTCATCAGTTTAAGTTGGTCTACTCGGTAATCAAGAAACCAAAGATTGAGCTATACGAGAGTGACACATTCCATGTCTCGTGTTTAGTCTTGATATCTTGGACAAAGGGACAATGGCATATATCGGGGATGATCATAAAGGTTTACTCGAATCATCGACAATCTTGTCACTTGGGTAGCAATGATGTGTTGCTAGACACCGCTTATTGCTTATGATCATAAATGTGATTTATGATCATTGCCAATGTGGTAAGAGCTTATTGGGTCGCACACATAGAGCTATTTGGATCATTAGAGTGCATGGGCTAATAATTTGGGTTTTGGGTTCACAATAATTTCGTATTAATAATGGGCCCAATAGTTGAGCCACTATTAAGCCCGAAATTAAAGCCTAGTTGGATTAGGGCTTTGAAACCCATTAGGCCTGGAAGTTGAGTCTCAATATAAATACAACTTCTAGTGAGAAATTCACAGGTCTCCTTGCCCTAGCCTTCCAAAAAGGACAGCCGCACTCTTCTCTTGCAATTCCTTGGAAGACGCAAGCTAGCACTGTGAGCGCAAGAGAAACGCATCTGCCAGGATGCAGTGGAAGTGTGGTGATCCCGAAAGGCTCTTGTGGATGCCATAGAGAGCTGGAACACGTCAATTGTTCAAGTTTGTGATTTGACTCTACAGTTGAGTGAGAGATCTCAACCGAAAATTAGGTATGAAAATTTTCGAACACTCGGTTTACCCCGTTTCACTTGGATCCTGGAGGGTTTTGGTTAAATTCCGCTGCGCCGTTTGGCTCCCGAAACCCAACAATTCTACATCTCCATAAGCTTCCATCTCTCAACTTCCATAAGCTTTAATATTTCCAGAGCATGGTATACTTATAAGCTCCTGAAGTGTGCAGATATACAAAAGCAATAAATGCTTTTACCATGCTTAAGTACTTTTTCTTTCATATTATCCACCAATTTGTATGCCTCATGGTATCTTTTTTCCCTACACAAACCATTAGCTAAGCTAATGTATATGTCAATATTAGGTTCAAAGTTATTCTCAGACAATCTAGACAAGAGTTAAGCATCAACTCAAAGTCTAAAATTTTTTTAATAAAATTACTGCTACAGTTAACTACAGCTTGGCCAACGACATTTTCTGTTACCAATAGGCAACTATGGTGGAGGAAAACAACCAGAGGCAATGCCATGATAGGGAGAAGAAGCAGACGAGTTGTTCATAGTTTTATCCTAGATGGATGAGAAAAAAAAAAGAACAAAGAGTCTGGGCCTATAAGAGAACATTGGTTTTTGTTCCTAGGTTCAACTTGTTGGGCCACCCAGTTGGGCTTGAAGTTCAAGTGTAAAAATTTAATTTTGGGCCTTTTGGCTTAATAATAATGGAGGGGTGAAGATGTAGGGTCAAAAAATTATACAACTCTATGACTATAATCGTGTTTTTATGCAATTTTAAACATGATTTCATCCTAAGTTGCGTCTATAGTACGACTCGAGTCAATTTTTATCTTTAAAGTCATAAATTTGTACGTTTATACTACTTGAGTCACATTTTTAATAACCATAGTTATCATTTTGACACTTAGATCTTTGAACAATTGATGGCCAAGTATGGTGTAAGAGACAAGATGGCTCTTCCTTATCACCCATAATCAAATGGCCAAGTAGAGGTGTCAAGCTGAGAAATCAAGCAAATTCTTAAAAAGATGGTCAATGGCATAAGGAAAGATTGGGCAAAGAAGTTGGATGACACTCTTTGGGCTTACCGAACCACCTACAAGACACCAACCGAGATGTCTCCTTATAGGCTTGTGTTTGGCAAGCCTTGTCACATCTTGGTGAAGCTTGAACATTGTTGTGAATTTTAAACCCTAACCACAAGTGCACGGTGGACATTGAAGTTGGGTAAGAAAGAGTATCATTCCCACAAGGATTGATTGATTTACTTGCCAAGTACCACTACTTTGAGTTAACTTTAACTAATCAATCAAATTGGAATGAAGTTTTAAGCAAGTCAAACAAGTAAATAAGCTTATCTAAGTGAAATGCTACTAACCAAGAATGCAAGAATACAATGAAAATTTGTGGCTTTTATTAAATTATGAAAGCACACTTCCTATGGGTTCACTATTTTTCTTGATTAGTTGGTGAATTGAAGTTAGTGACTTAATTTTCTTTGCCTATTGATGAAGTAATTTAGTTGAAGTCTTACTCTCCTAAGTGAAGGGATTGTTTTTTCTATCCTAAACTTAACAAGGATTCCCATCCAATTACAAGCTTAAAAAAGGCATTAAAGCTTAATTTACCTTCACCTAGTGATCGAGACTAGTTTCCCAACAAGCCCATTGTAATTAAAACCTTCTCCTAGGTCCAAGTACTTTTAATCTTTTCCAAGAGTTTAAAAGTAATCTATGGTGCAAGCAATTGTTGCCATCAATTAACTCACACAACAAGAAGCTCAAAAGAAGGATAAATAAACAATTAGATGGAAACCCAAAGGCACATAACCATAAATTCAACCAACACAATCAATCCATGCAGCTACATTCATAGAAAGTGTCAAAGAAACTACTCCATGACTAAGCTAAACATAATTAAGGAAATGAAATAAGGGGCATTGATGTTCAATACAAAAGGGAAGGAATGAAAGAAGAAACCCAAATCCTATGTATGCTTAATTCCTCAAGCTCTTAGAGTTCTTCAAGTGCTCTAGGTTTTCTCGAAGTAATTTCCAAGAGTGTTCTACAAGAGGATGAAAGAAAATGCAAGAAGTGTGACAATTGAAAACCTAGCCCAAGCTTGGAGGAATAAGAGAATGTATATTGTGTTATGCTTGGTTCTAGATTTTTATTTTCTTTAAAGGTGTCTTTCTCACTTACCTACCTATTTGGATAAAATTCCTTGGCCAATAACATCCTTAGATTCAAATTAGAGATGAGGGACCACTTTTCTCTGGGTGTACAGGTGTTGGGGCACTAGAGAAGGTCATTTGGGCACTTCAGCACCCAGAACACGAAAGCCACTATTGCCACAGTGCCTAGGTCATGAAGATAGCTTCAAAAATCATTGAACTATGGGGTTGCAAAACCACTTGGGCTGTAGCCCCAATGAACTGTTTGTTTGCACATTTCATTTTTTGGTCTGCTCATTTCCAAACTGATTCGATGCTTTAGTTCCTTTCTCCACCCTACAAGATGAAAGTCTAAAGCAAGAAGTGACAAAAAATGTGGTGTGGTGATGTCGAAAAAGATGCTTGAAATTGCCAAAAAGTCAACAATTTTGACCATGCAAATTGACATTTATCAACTTGCCTAAACTTAAGATGATGCTAGTCCCTAGCATGCTCTAACCAAAATAAGAAAATAACCAAAATAAAGAAGCTAACAATGCATACCCATTACCATATCATGAAATTGTTCATTCCACAAAATCAACCCAAGAGAATTTAAGATAAGTAAAGAAAGAAAAACCTTGTCGCTAATGGTAGACATTCACTCCCAAAGTATTTCATTCCCTAATCTATGGTTGCCTAGTGTATCTACTGCTAATAATGCTACTCCATACACAAATTTGCAAGAAGACCTAAACTACCCACTAATTGTCACTAAGGAAGACGCATGAAAATTAAAGTCCAATGACATAAATACAAGGTAGTATTGGGGCTGGGTTTGGTATGAATGGAATCGGTAGGAGGCTTTTTATAGTGGAGATAAAGAAGTAAGTCAAGTATAATAGCATGGGCAATCTAATCATCAAATCTAAAGTCCCACCCAAGGTATCAAAGATTGAAAACTAGACCTTTCTTAGCGCCCAAGCAACTTCCTAAGCAACCCCCAATGCACAATTTGAATCCACATTTGAGTGAATTCCTAGCAAATATATGAAACACCTATACTTCCCCACCTTTTTTTTATTTTTTCATTTCATTTCATTTTTTTCATTTTTTTATGAGGGCTTTTTCAAATTGACTCATTTTTCTTTTTTCTTAAGGGACAAGTAATCTTTAATAGACTACAAATTCATTTTATCTTTAAAGCTCAAATAAATGTACATGAATTATCCAAAGAACACCAAAACCAAAACCACATAATCTCAACCATAAGCTTATAAACCCAACATCTTTCCCCCAAACTTGTCCATTGCTCATTCACATAACTCACAAATTTTTACCCTTCCTAATCCTATATATGCAATGTTCAACTTACTTCAAGGACCAAAAGAGGATAAATAGTAATGGATATGGCTCAATTATGTGAGTTGAACAATAAACATAGCTTAAAGACTTAAAGAGGTTAATCTAAAGATCAAGATGAAACGCTAGCCATTTTAGGTATGTCATTTAGCCCTAAATTGTGATTTTCATCCACTTATTTACACGCATTCAATTTGGATATGAAGGGGTCTAAAACCAAATTAACTAATTCATTTGTAAAACAAACACCATTTGAAAGAAAGAAATCATCCATAATGCAAGTGTGCCACACAAGGCCCAAAGATTCATCAGGTGTGGTGTTTACCATCAATGACAAAAGAGAACCTTTCTTTACTTAGGAAAACTTACAAGCGATTGAACTTTGTGAAAGAAATCAATCAATCATGATAAAGGGCCTACATTGGGTTCCTAAATACACACAACTTAAGAATGCAACTTTATGCTCCTACATGTGCCCTACAATGCCTAATGTAAGAAATTAAATTTGCAAGCAAGTAAACTAAATTTCATGCAAACAAACAAAGTCTTAAGCTAAGAAATCAAACCACAACAAGCATAGAACAATCCAAGTACTCAACAACAAGCAACTCCCCCAAACTTAAAGCATGCATTGTCCTCAATGTATGAAAAAAAGCATAAGAATGAAAGAGAGCTTGAAGAATCATACCTGGGGAGGCGAGATGGTCTCACCTCCATCTAATCTTCTTGCATGTCATGGCCACTAGAAGAACCGCCAGTAGCAAGGTTAGAGGGAGGGAAGGAAAATCGGTCTCAGCTTGATTCATGCTAGGGGGAGTAAGGGTAGAAAGATGGTGGGCAGTTTAGGGAATGTGGGGTGTACGAAGGATGGGCAGAGGGGTGTAGGTGGTGAGGTATCTCAGGGAAGGGAGGATAATTCGGAGGCAACTCGGGGCATTCTTGTATTGCCCCCACCAAATTTGGGCTGACAACATGTCTGTGCAGCTAGCAAGGAGTGAAAAACCCTCATGTGCTTTGTTGGCAAAAGTCTCAAACCGCCAAAGCAGATGAACACCTTGGGAACTGAACACCAGGCATTGTTATAAACTTCATGAGCAGTTGCGGAAAAAACAAGTTTCCCCTGCGTGACCTTGCTACCCAATGGATGCTCATAGAAATGTGATTCCCCACATCTATCTTATAATTAGAGACTATTTAGAACAACATTTGATCTCTGTCAGGAGTAACAATGCTAGGATGAGTAGATGGCATGAGACATAAATGTAGGAAGTGGTGCATGCCTTCATGTTGGAGGGAAGTACTGAAGCTACAAAGTGCAATTTTTTCTTTTCATTCTCCTTGCTTTGAACCTAGGGCACTACCCTCCCACAAATCCTGATAGTCATCTGGTCTAAATAGACATCCCATGGCTTGTGGCCAATTCCAAGTTTCAATTGGAGATAAACATTTATCATTTCCTAAGTGATATTCACTGATGTGTCTTTAACAAGGACCTCTGTGGTCATGCCACCTTTCCTTGATATTTTGACACTCAAATTTGCATAAAGCTCTGCTAGCAAAGTCTGAGATACCATAGTACAGGGGGTGGTGCACCATTGTCTCCATCTTTGTCTTTCTACCACCACAAGGATGTTGGCATTGTCACTTGCTCCCAAGTTGAAACCCCTTTCAAGATTGAATTTCCATTTTCATAAAGGTCTCAAAGTTTGTTTAAGCCTTGTGACTAGTGAAATAGTCCATGTCATAATTATGCCCTTGAGATTCCTCTTTACAAATTCTCTTGCCCTTATCCTTCTGAGGCACCATTGGTCCTACAAAGAAAATATTGGTGCATAAAAGCTATATCCAAGATACTCCCCACATATTTAAAATTAATTCATGGACACCCATAATCATAATTTCTATCCATCAGTGAAGCTCAATCCACATGGCAAGAAAAAGATCAAACACTTTGAATAACCATATATTGCAGCATACATGAATCAACTTACAAGAACTCATACCTATCAAGCATTTGTTTTCATTATGGCACTCCAATTTTATGGAGTTATCGGCATATCAAATTAAGCAACCTAGTGGCAAAGCAAGGTTTAATCATGTTCTATGCATTACCTAGTTGCTATTATAACCATTAAACCAAGCCAAATAAGCTCACAAAGATAGGAGGTAAGGCCATGAACATTGTATGAACAAAACACGGCATGATGGCAAAGCATAAGTTTAATGATTTTTCACCAATCAAACAAGCATTTGGGTGGAAAACAAGCATGCATTCATGTAGTATGCAACATGTCGTTGTAAGAAATATAAAAAACTTATGCAAAAAGCTCTCACAGGAAGCCATATTATCCTTGAAAACCCCCTATGCAAACATTGTTCATGTTCATGTTCTTGAGTTTTTTGTAAAATTGCAAAGCAAAATTCATACAATGTAGCTCAAATTACTTATAATTCTTGTTAGACCCATTCATTATAAGCCAGAATCAAGTAATTACAACCACCAAATCATCATGAATAAACATCAAACACAATTCACCATGAAAATTTTGTGGGTTTCCATGGGTGGGGTTTTCAAGTCATGGTTTTAGTGTTAAAATCAACAATGCAAGCTTCGAATCATTTCACCGTTAGCAACAAACTGAAGAAAAATCAATAAATCATATGAAATCAACACAAACTATCACATTTTCCCCAATTTGCACATACACTGTTCAACATGATTTTAACACTTTTAAGTAAGAAAAATGAGAGAATAAGGAGGAAAATCGCTTACTTGAGCTCGATTTGTGTAGAGATCAACAAGAAAATTGAGCCATGGGGTGCACGAAATGGGTAGGCTTTGAAGCTAGAAGGGTTTGGGAGAGAAGAGTTTGTGTTTGTGTGTAAAATTTGTGCAAGAATAAGAAATAAAATAGGGCAGCTTTGGCTTATTGTTGTTGCAGTACTAGGCTCATGGGTGCTTACGTTGCAGTGCTGCTTCATAATGGATTTGGTTTCTTTTAGTGTGTTCCTGGCACTGTGGTGCCCAAGCATTGTGTGAAATGCCCTCAAATGCCCCTAAACTTCAAATTTTTTTCATTTTTACCCCCTTGTTTTTATTTTTGTTGATTTCATGTATGAAAAACTCTCAAAATGTTTGATCTTTTCATCTTCCTTCCACCTAAAAAATTCAAACAATTGAGCCTATTAAGAAAGAAAATTTTATCATAACTATAAAATGAATGAATTATGAACTAAATATTAGAAAAATTTTAGGGTGACTTTTGACAAATGCTAAATTTACTATCTTTAGCTTGATGACTCCCTTTTTCTTGAAGAATCATGAAGGTGGATTAGCTAAGTGAAGCTTGCCGGAAATTTCTTGCCCCTCCCAGTAATAGTGCTTCAACCTTTGCCATTGACTTGGAACATCCTTCCATCTTCTATCTTCAACTCAATAGCTCTATAAGGTGTGACTTTTTCTACCACAAATAGACCCAATGAACTTGATTTCAACTTGCTAAAAAAAAAAATTGACTCGTGAATTGATGAGAAGCACCTTTTGACCCAGAAAAAAACATCTCCTCATAATAAGCTTGTCATGCTAGATTTTTTTCATCTATTTATAAAAATTGGAGCTATCATATGCTTCTAGGTGAAATTCATCAAGTTCAGTCAACTAAAGAAGTCTCTTCTCACTGCCGGTTTCCTCCATATTAAAATTGAGCTTCTTAATTGCTCAATATGCACAATGTTCAAGCTCTATCGGCATGTGAGAAGTTATGCCAAACACAAGCCTATAAGGAGACATTCTGATCTATGTCTTGTAAGTAGTTTAGTAAGCCCAAAAAGCATCATCCAACTTCTTCACCCAATCTTTTTTTGTGCCATTGACCATCTTCTCAAGAATTTGCTTGACATCTCGGTTTGACACCTCTACTTGGACATTGGATTACGGGTGATAAGGAAGGGCCATCTTGTGTCTCACTCCATACTTAGTCTTCAATTGTGCAAAGATTTTCTTGCAAGACTAAGAACCTCCATCACTCATTATGGCTCTTGGAGTGGAAAAGTAGGAAAATATGTTCTTTTGGAGGAATTTGACCACCACCTTGGCATTATTTGTTGGGGGTGGCAATAGCTTCAACCTACTTGGAGACATAATCCACTGCCAATAATATATATGAATAACCAAATGAGGGTGGAAACGGTCCCATAAAGTCAATACCCTAGACATCAAATATCTCAACCTCCAAAATGTTAGTGAATGGTAGCTTATATCTTCTAGAAATATTTCCCACTCTTTGAAAATTGTCACAAGTCTTCACAAAAGCATAACAATCCTTAAAAATAGAAGGCCAATAAAATCCCAATTAGAGTACCTTTGCAATGGTCTTTGTTGGTAAAAAATGTCCACCATAAGGAGATGAATGGCAATGACAAATGATATCCGGCATTTCTTCCATGGTAATACACCTCCTAATCACATGGTCGGCACACCTCTTGAATAACAACAGTTCATCCCATGAATAATGTTGCATATCCACTAAGAAACTCTTCTTTTGATAGGAATTCAACTTTAGAGGCAACAGTTTACACACTAAATGGTTCACATAATCGGCTAACCAATGAATGCTTGCTTTTCAAGAATGTGTTCATTCAAAAATGAATCTTTGATGGGCAATGGATATGGCTCCTTCTCCAACTCAAGTCTTGAAAGGTGATCCCCCACTACATTCTCACATCCTTTCCTATCTCTAATTTGAACTTCAAACTCCTGTCGAAGCAAAATCCACTGGATCAAACCTTGGTTTAGCATATTTCTTGGTGAAGATATACCGAATAGCCGCATGGTCAGTGAACACAATCATTTTCGTGCCAAGGATGTATTGTTAGAATTTATTAAGAGAGAAAACCACTACCTACATCTCTTTCTCTGTGCTGGTGCAGTTTTCTTGTGTCATGTCCAAAATCTTGCTTCCATAGTAAGTAGCCCAAAAAATCTTTTCTCTTCATTGGCCTAGCACCACTCCCACCTCAAAGCCACTTGTGTCACACATAATCTCAAATGGTTGATTCTAATTCCATGGGACAACAATAGGTGCTTTCATAAGCTTCTTCTTAATCAATTTGAAGGCCTCCAAACAATGGCTATCAAACTCAAACTTGGTGTCCTTTTCCAATAATGAGCAAAGGGGTTTCACAATTTTTGAGAAAATCGTTGATGAATCTTTTATAGAAGCCCACATGCCCAAGAAAACTTCTCACACCTTTTACATTCCTAGGTGGAGGAAATTTTTCAATGGCCATGATTTTTACCTTGTTCCCCTCAATACCTTTGGAAGAGATTTTGTGCCCAAGAACATTGTTGAATTTTACCATAATGTGGTGCTTCTCCCAATTAAAAGCAAGGTTGGTTTTTTCACATCTCTTCAACACATTTACCAAATTCCCAAAACAATTATCAAAGGAAAAGCCAAATACCAAGAAGTCATCGATGAACACCTCCACACTTTTTGGCACCATCTTGCCAAAGATAGCCATCATGCACCGTTGGAAAGTTGCTAGTGCATTGCACAACCCAAAGGGCATCCTCCTAAATGCATAAGTGCCACAAGGGCAAGTGAAAGTTGTCTTTTCTTGGTCCTCAAATGCAATTGCTATTTGGTTGTACCCAAAATTACCATCAAGAAATAAAAAAATTCATGACCAGCCAACCTATCCAACATTTGATTGATAAAAGAAAGAGGGAAAATGTCATTTCTAGTGGCCTTATCCAACTTTTAGTAGTCCATACACACCCTCTAACTAGTGATAGTTCTAGTGGCAATGATACCAAAGTTTTGGTCTATCACTGTGGTTATCCCTAATTTTTTGGGCATTACTTGAACGGGGCTAACCCATTGGCTATTGAAGATAGGATAAATGATACCGAAAATCAAATGCTTTAAAATCTCTGCCTTCACTACTTCTTTCATGGCAGGATTAAACCTTCTTTGGTGCTTAATCATGGGTGTGTAGGGGTTCTTCATTATGATCTTATGCATGCAAATGGAAAGGATAATAACCTTGATATCACTAATGGGCCATGCAAGTGCATCATTATGCTCCCTAAGCACCCTCAACAACTTTTCCTCCTCCAACAAAGATAAGCATGAAGAGATGATCACCGAGTAAGAATTATTAGGACCCCAAAACACATACTTCAAATCACTAGACAACACTTTCAAATCCAACTTTGGTGCACTTTTCTCATTCACATCAAGCAAACATAAATCCCCACATGTGGTAACCAAAGTCCTATAATCCACTAATGCATTCAAAGAAATAGACAAATCATCAACATGATTCTCAATGGCGTTATCATAACTTAACAAAGTTCTCAAGAATGGAACATCACACAAAAATTCCTTCTTCACTTCACCATTACAAGTATCCACCACATCAAGGAAGAAGCAAGCACTAACCTCATCTAGAGCTTTGATAGCTTGGGAAATATTGAAGGCCATGCTTTCTTCATCAACCCTTAATGTTAGCTTGCCTTGCTCAACATTAATCAATGCCTTCCCAATTCCCAAGAAATGTCTTTTAAGGATCAAAGGAATGTCCTGATCCTCCTCCATGTCAAGTATAACAAAGTCCACCGAGAAGACAAATTTCCCAACTTTCACAAGCACATCCTCCACCACTCTTCTTGGATATGTCAAGGATTGATCAACAAGTTGAAGGCATATGATGGATGGCTTGACTTTGCCCAACTCCAATTTCCTAAAAAATGACAAAGGTATAAGATTAATGCTTCCACTAACATCACACAATGCCATATTATGACTAGATGAACCAATAGAGTAAGGTACTATGAAACTTCCTAGGTCTTTGATCTTTTAAAAAGGCTTTCTATGGAGGACCGCACTACATTTTTCACTAAGTTTGATAGTCTTATAATCTTCAAATTTCCTCTCCTTGGCAATGATGTCCTTCAAGAACTTGACATAGTTGGGCATTAGAGTCAATACCTCCAACAGGGGAATTTTTATACGAAGCCTCTTGAAAGTTTATAAGAATTTCCCATATTGCTCCTTAAGCTTCTTTTTTTGAAAAATTTATGGGAACGGAAAAGGTAGGTTGGGTGGGACTTGTTGAACCATAGATTGTTGCTTTGTATGCATCTCCACCTTTTGTTCTTCTTCCCTTTGCTCTTAATTTTTGACCATAGGAGTAGATTGAGAAGGCATATTCTTGTATGGATCTTCAAGTTGCTTGCATCCTCTAAGTGAGATGGCTTGACAATGCTCCCCTGAATTTATCTCGGTGTCACTAGGAAACTTCTCCATTTGAGATGCCTTCATCGCCAAAGCCAATTTCCTGATTTGATTCTCCTTATTCGTGATGCTTGCACTCATAATTTCCTCTAAACTAGTAATGTAGCACTCAAGTTAGCCATCTTGGATTCATTACTTTCTACCCTATCCCTTGTCTCTTTCATGAATTGCAACATAATTTTTTCCATGGAGGGCTTCTTCTCCATTGGGACTTGGTTGAAACCAGGAGGTTGTAGTGGTTGTTGAACATGCCTTGTATTTTCATGGGAAAAATTTTCATGGTTCCTTTAATTTGGGTTGCATTGATTTCCAATTTGGTTGCCTTTAAACCCAAAATTTTGGTTGTCCATAAAATTTGTTTCTTTAAGCTCCATATCCATATGTGCACCATATATGTTAGAGGTAGATGCAATGGCTTATTCAATGGTTAGCTCTTTCTTGTTGGTCAATTTTGAGACATAATTCATAAAAATGCCATTTGTGCCAACAACGTAGTTAATTCATCAATCTTCAATACCCTTCTCCTTGTTTGAGCTCTTTCACCAAATCATTGCTCTCCATTAAGTGTAAATTGCTCTAGAATTTGGAAGGCATCACCAACTACCTTTGAGATCAAGGATCCACCGGCCAAAGCATCAATTATAAATTTTGAAGTGGGTACCAAGCCTTCATACAAAAATTGGATTTGTTACCAATTCAAGAATCCATGCTGAGGGAACTTTCTATGTAACTCTTTAAATCTCTCCTAAGCTTCTGAAATTGACTTCATCTCATATTACTTGAATATCACAATTAAAAGTCTCAAGTGGGAGGCCTTGGGTGGAGGGAAAAATTTGCTCAAGAATTTTTCATCCATTTTGTTCCATGAAGTGATACTCACCGGTTAAAGTGACTGATACCATCCATTGCCCTTGTCTTGGAGTGAAAAAGGAAACAATCATAGTCTAATAGCATCAGTGGAGACTCCATTGGCCTTAAAAAGTGTCACAAGCTTCCAAGAAGTCCACTATTGGTGTGTTGGCTTCCTCTGAGGCCAAACCTCCAAATTAATTTTATTGGATGAAAGAAATCAAGGCCAGCTTTAACTCAAAATTGTTGACTTGAACCGTAATCTCATAATACCTGATAATTCTTTGTCACAAAGCGTTGCTAATACGCCTTTGAGGATTCCTTAAATAAACTCCATCTTGATCATCCATTCTACTATTGTATCCACTGTTGCCTTCATTACCTTTGTTCTAAGACCATTAAGATTATCTGTACCACCCTCCATGGTTGTTGATGTGGAGCTTGATTTTCCCCAGTGTGATGTAGCTCAGAGCTCTCTAAGATGTCTCTCAATTTTTGGAATCAATGGAAACAAAGTAGAATGTTAGGAACCGGTTCATACACTATTGGCATGTACCAAAGAAATATCCAAACACAAAGGTAACAAGTAAGTAAAGAAATAAAGGTTTAGTCTAGAGTTAATCACCTAGTAGCGATAGTGAACAATTCAACCTAATCAATCTCCAACAACGATGCCAAAAACTTATTGTGATTTTAAACCGTAACCATAGGCACACGGTGGATGTTTGAGTTAGGTTAGAATCAAGATTTAAGAAAGTAAAACAAGTAACTAAACTTAGCTAAGTGAAATGCTACTAACCTAAAATGCAATGCAAATTTATGGTTTTTATCAAATTATGAAAGCACACTTCCTATGGGTTCACTACTTGTCTTGATTAGTTGGTGAATTTAAGTTAGTAACTTAGCTTTCTTTGCATATTGATGAAGTAATTCAATTGAACCCATACCCTCCCAAGTGAAAAGATTTCTTTTTCTATCCTAAACTTAATAAGGGCACTCATCCGATTACAAGCTTAAAAAAGGGCATTAAAGCTTCATTTACCTTTACTTAATGAAGGAGGCAAGTTTCCAAACAAGCCCATCATCATTAAACTCTTTTCCTACATCCAATTACTTTTAAGGTTTTCCAAGAGTTTAAAAGCAATCTGTGCTACAAGCAATTGTGGTCATTAATTAACTTACACAACAACAAGCTGAAGAGAAAGATAAATAAGCAATTGGAAGGAAACACAAAGTCACATAACCATAAATTCAACCAACATAATCAATCCAAGCCACATAACAACAAGCTGCATCCAAAGAAAGTGTCAAAGAAACTATTCTATGACTAAGCTAAACATACCTAAGGAAATGAAATAAAGAGCAGTCATGTTCAATAAAAAGAGAAGGAAGGAGAGGAAAAATCCAAAGTGTATAGATGCTTAATTCCTTAAGCACCTATAGGTCTTCAACTGCTCCAAGCCTTTTACAAATAATGCCCAAGAATGCTCCACAAGTGGATGAAAGAAAATACAAGATGTATGACAATGGAAAACCTAGCTCAAGCTTGGAGGAAGAAGAGAGTGTCTTTTGTGTTATGCTTGGTTCGAAAATTTTCTTTTCTTGGATGTGTCTTTTTCATTCACCTAGCCATTTAGATAAAATTCCTTGGCCAATAACATGCTTCGATTTAAATTAGAGGTAGGGGACCACTTTTCTCCGAGTGCAAGGTCATTGGGGTGCCAGAAGACGCCATCTGGGTGCTACAGTGCTCAAAACATGAAAGTCACAAGTGCCATAGCACCCAGGTCATGAAGCTAGCTTCCAAAATCAATGTGCTATGAGGTTGCATTGCCATTGGGGCCACAACTATATTGAACTGTTCATTCGCACAATTCATTTTTCACTCCGCTTGCTTCCAAACTGATATGATGCTTCGATTCCCTTATCCACCCTACAAAATGAAAGTCCAAAGCAAAAAATGGTAGAAAAATGTGGTGTGGTGATGTAGAATATGGTGCTCAAAATTGCCAAAAAGTCAACAATTTTGACTATACAATTTAACATTTAACAAACATTGGGTAATTAAGAAGCTCAACTTTTATTTGAAGGAAGCTGGTGGGGAGAGACTTCTCCAATTGAATGAGCTTGATGAGTTTCACCGAGAGGCCTACGAAAATGCCAAATTGTATAAGGAGAAGACAAAGATGTGGCATGACAAACTTATTATGAGGAGAAAGTTTGTTCTAGGTAAAAAATTATTACTTTTTAATCCAAGGCTCAAGTTATTTTTGGGCAAGTTAAAATCAAGGTGGTTGGGTCCTTTTGTGGTGAAAAATGTCACACCTTATGGAGCTATCGAGCTGAAGATGGATGATGGAAGGACATTTCAAGTGAATAGGCAAAGATTGAAGTATTATTATGGAGAAGAGCCTTAAATTTCCAGCAAGCTTGGCTTGGCGGATCCAACCACTTAAATCATCATAAAAGGGGGAGTTGTCTAGCTAAAGATGTTAAATTTGCACTCGTTGGGAGGCACCCCAACATTTCATTTTCATTTGGATAGTGTTTTATTGATTTTAGAGTTGCTGCACTTTTATCTTGAATAATGGGAAGTAATTGTGTGATTTTTGCAGGTGGAAAGAAAAGTGAAAAAAACAAAACTTTTGAAATTTTTTATTCATGAATTTTGGTAAAAGGTTAAATTGAGGGTAAGATTGAATAAATTTATAAAAAGAGGGCTAAATTTGTAGGTTTTTCGTGATCATGGGTGCCTCAGTGCTAAGTAGTGCATAGGCATCAGGGTGTGAAAAAGGCAATGCTAGGCAACCAGGTGCCAAGGGGCCCACTACTCATGCCTCGGCGCTAAATGCCCAAGGCCTAGATTAAAATCTTCATCCCCAACTATTATGTACACATTAAATAGTCTAACTTCTCCCAAACCTCTCCAAGCTTGAACCTTAGCCTTTCCATGCACTTCACGGCCTGATTTTCTTATTGATATATGCATAAACAAGACTCAAGTAAGTGATATTTATCTTCTTTCTTTCATGATTCTTACATAAAAGTTTTAAAGTCTTAGGTTTTGGGTATGTATGAACATTTTTGAAAAGTTGTGATTTTTGGTCTTTTTGTGTGGCTTCATGCTTGTTCTTGATATATATGTTGATAAGGATGTGATTTCATGCCTAGAAACAATAATCTAACACCAAAATCATGGCTTGAAAATACTACCCATGGACACCTGCGAATTTTTCATGGTGAATTTCATTGGAAGCTTGTTATTGAGTCTATGGATGTTACAATTGCTTGATTCTATCTTTAATTGAATGGGACTAACAAGCTTAGTGATTAAATTGAGCTATAATGTATGAATTAGAGCTTGTAAGTTTTTGGGAAACTCAAGAACATGAACTTGGGCTATTTCACTTAGGAGCATAATGTAGCTTTATGTAGGGGTTCTTGGTATTACTTCTTTGCTTCTATTACATCTAGGTGTTGCATACTATGTGATTGAATCCTTTATTTGTGCCCGGATGCACAATTGCTTGATGAAAACTCATGGAACTTTTGCTATGTCATCATGACTTATTTTATTCATATCATGTTCACGAACTTACTTATTTATATGTGAGCTTGGTTGGCTGTACATATTGGTATAAGTAGCATCTAGGTTGTGCATAGATTATAGTTAAAGCTTCCATCTTTACTTAGATACTCACTTGATAATGCCAATAGCTTCGTAAAGTTAGTATGCCATATCTTTGAACAATGTCATGATAAGCTTATTTGCCTAAATAAATCCATGCTTTGAGGTTCATACTTTGTCCAAAGTGATTGTTTCTAGATTTGTGTAGTGGTGTAAACCTTATTAGGAGGTAAAAGTGTTTAATTGGGTGCTTGTGCCTTTAATTATAATTGTGGGACATTACTATGGATAAGATCTTACATGTGTTATTGCTTGATGTAGGAACAATGGCACAAGAATTATCAAGGAGAAGGGCACTGACAAGGAAAAAGGCAAAAGAAAACGGAAGATCATTACCGGGAATTAGTCATGGAATACCCCTAATTTGTCAACAAGAAGGATGAAGAGTTGTTTGAGAGTTTTGTGAATAGGAAGGTCACGATTGAGAGGGGATTTAATCTTGGAACATGGGAAAATGCCAAAATCTTAGGGGTGGCGGAATGGAGAGCTTGGAGAAGATGATGTACCATATCATGCAACATGGTTTCCCATACTCTTATGGTAGAGTTCTACGCTAACTTAAGTGCCACCTAATCCAAATGCTATTCAGTCAAGATGATGGTAGTTTGAGGAAGGACAATTGATGCCCGATGGCTTCATCGTTGAGGGTCATGTTGAATGGTGGAGAGACTTCCTGCGAGGAAGAACGCCTGGAGGCCAGATCGACGACGGGAGTGCGCCTGAAAAGCTCAGAAAAAGGGGGTCAGGAGGTCCCCGGGGTGTTGTTCCGGGGAGGAGCCTCCGACGCCCAAGTCAGTGATGCTAAAAGAAGGCAGAGGAAATAGCACTAACAGGCTTAGTGGACTCGCCTGGTAGTGTTTTCTCAGAGAGAGGGAGAGTCGGATTATTTGTCAACCCCCCTGCCAAGGCTTGTTTCCTGGTATTTATAGTAATGTCCAGCCCATTCAGATCGTGACACGTGTTCGGTCGGATGTTCTCTGAATTTCTGGACGTAGGGGACAAGTAGCCGGTGGCAGTCTCCTTGAGCCCTGAACCAAGACAGGTAGTGACGTGACTTGAGTGGCGTCAGCGTGTCAGACCGCCGCTTGGGCGGTCTGTAGCGTTAGTGGGCGACATGTCAGAGGCTCCTTAAATGTTCCTGCCGTACTCCCGAGGTCCCTGGGCGAGGTCGTACTCAGGTACGGACGATGCCTCTTCGGGAAACATGCTCGTAGTTCGGGGGTTCCCATATTCAGGAGTTCCGCCTTCGGGGAGATCGTGTTCGGCCCGCTATAGCTGGTGCCTCTTTGTCAAAGGCGATCTGCTTAATACCTCGGGGGGGTTAGTAGTATCCTCAAGTTTCCTGGCGTGCCGAGCTTGAGTTCTTCGGCTTTGCTCCCGAGGTGTGTAATCCCACCTTTTCCCGGGCAGCGTCAGGTTTCCTGGCCGTTCTTTCGGCAGGGAGTTCGGCCAGATAGAGGCGATAGCCCTTTGGCTATCACATGTCCCCCTTTGGAAAGCCGAAGTGACGACTTCAGTTTTGCACTCTTTCCGAGGATGTTTACTGGGAGTCTATAGGGAATAACACCTGTGCCGAAGATACACCTTTTGCCCGAAGTCATGGGCTGTTCGGTCATAGGCTGTCTTTTGGTGTCTTTGAGACAACCTACTTCTTACCTTTTGCAGGTTTGCGCAGCGTCGCGCCTCATGACCAGACGTGTCAGTCTGAGCGGCGCGTCCCAGCTTTCTAGGGATGTCAGGCGACGTGTCCCCTATTTTCGGGAGGAGGCTGACACGTGGCATGCTGTCATTGGAGGAGAGTCGCGTCGGTTTCAGAGAGCACGTCTCTTTGGGTTCCGGGAGCAGTTATGGCGATGGTTCACCTTCAAAGGGTACTTATGACGACGTTTCGGTTACCCACCCCCGTCCTATAAATAGGCATTTTCACCATAAGTCCCTTTTGTTTTTGCTTCTGCTCTCTTCCCTGTTCTACCACTGTTTTCACGCTTTTTCTTGCTTTTTGCGGCGGTGCTTTTTTAATCAGAGCTTTTTTCGGCAACCTTTCACGACGGCGTCCTCCGATTTTGGCAAGTCGTTTGGTGGGTTTTCGGTTTTTCTAGAGTTTTCTTGATCCCTCAAGTTTTTTCTAAAAGTTGATTTCTTGCCTTTCTTCAAACTCATTTTTCTGTCCCAAAAATGCCTATCCCTGAAAGTTGGCATCCTCTTTTATCTCATCCCTGTTGCACCACCCCCGAAAAACTAGAGAAGTGGAAGAAAAAATTCTTTCTTCCCTCATATGCCATCACCAGGCTACCACGGGCTGACCACTATGCTTTTTCAAACCATAGTAATGAGGTTACCATTTTCCGAGCCCAGCTGAAGGCCGGACTTCAGTACCCTCCTCCGAGGATGGTTTACGACTTTTGCCAATGTCATGGTATTGGCGTGAACCAGCTTCCACCGAACTCGTACTGCTATTTTAACGCCTTTCTCTGTATGTGTGGCGTGTTCGGGATAAAACCCCATTTTGTGATTTTTATGCAGTACTATAAGCTCTTTATGGTCCCGAAGGGTGGCTTCTATTTCATGCTACCTCGGGGATCCGGGAGCAAAAAATATATGTTCACCTTTGCCACAAAGGACAGTTGGCGAGGGTGGCAACAGAAATTTTTCTTCCTGAAGATGGATGAGGCCTGGTCGCATGTTCCGACCAAGTGGGCTCGGGGGAGGCTGGATGTTGACGTCGTTGATCCGAGGATACTGCTGACTCCAGAGTTGGCTCCCGTATTCGCGGACTTCGACGGGCGTATTCGCGCCGTCTCCGACTGGGGTCCCGAGGTCTCCTCGCGTTCTCTCTATCCCTTCCCCATTAACTGGAGGTTGATGACCGAAGAGGTCCTTCGGGAGTTAGGGGTGGTGAAGGAGCACGAGACAGACCTCGAGATGCCGGCTCCTGCCATCGCCGGGGAGGATTCCTGGTTGGTGCAGCTCCTTCGGGAGGAAATCTCTTTTGAAACATTTTTCGAAAGTAAGTTATCTTCTACTCCCTTGTAGTTTTTTCCTCGGACTTACGCTGATGTCTTTTTTATTTTTTAGAGATGGGCGACGGGACTGCTGCGTTCTACAAGTCCCTTTTCTCCGGCCAGGTAGAGAAGGGAGAACAAACAAAGAAAGCGGTTTCCCGAAGACGGAAGTCCACTAGTGCTGGGCCTTCGGCTAAAAGGGCGAAAAAGACCAATCTTCCTCCTCTATTGGAAACTCTTGAGGAGGTAAGTGAGGAGCCCGAGGTTGCCGAGATTCCGGCGCCCGAAGTCCCTACCGAAGTGCCTCCTCAGAGCCCTACCACCTCGCAGGCCCCTCCTGATGCCGCGGTAGAGGTTCCTTCTGCCGAGGAGCGGCATAAAAGGAAAGGCAAGGATATTTCCATTGAGGAGCCCCAGGACTCCGAGGACACAGTTGCCGAGGTACCGCCAGGTTCGTGTCTTTCGGACGAAGTGTAATAATGGTTTTTACTTTGCCGAAATTTTCTTTGTTTTGACCAGCTTCTCGTTTTTCGTTCAGGGGAGTTACTTACCCCCTCTTGGGCGGCGGAACACGCTCGGAGGCGATCCCTCCGCGATGCCAAAGTCCCGCTAGGGAAGATCCCCAAATAGCCTTTCTGGACGTTCACAGAGGATATGAACTTGTTCTCCGAGGACTGTCCTCAAATGGCGAAGGAGATCTCGACGAGGGTGCTCACTGATGCCTCCTTCAGGGCTATTGCGGCAGCCCACCCGGGTGATGACACCCTTGCTGCGAAAGTTATCGAGCATGCTGCTCAGGTATGCTTAACTCCTTCCCCCCATTACTCCTAAGTGTTTTTTACTCTTACTGATCTTATGTCTACCTTTCTGCAGCTGCTGGGTTATGCCGGCTACCTCCGAGTTCGGGTGGCCAGGCAGTCATCTTTCCGAGCTTCGGCCTTAGAGGCCTTAGAAAAAACAAAGGCCATGTGCTCGGAGTTGGCCATCAGGAACCAGCAGCTGGCAGATGCTGCAGATCAGGAACCAGCAGCTGGCAGATGCTGCAGAGAGAGAAGTTGCTGCCCTTCGGGAGGAGTTCCGAAAGGAAAAGGAAGATCTTTTAAGGGACTTCTCCCAGAAGATTTCTGAGCTTGGCGAGCGGGTGGCGGGAACGCTTTCTAGCAACGAAGCGCTTCTACAGGATAAGTCAAAATCTAACAATCTTATTCTGTCGTTGGTGGCTGAGAAAACCGCACTGCTAGCCGAGATAGAGTCTTTGAAGAAGGAGCCTGGAAGAAGAAAAAGCTGAAGGCGCTGAAGAAGGAGGTTGCGGATCTGAGAGACGAGCTCGAGGATCTTGAGATCAAGAAAAATGAATCTGATCAAATGTCGAAGGTCGCCTTCCAGGACGGCTTTTGCCTTGTTCAGCATCAAGTCCTTCAGAGATTCCCAGATCTGGACCTCTCTTTTTTGGAAGCTTTGAACATTCCCGAGGGTCCTTGGTGGTCCTGGTCGAAGATCGAGTACCTGAAGCTGCCTCCTTCAATTACTGCGCCGAAAAAGGGAGCAGGAACTGGTGGCTCTCGGGCTGCCGAGGGCTCTTAGGGTGTTCTAAGGGCTTTGCCTTTTTTCTCCTTCATTTTTCTGTACTGCATATTCGGGCATATTGCCTTTGTAAGTTTATTTTTAATGGAAGATCTTTCTTGGTTAAGCTTCTTGGGTATGACTTTGCATTTCCATTGTCCCGAGCATGTTCGCTTCAAGAGACTTTTTTGGAAGGCCAGCAAAAAAATGTATCTAAGTCTTTTTGCGGGTCCTTTTCCTTTTGTTCCGAACACGTTTGTTCAAGGGACTTCGGAAATTCTGCTTCTGGGCTTTTCGTGGCGGGTACCTTTGCGGAATTCTGACTTGCACAATTCAGTATACTTGAGAAATTTTCTGTACTTAGAATATATTTTTTGTACGACAGAATTCTTCCGTGGGGCCTTAAGCGTAAAATTTTTTCAAGGCGTCTGAGTGCCAAGTATTTTTCAATTCTACACCTTCGGTGGTGCCAAGTCTGTACACGCCCTTTCGTACTTCGGCAAGAACCAGATAAGGTCCTTCCCAGTTCGCGCGAAGTACTCCGTGGGATGGCCTTTGAGGTGCAAAATCAGCCTTTCGGAGAACGAGGTCCCCTTTCTTGATTTCTTTTGGCCTGGCCCGTAAGTTTATAGCCGCGGCCACTCTTTGCTGAAAAGCTTTTCTTCTCAGTTCGGCTATTTCTCTGTGTTCGCCGACGAGGTCAAGCTTGGTTCTTAAGCCGAGGTTGTTTCCTTCTTCATCAAATACTTGCACCCGTACTGATGGTCGGACTATCTCGATTGGGATAATGGCCTCTGTACCGAAGACGAGCGAGAAGGGAGTCTCCCCTGTGGCTCTTCGGGGCGTCGTTCGGTAGCTCCATAATACGCTTTGGAGTTCTCCCGGCCATTTCCCTTTTGCTTCCCCTAATCTCTTTTTTAGGCCATCTTTTATGGTCCTGTTAGATACTTCCACCTGCCCGTTGCTTTGGGGGTGAGCTACTGGGGCGAAATGCATCTTTATTCCGAGGTTGCTGATAAATTCCTGGAATCCTTTGTCTATGAACTAGGAACCATTATCAGCTACTAGCACCCTCGGTATGCCGAATCTGCAGACAATGTTTTTCCATACGAACTTCTGCACTTCTTTTGCCGAGATAGTTGCCAAGGGTTCCGCCTCGACCCATTTGGAGAAATAATCTACAGCTACTACGTATAATTTCACGCCTCCGGGCGCTGTGGGTAGTGGCCCGATAAGGTCTATCCCCCAGACCGCGAAGGGCCAGGGGTAGTCGGCCGAAGTTACCATTTCCGAGGGTGCCTTCTGGATGTTCGCGTGTCTCTGGCAACTACCACATTTCCGGACGAACTGCCTTGCATCCTTTCTCAGGGTAGGCTAGAAGTATCCTTGGCGGAGTATTACTGCTGCAAGGGCGTCGGTCCCAATGTGTGAACCACACATACCTTCGTGAATTTCTTCAAGGATCATTTCAGTGTCCTCTTCGTCTAAGCATCTCTGCAGTGGATTCGCGTACCCCTGCCGATACAACTCTTCGCCAATTAGGAAGAATCGACCGGAGTGCCTTCGTAGTTTTGTAGCGTCTCCGGGGTCTTGGGGTAGCACGTTTTCTGCAAGGTATCTTTTTATTGGATCTTTCCATCCTTTTCCCGAGGTTGCTATGCTTAATACTGAGATGCTCGGATGCTCTAGCAACTCGGTGTACGTTTTTTATTTTGCCAAGCAATCTGCCTTAGTGTTACTCCGCCGAGGTCTGTTTTCTATTTGTACGGCGTCAAACTCTTGAATGAGTCTTGCTACCAGCTCATGGTACTTTACCAAGGTTAGGTCCTTCGCCCCGTAGTCTCCAGTCGACTGCTGAACTACTAGCTGGGAATCGCTGTGAGCTTTCAAGTTTCTGACGCCAATTTTTTTCGCGAAGTGCAATCCTGCTACAAGGGCTTCATACTCGGCCACATTGTTAGTGACTCTGAAACTGAATTTGATAGCCTTCCTTACCTCTAGGCCTTCAGGACCTCTGATAATTACCCCAGCTCCCCGATGTTCGGACCCCGAGGCTCCATCAACATGCAAGGTCCATTCCGGCTCACCTTTGTTGAGATCTAAATGGCTATCCTCAGTGGCGGGTATTTCAGCGATAAAGTCTGCCAATGCTTGAGCTTTTATGGCCTTCCGAGGTTCATAGGTTATATCGTGCTCGCCAAGCTCTATGCACCACTTGGAGAGCCTCCCCGAATGGTCAACTCTCCTCATGACATCCCATAGTGGTAAACTACTTCGGACGATGATGGGGTGAGCCTGGAAGTATGGTCGCAGCCTTCTCCCTGCAAGCACCAAGGCGTATATAGCTTTTTGCAGCAGAGGGTACCTGACTTCGGCGCCATGTAGGGATTTGCTTACATAGTAGACCGGCCATTGTTTTGGGCCTTCTTCTTTTACGAGGACCGAGCTTACTGCTTTTTCCGTGACGGCGAGGTATAGTACGAGGGGCTCCCCTTCGCGAGGTTGTCGCAGAGTCGGCAGGGTGGCCAGGTAGATTTTGAGTTCTTCCCAGGCCTTTTGGCAATCTTTATCCCAGGGATGACCATCCCTTCCAAGGTTGCCCTCCTTTTTTGTTGCCTTAGTGAGGATTTTGAAGAAAGGTCGACACCGATCCCCGTACCTGGAAATAAACCTGCTAAGAGAGGTTATTCTTCCAGTGAGTCTTTGCACATCTTTCACTGTGGTAGGAGTTCGGAACTCGAGTAGAGCCTTGATTTTTTCCGGGTTGGCGTCGATGCCTCTTTCGGATACCATGTACCCAAGGAATTTTCCCGAGGTTACCCCGAAGATGCACTTTTCGGGATTGAGGCGGATCCCGAAGGCTCTGAGCTTTTGGAAGGTTTCCTCTAGATCTGCAACATGGCTGCCAGGCGTCTTGCTCTTGACTATCATATCGTCAACATACACTTCCATGTTTCTCCCCATTTGGTCCATAAAGACTTTGTTCATCAATCTTTGGTAGGTGGCTCCTGCATTTTTGAGCCCGAAGGGCATCCTGACGTAGCAGTATGTTCCTCCCTCGGTGATGAAGGCGGTTTTTTCTTCATCTTCGGGGTCCATTCTTATTTGATGGTAGCCACTGAAGGCATCTAGGAAGCTTAGGAGTCCATATTCAGCGGTTGAATCTACCAGTTGGTCTATTGGTGGGAGAGGGTATGAGTCTTTTGGGCAATCGTCGTTCAAATTTCTGAAGTCGATGCACATCCGGAGCTTGCTACTGCCCTCTTTTGTGGCAATGACCACGTTGCTTAACCATTCAGGGTACTTGACTTCTCTGATGACTTTAGCATCTAACAGGCGCTGGACTTCGGTTTTGACAAAGCTGCTCTTATGGGCTGAGATGCTTCGTTTCTTTTGCCGGACGGGCTTTGCATCCGGGCTTACTTTGAGGCTATGCTGTATTATTCTAGGGTTTACCCCTGGCATGTCTTTCGGCGAGTAGGCAAACAGGTCTTTTTTCGTCAGTAGAAAGGATACAATATTTTTCTTGTCTCCTTCGGCCAAGCTCTTCTTTATCCGGGTAGATTGACCTGGGACAAGTTCTACTGCTTCCTTTTCCGCTTTCGCGAGATCTTCTTCTTTGCTCTTCTCTGGCGTTTTTGCCTCTATTGCTTGTGCGAAGTTATTTGTCGGTGCTTTTCGTGCTTTTACAAACACCTTCTTTACTTCGGCTTGATCTATGAAGATCTCTGCGTCTCCATCCTTGGTGGCGAATGTGACAGTCAGGTATTTCACATCAGGGCGGATATGCAAGTTTCCCTGTGTTTGCCTTTCGAGGATGACGTTGTAGGCAGAAAAAACGTCCATGACGATGAACCTTGTCATTGTGGAGGCATAGAAGTCAGCTACTCCATCTGCTGAAGTTCCTTTCAACATCAGGGGGAGATCGATCATTCCGAGGACGGGCAGCTCGGAGGGTCCAACCCCGAAGGTGGGCGAGGTGATAGGTTTGAGCTTGCTGTTGTGGATGCCTAAGTTCGGCAGTAAATGAGAAAATAGGACGTCAGCGTTTGATCCATCATCAAGCAGCACTCTTTTGATGTCCCAGTTCCCTATCCTTGCCATGATCAGCAGCGGATCGTCATGGGGGAAGATGACGGTGGATCCATCCTTGCGGGCCAGTTTCTTTGCTGGATTTTGATATTCCATGACCGCGATTTCTCTGACCTTCCGCTTTCTTTCCGAGGAGGGGAGCCCTGTGGTTATTGTTTGTATTACCCCTGCCGGAGGTGGGGGGCGCCTTTTCGGACTTCGGTTTCTTCATCTATCGGAGTCATACTCCTCATCTTCAGCCCTTTCTTCCACGTCTTTTTTCCTTTTCGGAGAAGGCATCCGCAGATATTTTCGAAGTTGGCCTTGTTTGATTAGCGACTTAATGAACTTCCTCAACTGGAAGCAATCTTCGGTATCGTGGCCGTGGTCGCAGTGAAACTGGCAGAACTTCTTGATGTTTTTCTTGTTATCGGCGGTCATGGCCCTCGGTCGTCGAATCTGTGTCCCTTGCCTTTCCAATGCCATGAGGATGTTAGTCCGCGTGGTGTTGAGGGGTGTGAAGGTTGGGGGTTTCCTTCCCCGCATCCTCCGGGGTCGACCTGTTTGTTCAGTTTGGTGCCATGCTTGTCGGTCATGCCCCTCGGCGTGGGAATAATCGGACTTCGGGACAGCCATTCTTAGCTCTTCGGCCGTCATGTGCTGTTCGGCCCTTCGGTAGAATTCTCCGAGGGTGTTCGGGGGGTCCTTTGAGAACTCGTAAAACAGCTGTGAGTCACGCCGAAGGCCCCGTGTCATGGCGAGAATGCGTATTTCTGGCCGGAAGTCCGGGACGCTCAGAGCTTCCCTATTGAACCTTTCGACATAGTCTCGGATGGTTTCTCCGTTTCTCTGCTCTATGTCGAACATCTGAACCGGCATCTTTGCCGTTGGGCGGCTTCCAATGAATTGCTGTGTGAATGCCGTAGACAACTCCTGGAATTCAATAATGGTTCCTGGAGGCAATGAGTTATACCATGCAGTTGCTGGACCTGTGAGGGTGACTTCGAAGCACTTGCACATAGTGGCGTCGTCGGCGCCGTGCATTATCATGCTGCGCCGGTACTTGGTCAGATGGGCCTGTGGGTCCGTTCGGCCATCATAAATCACCAGCCGAGGTACTCTGAAGTCACCTGGCATGGCTGCCTCAACGACGGCCTGAGTGAATGGGGAGTCATCTTCACAGAAGGTCCCCGTCAATCTGGCCCAAACAGGTTTTCTGGCCACTTGTTTTTCCACCCTATCTAGCTGTGCTAGTATCCTTTCCATAAGGATCGTGGCGTTGGGGCCTTCTTCTGGGAAGGGAGATTGCCGGGGCCTTTTCGGGGAGCGAGTTCGGCGGTGAGGAGACTGAGACCTTGCCTCAGGCGACGAACTCCTTCGCTCTGAGATTTTTGGTCGCTTGCATCCCGCTAGTCCCAAAGGCCGTGTTCCGAGGGGTATGTCTTCAGTAGAAGATTCTTCGCGCGGGTCTCCGCTTCCCGAACTGCGGTGGGCCGACTTGGGGCTTCTCTCCTGAGGGCATGCTGGCGAGGGAGGTTTTTGGGCCTAAGCCTGTTGCGGCCACCTTTGGTTCATCTGTTGTGTCATTTCAGCTATAACAGAACGTTGAAAGTCCTGTAGAAAGCCCATAGTGATTACTAGGGGTCGGTCTTCCTCGGGCATAGAAGTCCCTGGGAGTGTTTGCTCAGCAGCCAATTGGTTCTCAAGCGCGGACGGGGACCTCGGGAGTCCCTTGTCCTTAGAACGCCAAGTTTCAACGACGGCGATCTCAAAGCGGGTTCCCACAGGTAGCACCAAATGATGCCCGATGGCTTCATCGTTGAGGGTCATGTTGAATGGTGGGGAGACTTCCTGCGAGGAAGAAAGCCTGGAGGCCAGATCGACGACGGGAGTGCACCTGAAAAGCTCAGAAAAGGGGGGTCAGGAGGTCCCCGGGGTGTTGTTCCGGGGAGGAGCCTCCGATGCCCAAGTCAGTGATGCTGAAAGAAGGCAGAGGAAATAGCACTAAGAGGCTTAGTGGACTCGCCTGGTAGTGTTTTCTCAGAGAGAGAGAGAGAGAGTCGGATTATTTGTCAAAAAACCACCTTTGCCAAGGGTTGTTTCCTGGTATTTATAGTAATGTCCAGCCCGTTCAGATCGTGACACGTGTTCGATCGGATGTTCTCTGAATTTCTGGACGTAGGGGGCAAGTAGCCAGTGGCAGTCTCCTTGAGCCCTGAACCAAGACAGGCAGTGACGTGACCTGAATGGCGTCAGCGTGTCAGTCCGCCGCTTAGGTGGTCTGTAGCGTTAGTGGGCGACATGTCAGAGGCTCCTTAAATGTTCCTGCCGTACTCCCGAGGTCCCTGGGCGAGGTCGTACTCAGGTACGGACGATGCCTTTTCGGGAAACATGCTCGTAGTTCGGGGGTTCCCATATTCAGGAGTTCCGCCTTCGGGGAGATCGTGTTCGGCCCGCTATAGCTGGTGCCTCTTTGTCAAAGGCGATCTGCTTAATACCTCGGGGGGGGGGGGGGGGGGGGGGGGGGGGGGGGGGGGGGGGGGGGGGGGGGGGGGGGGGGGGGGTTAGTAGTATCCTCAAGTTTCCTGGCGTGCCGAGCCCGAGTTCTTTGGCTTTGCTCCCGAGGTGTGTAATCCCACCTTTTCCCGGGCAGCGTCAGGTTTCCTAGCCGTTCTTTCGGCAGGGAGTTCGGCCAGATAGAGGCGATAGCCCTTTGGCTATCAACAATGAAGATTGCACCAATTGACATTAACAATCACCTTCGGATCAATCCTGAGATTAAAAACCCTCATCAAGATGGTGAATATGATTTGATGAAGGTAGGATATGTGAGCTGGTTGTTCCATGGACTAATAGTAAGGACAACTCCAAGTAGAGGATCTACTTTGCTTTCTCCTTCCTTAAGTTGGAGATGAAAGCCTGGAACTGCTTCATCAATACCCGGCTTACACCCTTCACTCATCTAGCCCTTATAACTCTGAATTAGGGTCAAGACCTTGTTTGCATTGTATCTAATTATTAGGTTGATAATGGAGCTTACATTGCTAAAAAATATGAGTAACGCAGTGAGTACTAGAAGTGGTAACCTCTTATTTCCATAGTTAATTATGGAGCTTTTGGAAAAGACTGGAGCACACTTCCTATAGGGTTTCAAGAGCCAAACAAGCATAGTGGAAACTTTAGGATCCAAGTGAAGCAGAGTAAATCATTTGTTCAAAATTTTTTATACCTAGTCAGCTAAGATCTTTCCCCCAACTATTGAGTTGAATCACAAACTTGAACAATTGATGTGTTCAAGCTTTCTATGATATCCACATGAACCACTCAGATCAGCATGGCTCTACCACGTTCTGGTAGGTGCAGTTCTTTTGTACCCGCAGTGCTAGCTTGTGTCCTTCGAGGAAAAGCAAGAGGAGAGTATGGCTAGAACTTTTCAAAACCCTTCTAATTTCGTCCTTAGGGAGGTTAGGGCTAGAAAATCCTTACTATATGATGTATATATAGTGAGGCATAACTCCCAAGCCTAGTATGTTTCAAAACCCTAATCAAATTAGGTCTAATTTTAGGCTTCATAATGGCTAAACCTTTGGGCCAATTATTAATCTGAATTTATCATAAAACCAAAGCCAAACAATTTGGCTCATGAACTCAAATAATCCAATTTGCCCTAAGTGTGTGACCCAATAAGCTCTTATCACATTGGTAATGATCATGAATCACATTTATGATCATAAACAATAAGCGGTGTCTAGCAACACGTCATTGCTACCCAAATGACAAGATAGTCAGTGATTCGACTAAACGTCTATAAACATTATTCGTATATGTCATTGTCCCTTTGTCCAAGATATCAAGATCGAACATGAGACATGGAATATGTCACTCTCATATAACCCAATCTAAGGTTTCTTGATTGCCGGGTAGACTAACTAAAACTGATGACATTGAGATCCCATATCAACTCATTCAGGCATGACCATGCATTTCCTCAGTCTCAGTCAATCAAGAGGCCTAAAGATATCACACTAGTTACATAGGATGGACAAATCTCATCTTGATCATCCAAAACCCTTCACATAATATGTGACATACCTAATGATCGCCTTCATGTTCACTCAGTTATGAGCAATAAAGGAAAGTATCATAGTATGTGACTCACTTGTATAGAACCTTGATGACCTTAGGTTAAAGGACTACATATACTATGATCACCATGAGAATCACTTATGACACTCATATAACGATCTATATGGCATTCTTATGGTGGGTTGGTCAAGCACATAAGTTCTCTAATTTGTACCCATATCTAGACTACATATCTTGTATTAGGCTCCATACATGCTAATCTTTTGTATTATTACAACCCACTTCACAGTAATACTAGACTAGGGATGTTTAAGAATACTATTATTCTAAGGTTATAATTATGTTTGGTTATGTCACACAGAAACAAAAACAACAAACACAATTACTGGAATAATGGCTCAATAAAATATCATGACTTAATGTGCAAAATACAATCATCTCATGATTGGCTTTTGGGCACAACATTAACACTTCCCAGAAGACCCACTCATCGTTGCCCCCATACTTATGGACATCTTCTTGAAGAAGCTACATGGATATGTGGCAAAGGGGGTTGAAGATGAAGAGGACCAAGAAGAAGAAGACAAAGAAGCCCATAACCCGGTATGTCAAGAGGGAGAAGTTTCACCCTAAGAAGAATATCTCATCAATCTCGCCCATGCTTCCAATGAAGCTCTTTCCATTACTCTAAACAAGATTCATCTTTCCATTGGTGGACTTCGGGAAGATGTTCATTCATGGGTTGATCATTTGAAGGGGCAGTTTACTTCCTTTGCCACCGAACATCGAGAGGGCTTTCACTATTGGCGAGGTATGCAGAGATGATTTTGGCCCTAAGTCAAGAAGGGGACAATGCAACACAACCCTAACCTAGCTCCTAACCATCCACCCTTTCGCCCACCCATGGTATACTCCTCACCCCTTAAACAACCATTATCCCTTTTAACCTCACTTTTCTCATTTTGTACCACATTACCTATCCTCTATTCCTCCTTCTTATCCATGGTCTGAAGAGTTATCCAATGGCCATGACATGCATGACTCTTCTATTGGTGGATGAGAAGGAGGAATTGACGATAAGTCTTATGGTGTAGGCTAAGAAAAGTGAGAGTAAAATGGAGGAAGGTGGTTTAGGGGGCGAAGAGCATACCATGAGTGGGCAAAATGGTAGAGGTGAAGAGAGCTTTGTGGGAAGGGTGGATAGTTAGGAGGTAGGCTAGGGTTTTGTTGTATTACCCCTTACATGAATTAGGCCAAAATCATCTCTACACACCCGGCCAATAGTGAAAAGCCTTCTTTATCCTCAATGGCAAAGGAAGTAAACTATCCCTCTAATTGATCAACCTATGAGAGAACATAATATCGATGCCTATTAATGGAAAGATGAATCTTGTTGAGGGCAATGGCAAGAGCTTCATTGGAAGCATAGGTGAGATCCGTGAGAAGCTCCTCTTGGGTTGGTGCCTCTCGCTCTTGACCTACCGAGTCGTGGGCCTCTTCATCTTCTTTCTTTTGGTCCTCTTCCACCTCACCCTCGACTACCTCATATCCATGTAGCTTGGTTAATAAGATGTCTATAGGTGTATGAGCAAAAAAGAATGAGTCCTTTGGGTAGTGCACTCTAGTCTTTGCCAAAAGCTCCATAATCAACTATGGAAATAGGAGTTAACTTTTATTGTTCTTGTTGCCCTACCCATATTTTGAGCAATGTAAGCTCCCGCATCAACCCAATAAATAGATGCAATGAAAAAGAGGACTTCACCTCAATCCAGAGTTACATGGGTCAGATGAGTGGAGGGCATGAGCCGGGCATTGATGAAGTAGTTCTAGACCTTCATTTCTAGTTGAGGAAGAAGAAAGCAAAGTGGATCTTCCGTTTAGTGTTGTCCTTACTATGAGTCTATGGAACAACCTGCCCACATATCCTACTTGCCATCTAATCATAACCAACATCTTGAGGAGGGCTTCCAATCTTGAGATTGACCTAAAGGTGATTGTTGATGTCAACTTGTGCAATCTTCACCGTCCTTCCTCAAACTACCACTATCTTGGTTGAATGGCATTTGGGTTGGGTGGCACTCAAGTTGGCATAGAACTTCATCACAAGAGTCTAAGAAATGATGATGTATGGTGTAGTGCACCATGCCCTCCAAGCTGTTCACCCCCTACAGTTAAGATTTTGCCATTTTCTGGTGCTCCAAGATCAAATCCCCTCTTGATCGTGAGATTTCTCTTCACAAGACCCTAAAATAACTTCTTGGCTTTCTTGTTGATAAATAAAGGGTATTCCATTACTACTTCTAGGAATGCTCCTCTCATGTCCTTTTGCCTTTTCGCTTGTCCTTTTCCTTGTCGGCCTTCTTCTCATTAGTAATTCTTGGTGCCATTGTTCATACATCAAGCAACAACACATATAAGATCTTATCCATGGTAATGTCCCACAAGTAAAATTAAAGGCACAAGCACCCAATTAAACACTTTTACCTCCCAATAAGGTTTACACCACTACACACATCCAGAAATAATCATTTTGGATGATGCCCAGCAGCATCTTCGTTGTGTGACATGGTGAGACTAGGAGGAACTTCCAGTGAGGGAGAACGTCTGAAGTGGAGATTTCCCAGGAGTGTCTGAAACACTAAAAAAACAAGGGTTAGGAGGTCCCCGGGGTCTTTTTTTGGGGAGGAGCCTCCGACGCCCAAGTCAGTATTGTTGGAAGTGGAGAAAGAGTATTGGAGGCCAAAGGTTTTTGCTTGCTTACATTTTTTCTGAAAGGGAGAGAGCTCGCGTTGAGACCATTTCCCTAATATATATAGGAGGACGTAGTCCGTTCAAATTGCGATACGTGTTCAGTCGGATGTAATATGTGCTCTTGGGCATGGGGGCCTCTAGCCGCCTGTAGGCTCCTCGGGCCATGGGCTAAGGCAGGAATAGCCCTACATGACAAGACGTAGGCAGCATCGGCGTGTCAGAACGCATATGAGGGCGGCGTGTAGCATGCGCGGGCGACATGTCAGAAGCTCCTTAAATGTTTCTGCCATACTCCCGAGGTCCCCTTTAGTTGAAGTCACCCTTCGGAATAAGGGCCCTTCTCCTGAAGCCGTCTTAGTAGTTCGAGAGTTTCCTTAGCACCGAAGCTCCTCGTTCGGGGATATTTTCTCCTACCGACCGGTCCTTCTCCCGCCAAGGTGGTTTGGCCACTTTCCCGAGGGAGGCGACGCGCTATTTTCCCGAGGTCAGTACTGTCACTCCCGAGGGTGCTAGTGGGCCACCAAGGTCATATGTCTGAGGCGTCAGACTTCGTCCTTTCCAGGTCGGTACTGGTACTCCTTACGGGTGACGCTGGATTTCCCGAGCATGGTATCTAGCCGAAGTTCACAGGTTAAAGGGGCGATAGCACTTCGGCTATCACATGCCCCTCCTCGGAAAGCCGAAGTGGAAACTTAGGCTTGTAGACCTTCTGGGGGCGCCTTTCAGGACTCGGGGTATGACGTTTGTGAAAAAGACACTTCACTGCCCAAAGACACACCTTGTCTGGCCAGGTGTCACTGCCTGCCCTTTGGTGTTCTCTAGGTGCCCAATCTCTCTACTTTTTGTGCTACAGGTCAGTAGACCGTCGTGTCTTATAACCAAGCGTGTCAGTCTGGAGTGACGTGCCCAGGTTCTTCGGTGTGTCAGAAAGAGTGTCCTAGTTTCTCGCGTTGGATGACACATGGCGCGCGATGGTTGGGGGAGGTCACGTCGGTTACACTAGCCACGTCTTTTCGCGTTGAGGGGGCAATTATGGCGACGGTTCGCCTTCGCGGAGCAATTATGACGTCGATTCGGCTACCCTTCCTCGGTCTATATAAACCTCCTTCTGTCATAATCCTCATTTGCTCTCCTTTTGCCTTTACTTTGCTCTCGTCTGTTTTTGTGCTTTCCCCTCTCTTTTCGCGGCAGTGCCAACGGTGGAGCGATTTCCGACCACCATTCACGATGGCGTCTTCAAATCCTGATTTCAGCAAAACTTTTGGTGGGTTTTGATTCTAAGGGTCCTTCGGTTTCTTCATTTTTTTGCTTTTTCTAGCTTTCCGAAGTCACTTTTCTTCTTCCCGAAGTCCCTCGATTGTCTACCTAAAGTCATTTTTTTTCCAATCATGTCTTCACCCGTCCCCCTTATGTTTGTCGAACCCATCCCTGAGAGCTGGCAGCCTGTCATGTCTCACCCTTGTTGCTACACTTTGGAGAAATTAGAGAAGTGGACAACCAAATTTTTTCTTCCCTCCTATGCCGTCACAAGGTTACCTCGTCTTGGTCATTATAGTTTTATGAACCAAGACAACAAGGTTACCATTTTCTGAGCCCAACTGAAGGCCGAACTTCGGTTTCCTCAACTGAGGATGATTCGCGACTTTTGCCAATTTCATGGCATAGCCGTGAATCAACTTCCTCCGAACTCATACTGCTATTTTAACGCCTTCCTCTGCATGTGTGGGATCTTCGGAATAGAACCCCACTTTATCCTATTCATGCAGTATTACAAGCTTTATCCGGTCCCAAAGGGTGGCTTCGATTTCATGCTACCTCGGGGATCTGGGAGCAAAAAATACATGTTCACCTTTGCTACCAAAGATAGCTGGTGAGGGTGGCAAAGGAAGTTCTTCTTCCTGAAAATGGTAGAGGCTTGGTTACATGTTCCAACTAAGTGGGCTCGGTGAAAGTTGGAGACGGATGTTGTGGACCCCAAAAAGCTGCTAACTCCCAAGTTGGCGGCGAGGTTTGTGGACTTCGATAAACGTATCCGTGCTGTCGCCGACTAGGATGCCGAGGTCCCTCCATGCTCCCTCTACCCCTTCCCCATCATGTGGAGACTTATGACCGAGGAGGTCCTTCGGGAGATGGGGGTAGTCAAGGAGCATAAGACGGATCTCGGCATGCCAGCTCCTGCCATCAACGGGAAGGAGTCCTGGCTAGTGATGGTCCTTCGGGGGGAACTCACTTATGAAGCCTTTTTCGAAAGTAAGTTTCCTTTCAAAGTTTTTAGTATAAGTATCCGTCTGGACTTACACTGTTGTTTTCCTTCTTTTTCAGAGATGGGCAACGAGTCTGCTTCCTATTACAAGTCCCTCTTTCTCGGCCAAGCCGGAAAGGGGGAATAGACAAAGAAGGGTGCCTCCAGGAGGCGTAAGACGTCCGGGAATAGGCCGTCTTCGGCCAAAAGGGCGAAGAAGGATGCCCTTCCCCCACCGTCGGAAGACGTTGAGGAGGTTGGTGGCGAGCCCGAAGTCCCAGCCGTCCCGCCAACCGAGGTGGCCACGAGTGTGGTTTCTCAGAGTCCCGCCACCTCGGCAAATCTTTTGGGCTCTTCGGCAGTGGACCCTTTTGCTGAGGAGCTCGAAGAGCACCGAAGAAGCAAGGGCAAACACGTCCCTGCCGAGGTGGAGGAGGTTAGGGACTCTGAAGACGACGTCGCTGAAGTTGCGCTAGGTTTGTCACTTCGACACTTTTACTCTTAATCTTTGTTGGTATATGACTAAGAGACTTTGTCTTAACGAGACTTATACTTTACCTTTGCAGGAGAACTGGTGCCCTCATCCTGGTTGGTGGACCATGCCCGAAGGCGGGCTCTTCGGGATTCCCACATCCCGAAGGACAAGGTTCCAAGGAAGCCTTTCTGGTCTTTCACGGAGGACATGAACTTGTTCTCCAAGGACTGCCAGCGAATGGCTCCCTAAATGGCGATGGGCGTACTCACCCAGGCTTCCTTCAAAGCGGTTGCCGAAGAGTGCGCCAACGAGGAGACCCTCGCCTAAAAAATTTCTGAGCATGCTGCCCGGGTACTTCTTCAGGCCCTTTATTTTTTCTCCCCATTTTTCTAAGTACTTGGCTTTCCTTATGCATATTTGACTAAGTATCTACTCCTTTTTTGCAGCTCCTGGGGTATAGTGGATACCTTCGGGCTTGGGCGGCAAAGCAAGCTTCTGTCCGAACCTGAACCGAAGATCGTTTGGAGAAGGCCAAGGTCTTCTGCGCCAACTCTGTTGTTAAAAATGCAGAGTTGAGCTGGATAGCCAAGGAGGAGGTTGCTATACTTCGAGAGGAATTCTTGAAGGGCCAAGAAGAGCTCTTCAAGGATTTTTCCCAGAAGATGCCCGACCTTGGTGCAAAGGTAGTGAGCCTAACTTCAGCCAACGAGGCCTATCAAAAGGGAAAGAGGAGGACTCTGCTCTCCTGGCGAAGGCGCTCGCTGATAACGCCGAGCTTCAAGCCGAGGTCAACTCTCTGAAGATGGAGCCGAAGAAGAAAAAGGTGAAGGCACTAAAGAAGGAGGTTGCTGATCTCCAGAACAAAGTAGAAGACTTGTCGCTGGAGAAAGACAAGGCCGTCCAGGCGACCAAGGTTGCCTTCCAGGATGACTTCTGTCTGGCTCGGCATCAAGTTCTGAAGAAATACCTAGATCTTGACCTTTCCTTTTTGGCTGCCCTGGACATTCCCGAGGGGCCTCGGTGGACTTGGTCAAAAATTGAGCTCCTCAACCTGCCATTTGCCCCTCCTCTGGCACTGAAGGCGGCGGCTAAAGACACAGGAGCTGGAGCCTCCCATGACACCGGGATCCCTTAGATGTCTTAGGGCCTTTGCCTTCTTTTTTTTCTTCTTTGTAATCTTTCTTCTTGTAACCTTCTCCTTATAATAAGGCCTTTTTTAATGAAATTTTTCCTTCTTCCAGAATTTGGCTAAGTCTTTGAGCAATAACTTTTATTTCCCAGTTATCCCGACCACTTTCGGTCAAGGGACTTCGAAAAATATGTTTTGCTTGCTTTTTTAGCCGTCTTCGAAAAAATGTTCACTTTCCACGAATTCCCAAAATTTTGGCCTACTTTTGGGCTTACTTGTGACGAACTTACATTTTGGGAAAATAACCCAATCAACTTCAGAGCGAATAAGTAAATTTCGCACGGTTCTTGCTTAAGCCTTGTTCGGCGAGGGTTCTTTGGTGGAAGAAAAATTTTGTACTTAGAAACTTTTTCTAACTTGTACAATTTCTTACCAAAATTCTAAGTATAGAATTTCTTCTAGGCGTCCGAATGCCATGTATTTTTTAATTCTCCACCTTTAGCGTCGCCAAGCTTATAAACTCCATTTCGGACTTCATCAAGGATTAAGTAAGGCCTTTTCCAGCTCGCCCGAAGTACCCCATGGGACAGCGTTTGAGGTTGGAACTCAGAATTTTGGAGAACGAGGTCCCCTTTCCTTATTCCTTTTGGCCTAACGCGCAAGTTCGCGGCTGTGGCCACTCTTTGCTGAAAGGCCTTCCTTCTGAGTTCAGCCACCTCTCTGTGTTCGTCAATTAGGTCGAGCTTAGTTCTTAATCCGAGGTCGTTCCCTCCTTCGTCGAACACTTGTATTCTGATTGATGGCAGTACTACCTCGATAGAGATAATAGCCTCTGTGCCGAAGGCAAGTGAAAAAGGTGTCTCACTCGTGGCCCTTCGGGGCGTCGTCCGATAACTCCATAGCACACTAGGAAGTTCTCCTAGCCATTTTCCCTTTGCTTCCCCCGACCTTTTTTTGAAACCTTCTTTTATGGTCCTATTGGATACCTCTACTTGTCCGTTGCTCTAAGGATGAGCTACCGGGGCGAAGTGCATTTTTATCCCGAGATTGGTGACGAATTCTTGGAATCCCTTGTCCGTGAATTGGGAACCATTATCGGCCACTATCACCCTTGGTATGCCGAATCTGCATATAATGTTCTTCCAGATGAATTTTTGTATATCCTTTGCCGAAATGGTTGCTAGGGTTTCTGCCTCAATCTATTTAGTGAAGTAATCCACTGCCACTACGCAGAACTTCACTCCTCCAGGTGCTGTCAGGAGTGGCCCGTTGAGGTCTATGCCCCAAACTGCAAAGGGACAAGGGTAGTCTGCCGAGGTTATTAATTCCGAGGGTAGCCTTTGTATGCTGGCATGTCTTTGGCAATTGTCACATTTTTGGACAAACTGCCTTACATCCTTTCTTAGTTTGTAGTGGACTCGTATACCCTTATCGGTATAATTCTTCCCCAATTAGGAAATATCGTCCAGAACGTATTCGTCTTTTCGCCGCTTCATGAGGATCATCGGGAAGCTCTGCGGTTGTAAGATACCTCTTTATAGGATCTTTCCACCCCTCATCCGAGGTTGCTATGCTCAGTGTTGCTATGCTCGGGTGGCTCAACACTTCTGTGAACCTTTTTGATTTGGCCAAGCTGTCTGCTTCGACATTGTCTCGGCGAGGTACATTTTCAATATGTACTGTGTCGAACTCCTGGATGAGCTTTGATACGAACTCGTGATATTTTTCCAAAGTCGGATCCTTCGCGCTATAGTCCCCTGCCATCTGTCGTACCACTAGCTGAGAATCGCTGTGGGCTTTTAAGTTTCTTACACCAATCTTTCTAGCCAGGCGTAACCCTTCTATGAGAGCTTCGTATTCTGCCATATTGTTGGTGACGTTAAACCCAAATTTGATGGCTTTCATGACTTCTAAACCTTTGGGACTGCGAATAATTATTCCAGCTCCCTGGTGTTCAGAGCCGAAGGCCCCGTCTACAAACAGAGTCCATTCTGGCTCACTTTTGCCAAGGTCTGATTGTTCACCTTTGGTCACGGGCACTTCAACAATGAAGTCCGCTAGAGCTTGGGCTTTTATTGCTTTTCTTGGCTCATAAGTAATATCATACTCGCCGAGCTCTATGCACCACTTGGAAAGTCTTCCCGAATGGTTTACTTTCTTCATGACATCTCGAAGAGGTAGGTTACTTCGGATAATAATGGGGTGAGCTTGAAAGTACAGACGTAGTCTCCTGCTTGCCAGCACCAGGGAATAGATAGCTTTTTGTAGTAGGGGATACCTAATTTCGACGCCATGTAGGGACTTGCACACGTAGTATACTGGCCATTGCTCCGCCCCCTCCTCCTTCACGAGCACCGAACTCAGTGCTTTTTCCGTAACGGTGAGGTATACCAAAAGGGGTTCTCCCTCTCGTGGTTGCCGAAGAGTGGGTAGATGAGCTAGATAAACTTTGAGCTCTTCCCAAGCCTTTTGGCAATCCTCGTTCCAAAGATGGTCATCGTTTTCGAGGTTGCCACCATTTTTTGCTGCCTTGGTGAAGACCTTAAAGACTGCCTGGTAGCGATCCCTATACCTGGAAATGAATCTGCTGAGGGACGTTATTCTGCCAATGAGCCTTTACACATCCTTTGTTGTAATAGGAGTTCAGAATTCAAGTAGCGCTTTGACTTTTTTTGGGTTGGCATTGATAACACTTTCCGATACCATAAATCTGAGGAACTTGCCTGAACTTACGCCGAAGACGCATTTTTCGGGATTGAGACGAATTCCGAATGCTCTAAGTTGATGGAAAGTTTCCTCCAAATCTGCAATATGACTGCCGGGCAATTTGCTCTTGACTATCATGTCATCAACATAGACTTCCATGTTCCTCCCTATTTGATCGTTGAAGACCTTGTTCATTAGCCTCTGGTAGGTAGCTCCTGCATTCCTAAGCCCGAAGGGCATTCTGACGTAGCAATATGTACCGACATCGGTGATGAAGGCAGTTTTTTCCTCATCTTTGGGGTCTATCCTGATTTGATGATACCCATTAAAGGCGTCGAGGAAGCTCAGGAGTCCATATTTAGCGGTCGAGTCTACCAACTGATTTATTGGCGGGAGAGGATACGATTCCTTAGGGCAAGCATCATTTACGTTTCGGAAGTCGATGCACATTCGGAGCTTGTCGCTTCCTTCTTTTGTGGCAATAACCACATTACTTAACCATTCGGGGTATTTGACCTCCTTGATTACGCCTGCATCTATCAAGTGCTGGACTTCAGTTTTGACGAAGTTGTTCTTGTGTGCCAAAAGGCTTCGCTTTTTTTGGCGGACAGGCTTTGCCTCTGGGTTCACTTTAAGGCCATGCTGTATTATGCGAGAGTCTACCCCGGGCATGTCTTTTGGCGAGTAGGCAAACAGATCTTTATTCATTAGAAGGAAAGATACAAGTTTTTCCTTGTCACCTTCGGCCAATTTTTTCCCTATTCGGGTATTCCAGCCTGGGACAAGCTCTATGTCTTCCATTTCTATTCTCTCAGAATTTTCTGTTCCCTTCTGCTAGTACGGCCTTCATTTTCGTAGTCTGGGCGCGGTTTGTCATCAAGGCTTTCCTCACCTTAACGAACACCTTCCTCACCTTCCCCTGGCCGATGAAGATCTTAGCGTCTCCATCCTTGGTGGCGAAGGTGACAGTTAGGTACTTTACATCCGGGCGGATGTGAAGGTTCCCTTGCATTTGCCTCCCAAGAATGGCGTTATATGACGAAGGAACATCTATGATGATGAACCTTTTCATTATAGAGGCAAACAGCTCATCTTTGTTGTTTATTGAAGTTCCCCTCAGCATCAGAGGAAGATCAATCCAACCGAGGACGGGGAGTTCGGATGGTCCCACTCCAAAGTAGGAGAAGTGACGGTCTTGAGGTCGTTCCTTGAAATACCCAAACTCGGCAGCAGGTGTGAGAATAGGACGTCCGCGTTTGAACCATCATCAAGCAGTACTCTCTTGACGTCCTAGCTTCCTATCCTCGCCATAATCAGCAGTGGATCATCATGAGGAAATATGACAGCGGACCCATCTTTTCAAACAAGCTTTTTTTATGGGTTCCCATATTCCATCACCGAAATCTCCCTGGCTTTTCTTTCCTTTCTGCAGATGGCAGTCCTGTTATGATCATTTGTATCACTCCTGCTAGAGGTGGCAGACACCTTTTTGGACTTTGGTTCCGGCGCCTGTCGGAGTCATACTCCTCGTCATCTCCTTTTCCCCCCTCTTCTCTTCTTCCCTTTGGGGAGGGCATCCGCAGGTAACGTCGGAGTTGACCTTGCTTTATCAGCGATTCTATGTATTTCCTTAGTTGGAAGCAGTCCTTGATATCGTGCCCGTGGTCCTGATGGAACTAGCAGAACTTTTTCATGTTCTTTTTGTTGTCCGAGGCCATGGCCTTCAATCGTTGGATCTGAGTTCCTTGCCTTTCCATCGCCATGAGGATGTTCGTCCTTGTGGTGTTCAAGGGAATGAAAGCCAGTGGTTTCCTTGCCTTAAGCTTCCGAGGTCATCCCCCTGGTTCAGTTGGGTAGCGAGTTTGCTGGCTCGCCCCCTCGGTGCGAATGTGATCAGGTTTTGGGCCTTCCATTCTCAGTTCTTCAGTAGTCATGTGCTGCTCGGCCCTTTGGTAAAATTCACCGAGTGTATCGAGGGGATCTTTGGAGAATTCATAGAATAGCTGAGAGTCTCTCCGAAGTCCTCGTATCATGGCCAAATGCGTATTTCTGGCCTGAAGTTTGGAACACTTAAGGCTTCCCGGTTGAACCTTTCAACATAGTCGCGAATGGTTTCTCCATTTCTCTACACTATGTTAAACATTTGGACTGGTATCTTCACTGTTGGCTGGCTCCTGATGAACTGCTGCGTGAAGGCAGTAGACAACTCTTGGAGCTCCTTGATGGTTCCAGGAGCTAGTGAGTTGTACCATGCCATTGCTGGCCCAGCAAGGGTGACCTCAAAGCACTTGCACAAGGTGGCGTCATCAGCACCGTGCAAAACCATACTGCACTTGTATTTGGTCAGATGAGCCTGGGGGTTAATTCGGCCATCGTAGGTCTCCAACCGAGGTACCCGAAAGTCACTCGGCATAGGTGCTTTGACCACTGCTCGGGTGAATGGTGATTCGTCTCCATTGAAGGTTTCTGACAACCTAGCGCAAACGGGCTTCCGAGCTACTTGTCTCTCCACTCTTTCTAGCCTCTTTAGGATTTTTTCCATGAGGAGTATGATACTGGGCTCTTCTTCCTGCTGTCTAAAGGCCTCTAGGAACGGAGACTGACGTCTCCTTTTTTGGGAGTGACTTCGGCACCGAGGAGATGGCGACTTTTCTTCAGGTGAAGAACTCATTCGGCGGGGAGTTCTGGGTTGCTTTGGCCCCGTTCCTCCCGTAGGTCACGCCTTGAGGGGTATATTTTCCGTTGAGGACTCATCATGTTGATCCTCACTTCCCAAACTCCGGTGAGTTGATCTGGGACTCTTCTCCCGGCAAGGTACTGGTGAAGAGGGCCTTCGACCAAGAGTTGGCTGTGGCCATCTTCGGTCTAACTGCTGCGTCATTTCAGCCACGACAGAGCGTTGGAACTCGCACCAGAAGCCCATGGTAATAGTCAAAGGACGTTCATCCTTAGGCAAGGAAGTCCCTGCTGCAGTTTGTTCGGCTACCGGTTGAACTTTTGGCGTGGACGGGGACTTCGGAAGTCCCTTGTCCTTAGAACGCCGAGTTTCAACGACGGCGATCTGGGGGTGGGTTCCCACAGACGGCGCCAAATGATGCCTAGCAACATCTTCCATGTGTGACATGGTGAGACTAGGAGTAACTTCCAGTGAGGGAAAACGTCTGAACTGGAGATTTCCCAGGAGGACCTGTCTAAAACACTCAGAAAATAGGGGTTAGGAGGTCCTCGGAGAATTTTTCCAGGGAGGAGCCTCCAACGCCCAAGTTAGTATTGTTGGAAGTGGAGAGAGAGTATTAGAGGCCAAAGGTTTTTGCCTGCTTACATTTTTTTTTAGAGGGAGAGAGCTCTTGCTGAGACCATTTCCCTAATATATATAGGAGGACGTAGTCCGTTTAGATTGCAACACGTGTTCGGTCGGATGTAATCTGTGCTTTTGAGCATGGTTGCCTCTAGCCGCCTATAGGCTCCTTGGGCCATGGGCTAGGGCAGGAATAGCCCTACATGACAAGACGTAGCCAGGGTCGGCGTGTCAGAGCGCATATGAGGGCGGCGTGTAGCGTGTGCAGGTGACATGTCAGAAGCTCCTTAAATGCTTCTGGCGTACTCCCGAGGTCCCCCTTCGTTGAAGTCACCCTTCGGAATATGAAGGGCCCTTCTCCCGAAGTCATCTCAGTAGTTCGGGAGTTTCCTTAGCACCGAAGCTCTTCGTTCGGGGGGATTTTCTCCTACTGAAGGTGGCTGGTCCTTCTCCCCCGAAGGTGGTTTGGCCGCTTTTCCGAGGAAGGCGACGCGCTATTTTCCCGAGGTCAGTACTATCACTCCCGAGGGTGCTAGTGGGCCACTGAGGTCATATGTCTGAGGCATCAGACTTCCTCCTTTCTAGGTTGGTACTGGTACTCCTTACAGGTGACGCTGGATTTCCCGAGCGTGGTATCTGGCCGAAGTTCACAGGTTAAAGGGGCGATAGCACTTCGGCTATCATTGGACAAAATATAAACCTCAAAGCATGAATTTATTTAGGCAAATAAGCTTATCATGACATTGCTCAAAGATATAGCATACTAATTTTATGAAGCTATCATCACCATCAAGTGAGCATCTATGAAAATATGGAAGCTTTGACTGTAATCTATATGCCACCTAGATGCTATGTATACCAATGTGTATAGCCAACCAAGCTCACGTGTATAGAGGTAAGTTCACAAACATGGTATGAACAAAAGAAGTCACGTTGACATAGCAAAAGTTTCATGTTTTTTCAATAAGCAATTGTGCATCCGAGCACAAATTAAGGGTTTAATCACATAGTATGCAACACCTAGATGCAATAAAAGCAAAGAACTAATGCCAAGAACCCTTACACAAAGCTACATTATGCTCCCAAAACCCTTATGGTGAAATAGCCCAAGTTTATGTTCTTAAGTGTCTGAAAAACTTACAATATCTAATTCATACAAATTAGCTCAAATTAATTAGTAAACTTGTTAGACTTATTCAAGTAAAGATAGAATCAAGTAATTGCAACATTCATAATCTCGAGAACAAGCTTCTAGTGAAATTCATCATGAAAAATTCACAGGTTCAAGCCATTATTTTGGTGTTAAATTGTTGTTTCTAAGCATGAAATCACTTTCTTAGCAACATATATATTAAGAACAAGCATGAAACCACACAAAAACACTAAAAATTGCAACTTTTCAACAAAGCTCATACATACCCAAAACCTAAGATTTCAATACTTTAATTGAAGAATCATGGAAGAAAGAAAAATGCTTCTTGGAGCCTAGGCGCCTAGCATTTGGAGGCTCCTGGTGCCTTTTTTGCACCCTGATGCGGGGCGCGACCTGGCACTGAAGCACCCATGTTCACAAAAAAGATCAAAATTAGGCACCCATTTTATAAATTTGTTGAATGTTACCCTCAATTTTACCTTTTACCAAAATTCATGCACAAAAATTTTTCAAAGTGTTGCACTTTTCACTCTTCTTTTCACTAGTAAAAATACTCAATTGTTTCCCATTGTTCAAGATAAAAGTGCAACAACTCTAAAAGCAATAAAACACTGTCCAAATGCAAATGAAATGTGAGGGTGCCTCTCGACGAATCCTAAATTTAACATCTTTAGCTAGATGATTTCTCATTTTGCAATGATTTAAGTGGTTGGATCCACTAAGCGAAGCTTGCCAGAAATTTGAGGCCCCTCTCCATAATAACGGTTCAATCTTTTCCCATTCACTTGAAATGTCCTTCCATCATTTTTCTTTAACTGGATAACCCCATAAGGTGTGACTTTTTCCACCACAAAGGGACTCGACCACCTTGATTTCAACTTGGCTAGAAATAACTTGAGCTTTGAATTGAATAGTAATACTTTTTTACCCAGAACAAACTCTCTCCTCATAATAAGTTTATCATGCCACATGTTTGTCTTCTCCTTGTACAACTGGCACTATCATAGGCCTCCTAATGAAACCCATCAAACCCATTCAATTAGAGAAGTCTTTTATCATCTGCTTCTTTGAAATCAAAGTTGAGCTTCTTAATTGCCCAATATGCATGATGTTCAAGCTCCATCAGTAAGTGACAATACTTGCCAAACACAAGCCTATAAGGAGACATCCTGATTGGTGTCATGTAGGTGGTCCGAAAAGCCCAAAAAGCACCATCCAACTTCTTTGCCCAATTTTTCCTTGTGCCATTAACCATCTTCTAAAAAATTTGCTTGATTTTTAGGTTTGACATCTTCATTTGGCCATTTGATTGTGGGTGATAAACAATAGCCATCTTGTGTGTCTCACATCGTACTTGGCCATTAATTGTGCAAAGATCTTGTTGTTAAAATGAGAACCACCATCACTCACTATGGCTCTTGGAGTACTAAAGTGGGAAAATATGTTCTTTTGGAAGAATTTGACCACTACCTTGGCATTATTTGTAGGCGTGGTAATAGCTTCAAACTACTTGAAGGCATAATCCACCACCAATAATATACATGAACAACCAAAAGAAGATGGAAATGGGCCCATAAAGTCAATCCCCCGCACATTAAATATCTTAACCTCCAATATGTTAGTGAATGGTAACTTATGTCTTTTAGAAATATTTCCCACTCACTCTTTGGAAATTGTCGCAAGTCTTCACAAAAGCATAATAAACCTTGAAAAGAGAAGGCCAATAGAAATAAGACTGAACTACCTTTCTAACTATCTTTGTTAGTCCAAAATGTCCACCATAAGGAGATGAATGACAATGATGAACGATATCTGACACTTTTGCCTTAAGAACACACCTTCTAATGACTTGGTCAGCACACATCTTGAATAACAAAGGTTCATCTCACAAATAATGTTGCACATCCACTAGGAACCCCTTCTTTTGGTAGGAATTCAACTCCATAGGCAACACTCAACACACTAAATAATTCACATAATTGCCAAAGAGTGTTAGCTTTTACCTCTAGAAAATGTTCATCTGGGAATGACTCTTTGATGGGTAGTGGATATTGCTTCTTCTCCAACTCAAGTCTTGAAAGGTGATCTACCACTACATTCTCGCTTCCCTTCTTGTCTCTAATCTCAACATCAAACTATTGTCAAAGTGAAATCCACCGAATCAACCTTGGTTTAGCATCCTTCTCGGTGAAGAGATACAAAATAGCCACATGCTCAGTGAACACAATCACTTTGGTGCCAAGGATGTATTGTTAGAATTTATCAAGAGAGAAAATCATCGCCAATACCACTTTCTCTATGGTGGTTTAGTTTTGTTGTGTTGGCTCCAAGGTCTTGTTTGCATAGCAAATGGCCTAAAAAAAACCTTTTCTCTTCTTAGCCGAGCACCGCTCCCACTGTAATGTCATTTGCATCACACACAATCTTAAATGGTTGACTCCAACCTGGTGACACAACAATATATGCTTCCACAAGCTTCTTATTGATCAACTTAAAGGCCTCCAAGCAATGATTATCAAACTCACACTCAGTGTCCTTTTGCAATAATGAGCAAATGGGCTTTTCAATGATTGAGAAATCATTGATGAATCATCTATAAAAGCCCACATGCCTAAAAAAGCTTCTCACACCTTTCACATTCTTATGTAAAGGCAATTTTTTAATGGCCATAATTTTTTCCTTATCCACCTCAATCCCTTTGGAAGAGATTTTGTGCTGGAGAACTATGCTAGATTTCACCATAAAGTGGCACTTCTCCCAATTAAGAGCAACATTGGTTTCTTCATATCTCTTTAACACCTTCACCAAATTCCCCAAACAATCATCTAAGGAGGAGCCAAATCCCAAAAAATCATCCATGAACACCTTCATAATCTTCTCCGCCATATCAACAAAGATAACCATCATATACCTTTGGAATGTTGCTTGTACACTGCACAACCCAAAGCATATCCTCCTAAATGCATAAGTGCCATAGGGACAAATGAAAGTTGTCTTATCTTGGTTTTCCGGTGCAATTGCTATTTGGTTGTACCCTGAATAACCATCAAAATGGCAATAAAATTCATGACTGGATAGCCTATCCAACATTTAATCAATGAAATAGGGAGGGAAATGGTTCTTCCTAGTGGCCTTGTTGAGCTTTCGGTAGTCCACACACACCCTCCAACTGGTGATAGTTCTAATGGCAATGATATTAACGTTTTGGTCCATCACAATGGTTATCCCCCCTTTCTTAGGCACTATTTAAATGAGGCTAACCTATTGGTTTTCAGAGATGGGATAAATGATACTAGCATTCAAAAGTTTCAAAATCTCCACCCTCACTTCTTTTGTGGCATGATTTAGCCTCATTTGGTGCTCAACTGTTGGTGTGTGGGTGTCCTTTATTCTAATATCATGCATGCAAATGAAAGGACTAATACCCTTGATATCACTAACGGACAATGCAAGTGCATCTTTACCCTCATTGACACCTTCAACAACTTTTCTTTCTCCAACAAGATAAGCATGAAGAGATAATCACCTGGTAAGAATTATTAGGACCTAAGAGCACATACTTAAAATCATTAGGCAACACTTTGAATTCCAACTTTGGCACACCTTTCTCATTCACATTAAGCAAACATAAATCCTCACATGAAGTCATCAAAGTCCTATCATCCACTAATGCATTTAAAGCAATAGGCATATCATCAACATCCTTCTCAATAGCATCGTCATGACTTAACAAAGTTCTCAAGAGTAGATCATCACATAAAAATTCCTTCTTCACTTCATCAATGCAAGTATCCACCATGTCAAAGAGGAAACAAGCACTAACCTGATCCAGAGCTTTGATAACTTGGCAAATGTTGAAATATATGCTCTCTTTATTAACCCTTAATGTTAGCTTGCCTTACTTAACATCAATTAATGCTTGTTGATTACCAAGAAGGGTCTTCCAAGAATCAAAGGAATGTCCTGGTCCTCCTTCATTTCAAGTACAATAAATTCCACCGGGAAGACAAATTTTCCAACTTTCAGAAGCACATCCTCCACCACTCCTCTTCGATATGTTGATGACCAATCGGCAAGTTGAAGACATATGGTGGATGGCTTGAATTCAGCCAACACCAATTTCCTAAAAAATGAAAAACACATAAGATTAATGCTTGCACCAAGATCACACAATGCCATGTTATGAGAAGATGAAGCAATAGTTCAATGTACTATGAAACATCTTGTCTCTTTGAGCTTTTAAGGGAGCTTTTTTTCGAAGACCGCACTACATTCTTCACTAAGCTTGATGGTTTCATGATCTTCAAATTTCTTCTTCTTGGCAATGATGTTCTTCATGATCTTGGATGAGTTGGGCATTTGATTCAATGCATCCAAGAGAGGAATGTTTATATGAAGCATTTTGAAATTTTCCAAGAATTTTCCATATTACTCCTCAAGGTTCTTCTTTTAAAACCTTTTTAAGAATGGCAAAGGTGGGTTAGGTAGGACTTGTTGAATGTTTTATAGTTGCTTTTTAGGCATGTCCACCACATGTTCTTCTTCTATTTTCTTTTCATTTCAACCATATGAGCAGATTGGCAAGGCCTATTCTTGTATGGTTCTTCAAGTTGCCTACCTCATTTAAGTGTGATCGCTTGACAATGCTCCATTGGATTTATCTCAATATCACTAGGAAACTTGCCTTTTTGAGATGTCTTCACTGCCAAGGCTAGTTGCCCATTTGATTCTTCATGTGCTTGATGCTTGCACTCATATTTGCCTCCATACTAGCAATCATGGGATTCAAATTGATTGTCTAGGCTTTATTCTTCTCCATCCTATCCCTCGTCTCTTTCATAAATTGCAACATAATTTCTTCCATAAAGGGTTTTTTCTCTATTGGGACTTCATTAAAGCTAAGATGTGGTGGTGGTTGTTGAACATTCCTCATATTTCCATAAAAAAAATTTCATGGTTCCTCAAATTTGGAATGTCTTGTTTTGCCATTTGGTTGCCTCTTAAACCAAAGTTACGGTTGCCCACAAAATTTGGTTCTTCAAGCCCCATATCCATATGTGCACCATATATGTTGGAGATAGAGGCGGTGGCTTGTTCAAGAGTTAGTTCTTTCTTGTTGGTCAACTTGATTCATTAGAGATGCCATTTATGTTGACAAAGCGGTTAATTAATCAACTTCAATTTCCCCTCTCATTGGTTTAGCTCTTTCACTTGGCCATTGCTCTCCATTAAGTGCTAATTGCTCTAGAATTTGAAAGGCATCACCGGTCGTCATTGACATCAAGGATCCATAGGCCAAAGCATCAATAATAAATCTTAAAGTAGGTACCAAGCCTTCATAGAAAATTTGAATTTGTTGCAAATCCAAGAATCCATATTGAGGGAATTTCCTAAACAACTCCTTAAATCTCTCCCAAGCCTCCAAAATGGACTCCATCTCATGTTTCTGGAGTGTCACAATTAAACCTCTCTAGTGGGCAGCCTTTGAAGAGGGAAAAAAACTTACTCAAAAACATCTCGGCCATTTTATTCCATGTGGTAACACTTCCTGATTGAAGTGATTGATACCATTCCTTGGCCTTGTGTTAAAGTGAGAAAGGAAATAACCGGAGTCTAATAACATCAGTGGAGACTCTGTTGGCCTTAAAAGTGTCACTTGCCTATAAAAAATTTGCTATATGTGTGTTGGGATCCTTTGAGGCTAACCCTCCAAATTGATTTTGTTGGGTAAGAGAAATCAATGTAAGCTTTAACTCAAAGTTGTTAGCTTGCACAGTTGGCCTCACAGTTCCAAAATTATTTTCCATCACCAAGGGTGGAATCTATTCCTTTATTGGCCTTTGTGGATTCCATGCATAAAGTCCATCTTGATGATCCATTCCACTATCATATCCACTGTTGCCTCCATTACCATTAAGATTATCACCCTTACCCTCCATAGATGTAGAAGTAGAGCTAGATTCTCCCAAATGTGATGTTGTTCAAATCTCTCTAAAAGGTCTCACAATCTCTAGTATCAATGGCAACAAAGTAGAGTGTTGGGAATGGGTTGTGCATCAATGGTACCTAGCAAAGAAATGTTAAAGCACAAAGGCAACAAATAACTAAAGAAAGAAAGTTTTAATCTAGAGTTAATCTCCTAGCAATGATATTGGACAATTCAATACAATCAATCTTCGATAACTACGCCAAAAACTTGTTGTGAGTTTTAAACACTAATTGCAAGTGCACAGTGGACATTGAAGTATGGTAAGAAAGAGTACCATTCCCACAAGGATTGATTGAATTGTTTGCCAAGTATCACTGCACTAATATAACTTTAGCTAAACAATCAAAATTAAATGAAGATTTAAGCAAGCCAAACAAGTAACTAAACTTATTTAAGTGAAATGCTACTAACCTAGAATGCAAGAATGCAATGTAAATTTATGGTTTTTTATCAAATTATGAAAGCACACTTCCTATGGGTTTACTACTTATTTGATTAATTGGTGAATTTAGGTTAATGACTTAGTTTCTTTGCTTCTGGGTGAGGTACCTAATTGAATTCTTACTTTCCCAAGTGAAAGAATTACCCTCTCGAACCTAGACTTAATAAGGATTCTCATCTGACTAGAAGCATAGGAAGAGGAAATAAAGCTCAATTTGCCTTCACCTAATGACTTAGACTAGTTTTCCAACAAGCCCATTGCCATTAAGCTCTTCTCTTGGGTCTAATTACTCTTAAATATTTTCCAAGAGTTTAAAAGCAATCAAAGGTGCAACCAATTGTGGCCATCAATTAGCTAACACAACATTGAGCGCAAAGGAAGGATAAACAAGCATTTGAAGGAAAACCAAATCACATAACCATAAATTCATCCAACATAATCAATCCAAGTAGCTATGTCCATAGAAAGTGTCAAGGATGACTACTCCATAACTAAACTAAACACATTCATGAAAATAAATAAACAAGCATCTATGTCTAAATACAAGAAGAAGAATAAAGGAAAAAAAGAACCCAATAAACTCTAGATGCTTGATTCTTCATGACTTTTATAAGTCGTCAAGTCCTCCAAGCCTTATCCAAGTAAGAATCCTCAAGTCCTCCGCAAGAAGATGAAAAATGTGAGATGATATGATGAAGAAAACCTAACTCTAGCTATTGAAGATGGTGAATGTCTCTTATGTTATGCTTGGTTCTAGATTTTTCTTCTCTTGGAGGTGTCTTTTTCTCCAACATAAGATTTTTCTTCTCTTATAAGTGTCTTTTTCTCCAACATACTTATTTGGATAAAATTCCTTAGCCAATAGTATACTTAGATTCAAATTAGAGATTAGGGACCACTTCTCTTCGGGTGTAGGGAGCCTAGTCACTAGAAAAGGCTAGAATTAGGGCCTCAGTGCCCAGGCTAAAGGTACATGGTGCCTACGCATCACCTAGCACCTCAGTGACAAAAGGTGCAATTTCAAGCAGGGGCCATTTGAACTGTGCTGCCTAAGTGCCACTCCTGGGGCCTAGGCCTCACAATTATAGTCCAACTTTGACTTTTGTTTGCCCATTTTATGTTCTGCTCATCTCGGTGCCATCCTAATGCTTCAGTCATCTTCTCAAATCCTACAAAATGAAAGAAAAAGGTAAGAATCAGCAGAAAATAAAGGGTGATGAGGTAGAAAATGGTGGTCAATGTTGACAAAAAGTCAACTGGTTTGACAAAAAAATTAATACCTATCAATGGGATAAAGTGAAAAAGGAGAAGTTTCGGTTTAAGGCAAATGTATCGAGCAAAAAATGTTGGGAGAGTATAAGAAAGTTTTTCCTTTTTTTTTTTTAATCTTAGTAGTCATTAATGAAGTCAATTTTTTTGGGAGATAAGTTTAGTTTTTGAAACAATGAGAACACAATCACAGGTTTCACAAAACCTCAAGGGATTTTTTTGTAATTTTCCTATTTTTTAACAATAAGTAGAACATCCCAAATAGCTTGAATAATAGTATAAACATTGCAATATATAAACCAACCAACAGATATTATAGAACAGTCAAACATAATGCATCACATGAAGACAATTATATTAGAACCTGTTTGTTTTGTTGTTATCTCTTCATGTTTTTATTGGTGTCACTGCTTGCTGATTCTTCTACCATGAATGCATAGGAGAACATTTTAAATAAAGTGGTGAAAAGGATGATTACAAATAAAGTGGAAAGTAAAATACATATTTTGAAATTTGCCCTTTTTTGTGTTGGTATTCTATACTTTTGTCTTTCCTGCTGTAGTTTCTTGTATTAATTGGAAATTGGAATTTTAGTGTGAGTTGGAAATGTGAGTATGATATGTTGTTGGTCCTAAAAAATAAGAATTGATGTTGAGATTGTACAACATATTACTGGTTTAGGGGAAAGTTAAAGGACAAAAAATTATGGTGGTTAAGCATGGTGCCTGGTAAAGCATAAAAATGGATGCTGGTTCACAACGTTTGTTGCTGCAAGGGTAAATCAATTTCAAATTTGTGGAAGCGAAAAAATATAAAGGCATGTCAAATATATGGTTAATTTTTATAACATATGCATAATTGCTTATGAGTGGCATAGTGGGCAGGGAGGATATATTGGTTAGTTTATACCAGATGTGGGGACGTGGGTTAATAGTCGGTCTCCCCTATTGCACATTGGCTTCTAACAAGCAGATTTGTTCTACTAATTAAGCCCTTGTTGTTGCAAAAGTGACCATTAGTTTGCAAAGAGCAAAGAGGCATGAGAGAAATAAAATCAAAACTTTTCCAAAAAGTCACTAAATGAAGTTTTTTTAGGGGAACATAGGGGATGTTTTCTTTTGGCCCTGCTGCACCTTGCTTTAATTGAGCTGCCTTGATTTTCATAATGCTTATCCATTTTCATTAAAAGGTAAAGAGCTCTTAGTAAATTGTTATAAGAGAGGCTATAAAGTAAGGATGAAAAGGCAAGCACCCAAGGACATGCCTTATATACATAAAGGAGAAACTTAAGTGGCAAAGAGTACTTAACATTCAAAAAGGTAGGAGCCTCCAAACATTCACATAATCCACTAGTTGGCTCCTCTCATTAAGGCACTAGCTCTTGAAGAATGATAAGATCTTATTCACATGCCAGCAAATGGGTAAGTTGTGCCTAATCTATCACCACGCATCTTTATTTAATGACACTTTATCTAATCTTTTAAATTCTTATGGCAGCCTCACTAAGTTCCCTAGTATAAATTTTATTATAGTCCTACTCTGCCTTTCCATTATGCCCCTCCTTTACTGCCCTACCTAGGTGGGTAAACCCATATAGTAACAACTTAGTTACCACCTCAAGCCATTTGCTATCCACATAAGGTAAAAACTAGTTATCGCACCAAATCTCTTGTTGCTCTCTTATGGTAACTTCATTGAGTAGAACCCTTGAAATAGGCTCCTTCGTAGGAGCCCAAGCTTCCTTCTACACACACCATTAATAGATCTCTCTTTTCCCTTCCACCCACCCTTCCCCTAGCTCTATCTTTCTTTCTTTCTCTTTCTCTTTCTACAATTCTCCTACATAGGTACCTCCGTAAGCATCCTCAATAGGGACTGAACCTTCCTTCTATAGGCATATTTTAAAGGCATGTTGTCCATATAAGTCATTACTTGCATTTCAAGTTAATAAGTCCATGAAACATAAAGACTTTCTCTACTCACTATGATTGACCATGCATTTCAGCTTTCCATGGCACTTTTGATACAATATAAGCCCAAAGTCAAAATTTGGCAAACTAAACTAGCTTAGCACACTTATCACATTATGAGACATGATGGACCAAGGCAAGGTCTATCCTGCTTCATAATATACATACAGAGGCCAACAACTTCCACTTGGGTCAACTGAGGTCCCTTTGGCCATAACGTTATGTGCGAATAACTTTGTCTCCCTCTAGGAATCTCCAAGAAATCAAGATCTCATTTCTAAGAGCATACTCCTACTAACAAAAAATGAATCAAACCTAGAATGGTTGGACATGATCTCTTACTATCTTTTCCATAACCTCCATATCCTAGGGATTTTCCTCAATCCTCCATGATCTAGGTGAACTTCCCACAACTTAGCTTCATATCCAGCACATGCACTTGACTATGAAATGCCATTTCATTGCCTTAGTAAGGTAAGTTATAAAAAACCTTCACAAGTCACAACTTCACCATGCTTTCACTCTTAATTTCTCCTTCTTCACTTCGGCAAATATCGACTTAAGTGCTAAAAGCCCTCCTTGGGAATACATGCCCCAAAGGCCTTTTAACATCATCATTTAGTGTAGAAATTCTTGCACACTACATGTCATCTTGGTAACAGCTTCTTGTGCTAGTCATTAGTTTGACTATCATACATAGATTTCTTAAACAATAAATCAAGAAATGAAGTACACAATATTCACACTAACTTTAAGAGTGGTGAGTTTTATATATATTGAATAATCATGAACTCAATATGTAGTTATTATGTGGTCTAATACATCCAAGTATATCCAATAATAGCCATCAGTGGTTGGCATGTCAAAACTACATAAAACTCACACTTAAGTTCTTATTATTCTCAAGTCTTCAAAATAATAATAATAATATTTTCTCTTTTTCAACTATTGAAGGTCTATTAAGAATCCATATTCCAGTTTGAGACAAATTACCCTAATACGTATAGTAACATGACATGTGCAATATTTTATAAATATATTTCTTATGTATACATATAGATCATGAACAACTTTTAAAAACAACAATTTAGCGCCACATAGATGATTTTCATCATCCATCAATTTATATATAATATAGTTATAAGGACTCTAACAGAGGAAAAAATAAAGTAGCATCCATAAATGAAGAAGATGACATGACTTATATTACAATTTTCATATCAACAAGAAAGTTTCATTTTGGCTTTCATCATCATATGGCATCTTTCAAAAGGTTTATCACTACATCAACGTAAACATATATGCTTTTTATTATTTTTAGTTAATTGCCAACTACTTTATTCATTTGATCTTTAAGAAACCTGAACTAGAATAACTAAGATCCATATAGAACATATAACTAACCTCAATCAGCCGAAGCGTTAAGATATCTACCATGAGATTCAATCAATTTATATAACTTTTCACAATGAAACTTGTCTTTAAATGAATCCTTATGATAGCTTACAATGAAACTTGTTTGTAAGTTGCTCATAGTTGTACCCTAGCTCTCAAAGAGTGGCGACTAGAAGAATTAAAGGAGTTGGAACAATTATGCTACTTATCCATTAGTCCTATATCTAATAATAGCTATTCATGTGCATGAAGCAGCAGGGTAGGAGGCTGATGTTGGACAACACTCTGACGCCACTTGCACTTACTCATCAACTTAGTTGGAGACTTGGAATCTGTAATGGAAGAAGGAGTTTTAGATGGTCCATTTAAACAAATAAGTATTTGCCGAACATAAATCCTTCAGGCCTTTGTTCATTTATATACGTACCTTAGCTAGATAATGCTAACTTATGGCTTAAGGTATCCTTATTACTAACACACCCCTTCAATCTCAACTCTCAGGAATGAACATTGAGATTGTATCAAAAATAATGATGTAATGTAGAATTTAACAGTTTTGTAAGGACATCTGCAATTTGATCTTTTGTTGAGATGAATCGAACATCAAGGTCTTGTCTAGCAACCTTCTCTCCAACAAAGTGGAAGTTCTTTGTAAAGTATGTTACACCAAGATTATCACACCACAAGATTGGAGCCATGCCAAGAAACACAAAAAGCTCAGATAGCAAGCTTTGAATCCAAGTTATTACTTACGTGGTATTGGCAAGGGACCTATATTCAGCTTCTGTGCTAGAGCATGAAACAGTTTACTATTTGTGAGAACTCTAGCAAATTAGATTTGGTCTAAGGAAGATTGCATAGCCACATGTTAATCGGCGATCATCGGGGCACCCCGCCTAATTGGCATCAGAAAATGCACTTAGAACCATTTTCCCTGCCTTCCGAAGATAGAGTCCCACGGTTACTGTATGCTTGAGATATCTTAAGATTCGTTTGACAGCAGTCCAGTGAATAGATGAAGGAGAATGCATGAATTGACAAACCTGGTTGACTGCAAAGGCAATGTTCGGACATGTGAGAGTTAAGTATTGGAGTGCCCCAACAACGTTTCGATATTTAGTTGGATTAGGAAGTGGTATCCCCCATTTCCTTGGATAGCTTCTTGGCCATAGATAATGCAGTAAAGACTGGTTTTGCTGTGAGTATACGAGTCTTGCCAAGAAGTTCCAATATGTACTTTTGCTGAGAGAGCACATAACCTGTCTGAACTGGTACAGCCTCTATCCCGAGAAAATAATGAAGACCACCCAAGTCTTTTATGGCGAAGTCAAGTTGTAGAAAACTAAGCAATTGATTAACTGTAGCTTAGGTTGATCCCACGATTAAAATGTCATCAACATATATAAGTACATAAATTTGAACACCAACTTTGTTGAAAATAAAAAGATATGTATTAGCTTTGGATGCAACAAATCCAAGCTCAAGGAGATGAGTACTAAGCCATGAATACCATGCTTGAGGTGCCTATTTAAGACCATATAAAGCCTTTTGTAACCTGCAAACATAGTTAGAAAGCTGAGGGTGCACATAACCTGCAAGTTAAGACATAAACACTCCTTCATCAAGATAGCCATGTAAGAAGGCATTTTGTATGTCAATTTGTCTAATGCACCAGCCCTATGAGATAGCAAGAAATAAAATTAGCCAAATAGTTGTTGGTTTCACAACAGGACTATAGGTATCATGATAATCAATACTGTATTGCTAGTGAAACCCTTTCACGATTAATCTAGCTTTATACCTCTCTATGGTTCCATTAGGTTTTCTCTTGAGCTTAAAAACCCATTTGCAATCAATAACATTCATGTTGGGCTGAGGAGGAACGAGTTTCCAAGTATCATTTTTTATCAAGGTGTGATACTCCTCATCCATAGCTTGTTTCCACTTTGGCTGAGACAAGGCTATAGCTAGACTCGACGATTTGGTTGCACTGCTGGATGAAACAGTGGCAAGAAGTACTCGATAGATGGGGTATCGTATAGTGCCATTATTTTATTACTTTTGTTTACTGATATTATCTCAAAGTTGGGTTCTCATGGGGTGACGAACTAGAGTAGCAACTGCCCTTAATTTATTGATATTCTCTTAGCTGGACTCATGAGGCAAGTGTTCTGAAGATGATGAGTGAGTTAAGGACGGTGGACTGATATCATGACTGACAATATGATGTTGGTGCATGGTGCCCATCTTTTTTGTTGGTGCAAGTGCCATGGAACAAGCAGTAGGTAATGGGATGGGAGCATTGGGCATCGAGTACTTACAAGTATCTGTGTCAAAGATATGAGCAAAAGGAATGGTTTGCTCATCAAACACAACATCTTTAGAAATGTATACTTGACTATAAGGTACATGTAGACACTTGTACCTTTTATGCATGGGACTATATCCAATAAATACACATTGCTTTGACTGAAAGTCAAATTTTTGTGTAGAATAGGCACGAAGATGGGGCCAACATGTGCATCCAAAAAATTTCAAGAAGGAGTAATCTGGCTTTCTTTGAAACAACCTTTCAAATAGAGTAGAGTTGTTAATAACTTTACTGGGCATTCGATTAATGAGATAAGTGGCAGACACAAATGCATCGTCCTAGAATTTTAGAGGCATATGTGCACGGGCTAGAAGAGACTTCCCTGTTTCAACAACATGGTTTTGCTTACATTCAGCTGACCCATTCTGCTGGTATGTATAAGGAGAGGAGAGTCAATGTTCGACACCAACTGAGTCAAAGTGTGATTGAAGTTTAAAGTACTCACTTCCGCCATCAGTTTGAACAACTTTAATTTTCTTGTTCAAGGATCTCTCAATCTAATTCTGAAACTTAAGAAAAGTGTTAAATACTTATGATTTGCAAGACAATGGAAATATCCAAGTGAACTTACTATCATCATCAATGAAAACAACATAATAGTGCTATCCATTAATAGAATTGGATGGCAGATCCCAAACATCCAAGAAGATAACATCTAAAAGTTCTTATGAAGTAAAACTGGAAGAATCAAATGACAACTGATGGCTCTTTGCTTGTCAACAAGCATTAAAACTGGAAGAATCAAATGACAACTGATGGCTCTTTGCTTGTCAACAAGCATCACAAATAGACAAAGAATTATTCTTGGTAAATGGAAGATTATTTTGATGAAGAATTTGTCAAACAACTAGTTCTGCAGGATGTCCAAATCTACTGTGCCATTATCTATGCTAACATGAATGCTATGAAGAGCTGAAATGTTGCAATGAGTGTTATGAGGTTAAGGGAAGGTGTATAGTCCATTGTCACATGATCCTTAGAGAAGCCTTCTCTTCATTGCTTTGTCCTTAACAACAAAACAATCAAGGTGAAATTTGACAACGACATCATTATCATGAGTTAGCTTACTGACTGATACAAGATCTTTTTAATACTGAGAACATGAGGAATATTCTTGAGATGTAATGGCTTTTCACGAGTATGAACATGGGAAGTACCAATATGATGAATTGATAAACCTACACCGTTGCCAACTTGTAATCGTTCTGTGCCATTGTATTTTTCACTAAATGACAGATTGTTGAGGTCTGCTATAATATGATCATTTGTACCTGAATCTATATACCAACTTGTATTAATCTGATATGGGGGAATGGTTGTTACTGCTGCAAGATGACTTGATTCTCCTTGGAGAAAGTGGTGAAAATGATGATGGCATTGAAGTGCTGCATGTCCAGGCTTATTACATGCTTGGCAAACTATATTTGAAAAGACATGATTACCTAAGTCTCGGTGATTAGGATTTACATATCCAAAACCAATCCTGCCACATCCCCTTCCTCTTCCTCGGTTGTTGGTTCTTCCATATCCTCCACAGTTTGATGATGAACTCTTGGTGGCCATATTTGCAATTAGGACATTCTCAATGATAGGAAAGGATGCGTGATGTTGTTCAAGCCTCAATTCATAGCTGAGTAGATGGCCATAAAAGTCATTAAGGGAGATAGGCTCAATTTGAGTTGTGACTGATGTCACCAATGGGTCATATTCTAAGTTTAGACAAGCAACTATGTATGAGACTATCTCATAGTCTTGAAGAGGCTGTCCAACTATAGCCAAGGTGTCTGTGAGACTTTTATTTTTTTGAAAATAATCAACAATAGACAAGTCCTTTTTCTTTATGGTTGATAACTGGTAACAGATTTACATAATCCAAGCGCTTGATTGAGAAGCAAATAGTTTGGCTAAAGCATTCCAAACTTCATGTGCTATTAAGAAATTGATAACATGGGCGAGCACTTCCTCCGATAATAAGGATATTATGGCACTCAAAATCACTTGATCCTGTTGGAATCGCACTTGATATTTAGGATTGAGACTTGTCCTCCATCCATTGAAGCTAGGTCCAACAGAGTTTGTGGCAGACATGGGAGAGTGCCATCAACAAATCCCAACAAATGTTTGCTTCTTAGATACAACAAGAATTATGCCTTCCAGAGGAGATAATTGTCTTTTGTTAGCTTGATATTATTCAGGTGACCAAGGTTGATGGATGGTATAAGTGGCAAATTGTGTAGGTTGGAAGAGAATGAGGTTTATGAGGGAGAAGAGTTTAGGGAACTCCTAGTTGACATCTTTAGACATTGGCCTACGAGCTCTGATACCATAAACAAATAAGTATTTGTTGTACATAAATCTTTCAGGCCTTTGTTCATTTATATACATAGAGTTTACAACTAGTGGGACTTTACAAGATAACACTTGCTATACAAGAGATAAAAAGCCTTAGCTATATAATGTTAACTTATGGCTTAAGATATCCTTATCGCTAACACCATTAGTAGGAAATGTCAACTATTCATGAGCTATGCCACCATTGCACTGCTCCAAACTTACTTGTCCTGTTTGTGGCTCCAAAAGAACACGTCATTTAGTTCAATAACGTAGTAATTGAAGCACAACCATCCATTAAGAAGACAAAAATCTAAGCATATGCATTGTACACAGATCTGCTAGTTGGGCTCAGGAATTGCCTAATCGACTAGTCTAATAAGCTTAATCTATGGTGGTGGCTCAATCCAATAGGTAGTGGAGAATCCCATGATATTTAGGATAATGCTCAACTTGAGTTGTAGCTCAATGAGAACTAGACTAAGTGAGAATAACCTAAGAATAACCAAGTTTCTCACTTAATAAGAAGCTTTGGTGGTGGCTCCGATTGGAGGAATGGAAGCCATAAAAATACCTACAGTGTAGAGCAAGTCAAGAATGAGTTACAAATGAAGTGAAATCATGATGAAGGACTCAAGAGCTACAGAAATCTTAGTGACCATGGGGAAGAGGAAAGAATTCAAAATGGCCAGTAAAGTATGATTACCTATGAACAACATTTATAGTAAGTTCGGACTTACAAGTGAAATAAGGTGAAGTCATGCCAGAATTAGGGTGAAACATTCAAAACATTTTAGATTCACAACATAATGATTAGGAATGGCAACTGGGTGGATCAGGTTAGGTTTGGGTCAGGTCATTTAGGTTCGAGTTTAGTTGGGTTGGCATCAGGTCAAGTTATTTAGGTTTGGGTTGATTTCAGGTTAAGTAGATTTTGGGTTTAGGTTGGGTTTGGGTCAGTCTTATTTGGGTTTGGGTTTAATTCAGGTCAGGTTCATTTTCAGTTTTGGGTAACTTCAAGTGGATTTAGTTGGGTTTTGGGTCAGATTCGGGTTGATATTCGTATGTAATCGGGTTATTGATGCAAAAATTGGAGTAACTGGATTAATTCAATTTTTTATTTAGATCTTGCTAAAATTTAAATTAAAGAATTTGATTTTTTATGCAGATATTTAAAAATTTTAGAGACCCATGTTGCAATTTTTATGAGTGACTAAAATGAAAATTTCAAAATATAGGTACCTCATAAGTAAAAAATTACAAAGAATAAAAAATAATCTAAAAAATTTAATTTAACTATATATGAATATATTAATATACAATTACTTTAATAAAAATACTTACTTTAAAACTTTTCAAATTCGATTCATGAAACTATAAACTCGATTATTTTAGAATTTAAGAAGTTCGTAGGATCACATGGATTTAAATTATGCTGTCACTTTGAGTTGTAATTTTTTAGGAATTTATAATTATTATTTAGGGTCAAAATAGAAATTACTTTAGTTTAGGTACTAATTTGGAGTCCTAGAAGTAGTTTGAGGTCAATATAGGCGAAATGGAAGAGTTTAGGTGTGAATTGAAGGTTTTTAGAAAGTTATAGGCAAAATTGAAAATTTTGGGGCAAATCTGTCAAATCTGGCAATTTTGTGAGGCAAAATCTGTTGATCTCATAAAGTCATGGGTTAATTCAACAAATCCTAAAAATCGGGTCTTCTCGGGTTTAGGTCATTTCAGGTTTGGCCTAATTCAGGTTGATCCAATTTGGGTTCGGATTATTCTAGATTTTGGGCTTTTTTGGGTTTTACTTTAATTTGGTTTGGGTTCAGGTATGGTTGGGTACAACCGGGTTTGCGTCATTGACTTTTCTAGTCAAATCGGGTTAGGTCGGGTTTGAATTCAGGTGGGTCGGTCCAAGTTTTCAAGGTGGATCAAATTTTGCCACCCCTAATAATGATTCTTGAATCACTTTTCAATGCATAATTTGGGAAAACTCAAATTGGCTATTGCCATGATCAATTGTCAAAAGCAAGCCTTATTTGAATGTGCTTTTCACTTCCAATAATTCCACTTTCTACTTGAATCTCCATAGCATATGTAGATTTCATTTGCTTCTTATTCTAAGACTTAAAAGTAATAATCTGGAATTTGTGATTGGTCATCAAAATGACTCTTCATTAAAATAACTAATCTATTATAGGAGGTTGTAATAATTTTTCCAATTATTAGAGTGTAATTGAGTGACATCTCATATTTGGGCTCATAAATGGAAAAAATTACACTCAGATATATAGTGTAATGGCATAAATATCCACTAAATGTTTTTCCTTGTTTTGACCCATATTTAATGTTATGGCCCTCTAAACATCAGACCTATTATGGTCAGGTAAGACTTAGTTACAAGGTAATAAATTCCTAGTTTAAACATTTACTATGCATTTCAAGCAAATCGGAAGGGTTAGGAACATTCCTAGAGTACAAATGGGACCAAAGTGTCATTAGGGCATTTTGTAAGTTTACCATGGGTGGAGGTAAAATCACAATTACGACAGAATCGACGTCCAAGAGGTATGATTGACCTATAAAATCAAGATCATAAGTTTTGGTATTCATTGAAACCATGGAAACAAGTGGTAGGACCTAAATTACACTAAGTGTACTTATGAGACCTTATGTGTTTTGTGTGCATGAGTAGCCTAAGACTTAAGTGTAAGTGAAACAACACTTGCAAGAAGTTTGAAAATGGGGCAAAAGTTAGAGGAATAAGTGAGTGGATAAGAGATTGGTGGGAGAGGTTGAGATACACTATTCATCATTCATAACCTTGCAACTTCGCCCATCTCCTTCTACCTCCACAAATGCATCAAAATAAGCTCCAAATGGATGCCCAAGCTAGATAGTGCAAGGAAATTGTACAATTTGGTGTTTTTGGAGTTCTAGCTTAAGAACCCTAGGTAAGTCTTTATCCATGAGATTATTTTGGTTATAAGTTGTTTATGAGCTTGAAAATGATCATGATTGAGCTTTGTTGGCGTCTATTTGTGAGGAAAACATGATTGGAGCCTTAAGAACACATGTGGAGCTCAATTGGTTCTTTGATGCTCAACTTGCTTAATCTTGCTCGATGATCTGTTAAGGTAAGGGGATTTAGTGTTTTACAAGCTTTGTTAATGCATTTATGTTAATTATAGCCTTGGCAATGGGTATTGGCAAGCCTAGGTTGGTTAGAACAAAGGTAGGATGCCATTATGCGTGAAGAATGCAAAGAATACATTTTCAATGAAGTGTGAACACGTGGAAAGTGTGGTGTGTACACATCGTGGAAAAAGGGCAAAAATCCTGAGGTATATACACACCAAAATTATGGTACATTGGTACAAATTCCAGCAAGCTAGCATAAAACAAGGTGAGTATATACAAAGGTTTTGTTGCATTCACATCATGGCCAGTAATGCTAAGTTGTGCACAATGTCACCTTGGGTGACCTTAGGGGTGCTTGCGTGCCCTAGTTACGGCTTGTACTTGTTCCTCAGGTATTTTTAATGCATTATAAAAGAGTAACCAAGTAGTTTAAGTAAGGACCATGGTGAATTAACATTTGTGAACTAAAATCAAAGCCTAGTTAGTAAAGTATGTTGACTTGTGCACCAAGGCCCAGTTAGTGCGAGCTTTGAGTAGCATAACTTGCTATAGTTAAGGTAGCTAATTTGGGGCCATATGTTAATGAACCTAGAGTTGTCTAAGAGCTATAGGAACTGTACAAAGTTAGTGAAAACACCTAAGGGCCAAGGAGGGCACTCTAAAGGGCTCATAGGTGCGTATGGGCATATTGTGAGCTCCAAGTCCCATGGGAGGCCTAGATGGATAATGTGTGAACTTGGAATGGCTTGGGATTGGTTGACACCCAAGTAAGTATAAGCTACCCCAAGGAATGAAAAGGAACACCTTGAGCTTTAAGTAGGTAAGTGACTTGGAATTCAAGTTAAGTCACTAAAGCACTTTAAGGAGCCTTAAAGGTGTACGGTAGTTAGGCTACCTTTGTGCATTCAAGACCTTAATATGTGCTAGAAATTATGAGGAGCACTTAGATCAAGCATGATTCCTAGTAGTGGCCATCACATAGGGATGTAGTGAGTGTTAAGCTAAGGGTTAGTCAAGATTCACCAAGGAAGGTGGAGGCCTAGTCACAGTTGTCACCTAGTCAGGTTTTGGACTCGATGGCAAAGTGAAACTTTAGTACACCTAATAGTTAGAGGCTTAATAACACATAGTTGCCCAGATGGGTGTTGGGCCTAAAGGGTTAAAATGGGAGCCTAGTACACCTAAGGACGGAGGTTTACTACACCTAACTAACTAGCCAAGTCTCGGACCTAAGGCGCTAAAGTGGGAACCTAGTATGCCCAAACTAGACATGTTCTAGTCACAGTTCACCATAGGAAAGGTAAAGGGTTAGTAACACCTTATGACCTAGTCGGGTCTAAGACATTAATGCACCCGACTTAGCTTAGCCAAGTAGACATAGATTACTCTACACATAGTCTTCAAGGAGAGGTAGTTGAGTGCCTAGGTGATGGCCTAGCATAGTTTGGCAAGCCAATTCTAGCTAGGGCGAGTTACGGGCCAGAACTCACTAAACATAAGATAATGTCTCAGCCATAGGAGAACTAGGAGGAGGAAAGGTCCCAAGGGACCCGAATATATTCATATATATTAGCCCTCAAACCGTAATAAACTCATGGTAAATTTGTGACATATATATTGTCCAATGTCCTATGGTGTTTAGTTTTGCAGGTTCCCCGAAGAGCCATTATTGAGAATCTATGATTCTCACCCTTTAGTTCATGTGTGTAAGCCTAGGTAGCTCAGCCTGATGATGGTTGTTGAGCTAGGTTGAGCAAGTATAAGTTATACTTACTATTTTATATTTTCTGGTTTATCGGTTGTATTATGTACTAACTATGTTGAATTAACTATGAGCAGTGGCTAATCTAGAAGCACAAGCAAAGGTCAAGGCTTAAAGCACTTGAGAGGTTAAACTCAAGTGGCTAGGTTAGTGTGTTATGTGAGTAGTTTATGCTTGAGTATCTTATTATACTTAGATGACTATAGCAACATTAGTTTGTTTGTCTTTTGGTTTGTGATTTTGTGTACATAGTTGAGATGTTCACATAGGGTTGATGGTTGTAGAAAATGTGTTTTTGGCTTTGGCTAGTTTATAATTGTTTTTAAGTGCATATCCACCAAAATTTTTTGAATGTTTTATTTTGTATCTACATTTCTATGCCAACGCAATTCATGCATTATTTATTGCTATTGTCTAGGTTAGTACGCTTAAGTCACATACATTAGGTTTAGTGCAGCAAAAAAAAAATCACCAATTGTGAACCAAATCCGAGAATTTCTTGAATTCTGAGTAGTCTTAGGCAGTAGGCCACCACGGACGGTTGAGGGCTATCATAGACGTCCAATGTAAAATGTTGATATTTACTCTTAACAATTTTTCTTTTTGATTGAACAATACATATTTGGCAGGGAAAGGGCCTCACATTTGAATTGATCATTTTCTTATGAAAAAAATATTTAGGGCAAAAATAATGTGCAAATTTAATTGTGACGTTTATTAAAATACGAATTTAATTTAAAAGTGAATTTTCTACCCATATATATCTGCAAAAATATTAGGCAAGATATATATATTTTTCAATTATGAAAAATCTATTTATTGTATAATCCAAATATACTTCATGTATTTTTGGAGATTAATGAAGTTCCTTTTATATTTCTCTCACTAAATAATTTAACATATCTTAATTCAAAAAACAAAAATACTTGAAGGTAAGCTATCTCTCCCTCTTTTTGATTTACAGAATTTTCTTTTTTGGTAACTTATGTTTTTGTGACTGTTTATTCTACTTTGTGGTTTATTATTTTCGTTTTATTAGCATGTTCGCACTCCGAAATTCAAAACTATTTGAATAATTCTGTAACATTTCTTACCTTATATTTTATGCCAATCTCTCTTTTGCTGCAAGCATTAATTCCGAACTAGGAATGACATGTTGGCTGAATCGACTTCATCCGGAGCTTGCTTCTTGGTTTATTCAAGCAAAAAATGGTAAGTAGTTTTTTTTTTGTATGTTTTATTTTTCAACTCCTAGTGATCATAATCATAGCTTTTCATATTGTTCACAGAATAGCGACCTTTTTCATTGTCACTGTCTACAAATTGGCCAATATTTTCTCTTTTTGAAGATATTCATTTCTAGATCAGCATTATAAATCAAACTTGGTAACTAAACAGTATGCATTAAGAAATTCATTTTTTACTCCAAAATTCCTACACTAACATCATTCTTTTATTTATTTATTTTTTTGCAGCCGGAACATTTTTGCTTGTTTAGCTCTGTTATGAAGGGCATTGTCAATAATTCTATGGATGTACAAATTAATTACTACATTATCACGTGATGTGCCAGTTTCATTTCATCTATTTCACAATTTGGGGGGGCTTTAATTAATACTACAAAATCAAATTATTTTTCATTTTTACATATTGCCAAGTTTGATAATTCCTACAGTAAGAAAACACGTATTTTTTTTAATTATGACAAACCATATACCAACAGGATGCGAATATATATATATATTAGAGAGAGAGAGAGAGAGAGAGAGAGAGAGAGAGAGATTGAAACTTATTTCTATGACTGAAATGCATGTCGATATCTAAATTCTAAATAATATTTTTAATCACTGAAATTTTATTGTTTTCATTTATGCTACATTCTGAGCTTCAAACAATTTTGAAACTTATAATTTTGTTTTTTATTGCCTCGGAGAACACATGCATATATGTGTGATATAGATTATTGTGCTTTAGGGGGAACACGGAAGGTGAAGCCAACTGGCTCAATTATGTCTACTCTGAGCTCATGTCAACTTTGAGCTTAAGGTAAGGGTGGCAGTGGGACTGTTCATGGTAGGAAAAGTAGTGTTAGAGACGACGCAGATATAGTTGGGGATGTACAAAAAGCAGTAGCCAACAGTGGGAAGGAGATCACCAAATTTAGAATTGAAAAGGGAAGTTTGACTAAAGTTTGGCAATCAAAAGAGAAAGTCATTAACGATTTCTCTGCCGCATAAAGAAAGAGATATATGTTATATCTATTGCCACATATTATTATAAAATGGAAGCAGTAAGTTTTTTCTAATTTTATAAATAAGATGAGGTAATTGTATGTTAGAAAAACCTCATGGGTTTTTTATAATTTCTTTCCCTTTCTAAAATTGGGCTGATTGACAAATCTAATTTTTGTAATTTTGTAATATACTCACAAGACAATGATGTCAATAAGTAATTAAGTGCAGATATTCTGCGCACAAATACTAGAATATCAAAATTTATGCGTGAAAGCCATAATTCCATTTCCTTGATTAATGCAATTATCGTAAACTCTGATTTGGACTTATTGTATCTGGTGTATCCATTATATTATTGTAAAGGGGAAGAAAAGGAGATTTTTGTAATTATCCAAATTATTAGAACCTAAATAAGTGCCATGTCATATTTATCTTCATAAATAGAAACATTACCCCTTGTTTATAATGTGTTCCAAAAATATTCATTAAATGTTCTTATCAATTTTGACCATACCTTACATTCAATCCAAAATCTTTAAGTTTTTTACTACATACACTAAGAAATCTTATGGTGTTTTCTTGGCAATTAATAAAATTTCAATTTATATAAAAATTCAAAATTTTAACCATATATATCTATATAAGAATCAGGCACAATATATAACTTCCATATAATAAATCTATTCATGTTTTTATTTATACCATGCATATTATATTTTGAAAAGGAATTTCTTTTCTTTTACATTTTTGGCCCTTCCAATACCACCACGCTTGAAAAATCCTATACAAATGTAAGTTGTCTCTCCCATTTCATTTTCAAAATTATGATTTTCCAACCTTTTGTGTTGTATGATTTTTTTTCTTATTATTTTCTTATTGCTTTTGTTTGAAATTCAAGTTTTTATAACATATATATTTTCATAAATACTATACAACAAAATGAACCTCCTACAATTTTGAATTGCGCTTATTTTTTTGAGCCAAATTCCTCTTTGTTAGGCTTCATAATTTATGAAAATTTCTTAAAAGTTGAACACTTATTTGTTTTATGCGGCAACCAACCCAAGTGGTGTCATCCCTATGACTTGTATAAGCCATGGGTTGTAAATATGTAACATACAAGTCATGAAAATGGCTAGAAAAGGCAAATAAAACCAAAGAGCTCAAGGGATGCCCAAGGGTGCCCTTGGATGCACTTAGGGTACATGTATGAAGGTCAAGATTGTTGAATTGGATGTCAATGTGGATTTTGAAATCAGGGTTTAAACCAAGACTTGGTAAAGAAACCCCAAGCACGCTAAGGTGCATCATAGAAGGGCACTGGGGAGCTTAGGGGCACACACATCTGTACCAATGTACATAATAGGTTAAGATGGTGTTACTTCTCAGGTAAATTTGAGGGGCTTGAGTACATAAGCTGGGAAAATTAAAGAAAATTGGTCAAAAAAGGCCAAAGAAATAAAATTGCACTAGGTGCCTATGTTTTTGGGTTAAAGTTTAAGGACTTAATTGTTTGAAATGTAAAGCAAAGTGGGTGTTAGAAATTGAATTAAAATTGTGAGGAGTTGGTTAAATCAGCAAGCAAAGAAGTTAAGCACCTTAATTTAAGGGTTAAGCCAGGTTTTGGACACCTAATTTAACCTTATTGGACCCCTTCCGCCTCTTGGACTTGTTACACCTCTTAGATCAAACTTTTGGGCAACTTCCTTAGCAGTTTTGGTGGTCTTAGACCAGGGGAAAACCTATGCAAGTCATTCATGGGGGTTGTGTAAAAGATTTCAAAAGAAGAAGGTGAAACCGAGAGCATAAATGAAGGAGACTTGTTTTGGCCAAGTATCAAATAAACCGAGCTCATCGTGCTTGTTCAGCACCTACAGGTCTAGTAAGGGTTCAAATATGTTCTTTCTCTTGAATTCTAGATTTTATTCTGTGGGTTCTTGAGTAAAGAAGATGCCCCAAATGATGGCTTAGAGCTAAAGGAGGTTAGGTGCTATGTCAAGGCTATGTGTGCCGAGAGCACTATGGTTTTCTTGCTAGACTATGTTAAGGCAAGCATTAGGATCTTGTTTCAATTCTGGCCAAGCTTGATCAATGTCTGGAGCTCTATGTTAATTAATTGAATGAAATAAATTGAACTAAGGAAATGCATAAAATACTATGAAATACTCTCTTCTTCCTATATTCTTTGAAACATTTGACTTTTGGCCATAGTTTGACTTGAATTTATTTATATTATTGGTTGTTAGAAAAAAAATTTCAAAAAATATATTTATAAACTATAGGTCTTTATTTATCATTTATATACAAAATTTTTTTTAGTTATATACTAAAAATTGAAAATAAAAAATCATTGATTAATTGCTAAAAAGTGAATGTTTCAAATAATTTGGGATAGAGGGAGTACTTGTTATGCCCTAGGTTATATAACCATGTGTTGTGGTGTGTGTGTTTGTGAGCTTTGTTGTTTAGATGTGTGTGCTAACCTTATATATTGTTATGTTACATTGTCTTGTATCTTCTTTGTGTTTTCTTTGTCTTACTTTACAGGATTGGCATGGGGAAAGAACTATATTATGTTATGTAACAATGTCTAAGACATTGTAGGCACTTATTGCCAATTTGAACCCTTATTGAGTACCATGCACTCTTGCCCTATTTTCTTCACATTTTAGGGAATAAAATTTAAGAATAAGTGGGTGACTGACCACCTTTGAAAGTTTATCAATAAGCAAGTATGGTTCGGATGGCTATAACTAATGGTTTCCTACTAATGCTCATTATGTAACCCAAGTGTTTGTGGTTGTAGGCTCTTATGGCTAATGTGGGAATAGTTGCTTTCAGGTCTTTTTTGGTCTTTGTAAAGGCTAATAAATATGTACAATATTAGGTACCAAAGTGGCATGCAAAACTTGAAGTTCATCTATGTATGGTTCTTGAAGTGTTTATAAGGCCCAAGGGTATGCCTCCAAGGCACTTATTGTACATATGGGTGCCTAGCTAAACTTTTCCAGGTACACACTATTTTTGGACATGTGAATCTCTATAATACTTCCTTTTGCGATATAATATAATGGCTATATGGTTGTCGAGCATATGTTTTTGAAATGCACTTGGTAGGTCGAAGGTAATGTCATGCCTGTAACTTGTATAGGCCATGGGCTGCAATGAGATGTACACATAAAGTAAATTTTGTGAATATATGAGTAATACCAGTCACAAGCATGGGAATAAGGACTACACAGTGTAAGTCTTCCATGAGGGTGCCCTAGAAGCACTCTGTCTGAAGTTCAAGTATAATTTAATGAAAGATGACATAATGGTGAACCAAATAAGGCTATGTTTAAATGCTAAGTGCTTTGTGAGAATGGGACTCAAAAATTAAGAGCAAACTTGGCTAAGAAACCAATAAACCAAGTGCTTTAAACTAAGGCACAAAAAGGAGACCTTTAAGCACACTCTAGTGCACATTCAGAAAAAATTAAGGGCTTCAAAGCCTGAGTCACTAAGGGACATTGTATGAGCACAATGCCTAAGATGGTAGTACCAATTAGGGCATCCACACAAGCTAAAAAATGTGATGGACTCATGGAAATTGACCAAGACACACTAGAGTGCACTAGAACACTCTTAAGTGCACCTTTGTGTGTGACTATGTGCTTATGGAGACTCTAAAGCCTACTGCCTTGAAAGGCATTGTATGAGAATGATGCCTATCATTTAAATGAAAATGGGAGTGTAATAAGGGCCAATAAAAGGTGGAAAACACCAAGGAACCATGGAGACACCTCAAGAGACACTAAAATGCTCTTAGATGCACTCTTAAGTGCACTTACGTTCAATGCAAAGTTGGAGGGCTTAATTGGCAAAATAATTTGGCCAAGTGGGTTCTCAATATGTGCCACTTAGGAAGCTAAGTAGAACAAAACAAAGTCTAAAAATATTTGAGCTCCTTGGGAGAAGATTTGACCAAAAACCTAAGTCAAAAGTCATGGCGGCTATACCGTTATGCCAACTTTGGACTTATAGTCTTCAAAGGCTATTTAAAGCAACTTTTTAAATTTTTCTTGGCAGCTTCATGGGCTAATTTAGTCAAGCTAAGAACCTAGCCAAGGCCAAAACAAAAAGAAAACAAATTGAATACTACACTAGTCAAGACTTTGATGACAAAGTCATTCGGCCACCGAATGCAACCTAGTCAAGGCAGCTTCCTAAGCTATTTCCAAGCAATTTCATGCTCCATTTACTTTCTTTAATCATAGCCCAAGACTTTCCAAAGCATACTGGAAGCAAAGAAAAGAAAAAAAAGCAAGAAGAAGACTAAACTAGCCAAAGAAAGTCTTGGTGACTTGAATTAGCCATTCGGCCACCGCCTACTTCTAAGTCTTCTAAGGGCAGCTTCCTTACAGCTACCTAGCTATTTCTTGGCTATTTCCTACTCAATTACATCTTGAAAAAATAGCAAACACAAGCCAAAAATAGTTAGACATCGAAACACAAGCACGAAACGAAAGACAAGACAAGTTAGCCAAAACCAAAGCTAAGTTAGCATACCATCTTTGGTATCCTTCATGAGATACTTTTTTATTCCTTTCTTCTTGTTTTCTTACCATCCTTTACTCAGCCATACCCCTGCCTAAGTACCCTTGAGCTACTAGAAAAGAAAAGAACTGCAAAAGGATGGAAACAAGGTGAACCTGAGACAAGATCAAGCAAGAATAGCACATGGTGTTACCTATGTTGGTGCTTATGTTTATGGACGTGTAATCAAGCTTCCTTAATTCCTATTTGACCATAGGTGACGACCCATATCTGGCTTCTTCTCCTATATTTTGAAGGGAAAAAGCTGCCCTAGGTGATGGCTCAAGCCAAAGGAACCTAAAGGCTATGTTAATGGGCTATGTTTGCATAAAGCACTATGGTAAGCTAGCTAGTTTGCTTTCAGAAGCATAGGGTTTTTGTTCAAGTTTGGCCAAGCTTGATCAATCACCTGGAGCTCTATGATAAATGAACTTAATCAAAGTCATCACATAAAGAAACTGCCAAGAAATCATGCTTGCTATGTTAAGAAAACCCTGTGTATGTGGTGTGTGTGTGTTTGTGTGCTTCTTTGTTTCTATGCGTATACTGAACCTTGTATTACTTTTATATGTATTATCTATTATGTTGTACTTTTTTTTTGTTGTCTTTTATGTCTTTGGATTCAGGTTATTAATGAAGGTTAAAGGTTTTAAGTATATCAATGTTTTAAACATTGAATAAGGCACTAGGTGCTATATGGATTCTTCTTCACTGAGTACCTATGTTCTCATGCCCTCTTTTGCCCATTTTAGGTAAAGAAGTGGAGGACTAAAGGGCTAAGGAACCCTTAAAGGAGTTCTATGTACAAAGAGGTATTCTCTATAAATTATGGCTTATGAAAAAGGAAGCATGAAAAGTTCATCAATCTGAACTAATGATTGTGTTCTATGTTGTGTTTGTAGGCCTTTATGGTTGCAATGGGTGTTTCTATTTTTGGCTTAATATTGGTATGGGCTAGAACCAGGAGGGTGATAAGGGATCTATGGACCAAGTGCCAAGTTAAAGTCTCATTGGACCTCGAGACTGTTTGAACAAAAAACTGTACCATGTATGAGAACACTTAGGACATCAAACTTTTGATGTATATGTTTTGGGCCACGTGGTCCTAACTTGCAAATTTTAGCATATACATATATGTATGTATTGAGGGCAAGGGGAACTAGGTTGAGAATAAAACACAACTTGTGCCTGTATGTATTTTGGGCCTAAGGAGGCTATAAGGCACTAAGCATCGTATGTGAAAACAAGCATGCATGGTTTGTAATCTATGGTGTATGCATGTATGTATGCTTGGGTATGTGTGTGTATGTTACCTTTAGGCAGGCCCTAATGAAACCCTGAAGACACTAAGACACACTTTCACATACATGCTTAAACCCCTAAGTAAACTCAACTGATTGAAAGCCCACCAAATTGAGTAAAATTAAGTAAACCGTACTTAAGCTTCAAAAGCTTAAGATTCCCACTTGAATGAGTAATAAACTAGGGTTAAGAACCTTGGGGGTCAGAGTTTAATTCACCATATGAAATCAACTAAGTAATTAAAAATAATCAATTGGCATGAACCTCGTAAGAAGGTTTAGGATGGAGGTGATTTGGGCCCTGATAGAGTTGGTATTAGAGCTCCAGGTTGTACAGAGCTCTTGGTTATATAAGACCTTTATGGTATAATAATGGATATATAAGTCCTTATGGTCTAATAGGCAAATTCCCACTATGATACACAATCACTGCTTTGATTAGAGAAGTAAATGGGCAAAGGCAGAAACCAAAGAATGAGAAACTAGACTAATACTAAGGCTGATCAGTTGCCTGATCAACAGCCTGAGATTGAGGAAGTAGTTGAAAGCAACACAAGACTTCCTAGTAGGTCCACAGAGCCTGAACCCAGTCTATAGGGTCAACATAGGATAGAACACATGATGGAAATAATGCAAGCAAATATTTCTCAACTTAAGGTAGGCATGCAAGCTCTTGCTAGGGCCCAGACCCAGGCACCTAGAGGCACTACTACCGATTAAGAGTAAAAAACTAGAGAAAAAATAGGCAGAAGGCCAAGAAACAAAACCAATAAGAGAAGAGCAAGCAAGTAGGCTTGCACATAAAGAACAGGAGTAGGATAAGGAGATGAGACACCTAAGAAGTAGAAGATTGAGGCCAAAAATCAAGAGAACTACTGAGAACAGAAAAAGGGAGCAATTAGGCACTAATGCTGGAAGATTGGAGGTAGTCTCAGAAAGCTCAAAAGAGATGGCTTATCAGTGAAGAACAAAGACCCCTGGAGGAAGAAGAAAAAGATCAAGAAAAAAAGGCTTAAGGGATGGCCAATGCCAAAGTTGTGGAAAATACCATGGTTTTAAACCATGTTACAAAATCATTGAAGGATGTCTGAAGTGTGGTGCTCAGGACCACTAGGTCAAAGGTTGCCCAGTTAAGAAGGAAGAAAGGAAAGTATTGCGCAAGTTTAGGGCTCCTTGGCCAGGAAACCAACAAGGCAAAGAGAAAGGGATGGCAACACCTCAGCCTCCCAAACAGATACAAAAGAGGCCAAGTCAACCTATGCCAATCAGAGTCTAGCCCTCAACTGGAAGAGTATATCAGATTAAGGGTTGAGGGTTCAAGGAAAAAAAATGAGACAAGCCTTAGGAAAGAGGCTATAAGCCATAGCAAGCTTAGAAAAGAAACACTAAAAGGTGACCTTTACCTTTGTGATAAGGTTATTTTAGTGCTTTATGATACTGGTGCCTCCATATCTATTATTTCAGCTAACTTAGTAAGAGAATTGAACTTAAAGGTTACATCGCTACCTCAAATGTATATGATCAAAACAGCTGGAAATGAACTGATGTTTCACATCACATATCAAAGACCATGTGATTAGGTTAAATGAGTAGGAACTAAAGGCTAATTTGATCATTCTAGAAACAACTGGTTATGATATGGTATTGGGCATGAACTAGTTAGTTGAAAATAATGTTATCATAAATTCCCAAGATAGGAAGCTAATACTGCCAGGACCAATAGAATACTCCTTAAGGGACTCAATAAAGTGTGATATTAGGCAAGTAAAGGTAATGGATTGCATAACTATACTTTTTGAAGAAAAGTATATGGGCTTGAATGACAAAGAGTCCAAATCTGAAGTAGATAGAATTCTTGTTGTGAAAGAATTTCTAGAAATATTCCCTTTTGAGTTACTCGGTCTACCCCCTTTGAGAGAGGTGGAGTTTGAGATCAAATTGACTCCATGAGTAGTTCTTGTATCCACTGCACCTTACAGGATGGTAATTCCTGAAATGAATAAGCTGAAAAGCAATTGGATGAACTCATTGAAAAAGGATTCATTAGGCCAAGTGTGTCCCCTTGGGGAGCACCAGTGTTGTTTGTGAAAAGAAAGATAGGACTCTTAGGTTTTGCATTGACTACAGAAAGCTCAATGCTATGAATGTGAAGAATAAGTATCCTCTCCCCAGGATTGAGGACTTGTTTGATGAACTTAAGGGAGCCACAGTGTTCTTAAAGATTGATCTTATATTAGGATACTTTCAACTAAGAGTCAAAGAAGCAGACATTCCTAAAACTACTTTCAGAACTAGATATGGGCATTTTGAATACACTGTAATGCCATTTGGGCTTATTAATGCCCCAGCAATCTTCATGGATTTGATGTAAAGAATATTCATACCTTATCTAGACCACTTTGTGGTGGTATTTATAGATGATATCCTAGTATATTCCAAGGATAAGGAGGAGCATGAAAAGCACTTGAGAACAATGCTGGATGTGCTAAAGGCACATCAATTATATGGAAAGCTAAATAAATACTATTTTTGGACCAATCAAATTGAATTCTTAGGCCAGGTAATCAATGGGCAAGGAATGGTTATATACCCAGCAAAAATTGAAGTTATCACACAGTGGAAGCAACCATAGAATGTCAAAGAAATAAAGAGCTTCTTGGGTCTAGCTTGATATTATAGAACATTTGTGCTAAAATTTTATGTAATGGCAGCTCCTTTGACTAAGTTGACAAGAAAGGGGCAAAAGTTTGAATGGTCTAGGGAATGTGAAGAGAGCTTTCAAGGGCTTAAAGACAAGCTCACTTCTAGTCCTATACTGATACTACCGAACCCCCATAAAACCTTTGAGGTTTATACAGATGTCTTTATTGTGGGATTCGGATGTGTATTGATGCAAGAAAAACAAGCCATAGCTTATGGATTAATGCAACTAAGACCCCATGCTAAGAATTATCCAGCGCATGATCTAGAACTTGTAGCTTTGATTTGTGCCTCGAAACAATGGAGACATTACCTACTAGGTAATAAGTTTCAAATCTCCACTGATCATAAAAGTCTCAAATACCTCTTTACCCAAAAGAAGTTGAATATGAGACATAGAAGATGGCTTGAATACCTCAAAGATTTTGACTATACCAATGAGTACACTGACAGCAAGGCCAACAAAGTGGCTGATGCTCTAAGCAGAAAATATACAAGCATTTTAAAGAACGGAGAAGAAGAATCAAATGAACTTAATAGCCTGACTTGTTTGGCTAACAAGTGGCTAGAATGGGATGAAGCCCAACTGAAAGTAGTAATTATTCAATCAACTTGGAAAGCTAAAATACTAAAGGCACAATAACAGGATGAAGTCCTTACTAGAATATTTGGGTAGAGACATGGAAAATTATTCCAAGGGTTCTCTTATAGGTAAGGATTGTTAAACTTCCAAGACAGAAAATATGTACCCAAAGCGTATGACCTAAGAGAACAAATTCTGAAAAAAGCCCATTCTAGTAAGATGAACATACATCCTAGAACCATGAAAATGTACCAAGATCTAAAAGAACACTTTTGGTGGCCTAATATGAAAAGGGATATTTACAAATTTGTATCTAAATGTGTGGTATGCCAACAAGTAAAAGTTGAGCATAAAAAACTAGGGGGCAAGTTGCAAAGGTTGCCCATACCTAAAAGAAAATGGGGATCCATATCTATGGACTTCCTAGTACGCATGCCTATGACAAAAAGAAAGCATGATACCATCTGGGCAAGAATGGATAGACTTACAAAGTCAGCACACTTTTTGCCCATTAATCTCATAAATCCTCTAGATGGACTGGCATAACTATACATTAAAGAAATAGTAAGATTACATGGCACCCCAGATGATAAAGTTTCAAATAAAGACCCAAGGTTTGTGTCTAGATTCTAGAAATCGCTACATCAGGCACTAGGTACTCAATTGAAACTAAGTTCAACTTACGACCCTTAAATTGATGGACAAACTGAAAAAACCATACAAATACTGGCAGATATGTTAAGGTGCTGTGTACTAGATTTTAAAATAGAATGGGACCAGCTTCTCCCCTGATAGAATTCTTGTACAACAACAGTTATCACTCAGTGATCAGAATGCACCTTATGAAGCTCTATATGGGAGGAGGTATGTTACCCTTCACTATTGGCAGGATCCTAAAGATACAACTAAAATAAGTCCATAATTGATCCAAGATACTATTGAAAAGGTCAAAATAATCCAAGAAAGGATCAATGCTGCCAAAGATAAAGAGAAAGCCTATGCCAATCAAAGAATAAGAAGAGGCTTATAGTTCTAAGTGGAGGACTATGTGTGGATTAAAGTCTCTCCTATGAAAGGAGTTATGAGATTTCGGAAGAAAGGAAAGCTAACCCCTAAATATATTGAACCAATTCCAATAGTGGCAAGAATTGGTAATGTGGCATATAAGCTGGACTTACCTCCAAAATTAGGTTATACACATGATACTTTTGATGTCAGTATGCTTAAGAAATACCTATCTGACCCACAACAAACTATACCAGCTTTTGATATCTCAGTGACTTTTAACCTCTTTTCTAAGGAGTAAACTATGAAGGTTCTAGCTAAGAGTGTGAGAAAGTTAAGACGTAAATGGATAAACATGGTGAAAATAAAATACTGTCACCATTTTGAATAAGAAACTACTTGGGAAAAAGAGACTTAAATGCTCAAAAGGTACCCAAGGCAATTCCTTACAATGCCTGAGAATTTGGCAGACCAAATTCTTTAAAGAGGGAAGAATGTCATGCCTATAACTTGTATAGGCCATGGGTTGTAATGAGATGTACACATAAAGTACATTTTGTGAATATATGATTAATAAGAGTCACAAGCATGGGAATAAGGACTACACAGCGTAAGTGTTCCATGAAGGTGCCTTAGAAGCACTCTGTCTGAAGTTTAGGTGGAATCTGTTGAAAGATGACATAATGGTGAGCCAAATAAGGCTATGTTTAAATTCCAAATGCATTGTGAGGATGGGACTCAAAAATTAAGAGCAAACTTGGCTAAAAAACCAATAAACCAAGTGCTTTAAGCTAAGGCACAAAAAGGAGACCCTTAAGCACACTCTAGTGCACATTCAAAAGAAACTAAGGGCTTCAGATCCTGAGTCACTAAGGGACATTGTATAAGCACAATGCCTAATATGGTAGTACCAATAAGGGCAACCACACAAGCTCAAAATGTGATGGACTCATGGAAATTGACCAATAAACACTAGAGTGCACTAGAACACTCTTAAGTGCACCTTTGCATGTGACTATGTGCTTATGGAGACTTTAAAGCGTACTGCCATGAAAGGCATTGTATGAGAATGATACCTACCATTTAAATGATAATGGAGCTACAATGAGTGCCAATAAAAGGTGAAAAACACCAAAGAACCATGGAGACACCTCAAGAGACACTAAAGTGCTCTTAGACGCACTCGTAAGTGTACTTATGTTCAATGCAAAGTTTTAGGGCTTAATTGGCTGAATAATTTGGAAAATTGGGTGCTCATTATGTGCCACTTGAGAAGCTAAGTAGAACAAAAAAAATTCAAAAAATATTTGAGCTACTTGTAAGAAGATTTGACCAAAAACCTAAGTCAAAAGTCATGACGGCTATACCATTTGGCCAACTTTGGACTTATAGTCTTCAAAGGCTATTTAAAGTAGCTTATTAGCTATTTCTTTATAGCTTCATAGACTCATTTAGTCAAGCTAAGAACCTTCCTAATGCCAAAATAAAAAGAAAACAAATTGAAGTCTAAACTAGCCAAGACTTCGATGACAAAGTCATTTGGCCACCAAATGCAACCTAGTCATCCAAGGTAGCTTCCTAAGCTATTTCCAAGAAATTTTATGCCTCACTTACTACCTTTAATCATAGCCCAAGACCTATCAAAGAATACTGAAAGCAAATAAAAGAAACAAAAGTAAAAAAAAGACTAACCTAGGCAAAAAAAGTCTTGATGACTTGAATTAGCCATTCGGCCACCGCCTACTTCTAATTCTTCTAAAGGTAGCTTCCTTGCAGCTACCTACTTATTTCTTGGATATTTCCTAATCATTTACATCCTGTAAAAATAGCAAACACAAGCCAAAAATAGTTAGACGCCAAAACACAAGCAAGAAACCAAGACAAGACAAGTTAGCCAAAATAAAAGCTAAGTTAACACACCATCTTTGGTATCCTTCATGAACTACTTTCTTCTTCCTTTCTTCTTGTTTTCTTACCATCCTCTACTTGTCCATACCCCTACCTAAGTACGCTTGATTTTTTGGAAAAGAAAAGAAGTAGAGAATGATGGAAACAAGGCGCATCCGAGACAAGATCAAGCAAGAGTACCACATGGTATTACCTATGTTGGTGCTTATGTTTATGGATGTGTGATCAAGCTTCCTTAACGCCTTTTTGACCATAGGTGAGGAACCATATAAGGATTCTTCTCTTGTATTTTGAATTGGAAAAGCTACCCTAGGTGATGGCTTAAGCCAAAGGAACCTAGAGGCTACATTAATGGGCTATGTGTGCATAAAGCACTATGGTAAGCTAGCTAGTTTGCTTTCGACAAGCATAAGGTTTTTGTTCAAGTTGGGCCAAGCATGACCAATCACCTGGTGCTTTATGATAAATGAACTTAATCAAAGTGATCACATGAAGAAACTGCCAAGAAATCATGCTTGCAATGTTAAGAAAACCCTGTGTATGTGGTGTGTGTGTTTGTGTGCTTCTATGTTTCCATGTGTTCGCTGACCCTTGTATTACTTATATATGTATTATATATTATGTTGTACTTTTTTTTTTGGTGCCTTTTATGTCTTTGGATGTATGTTATTAAAGAAGGTTAGAGGTTTTAAGTATATCATTGTTTTAAACGCTGAAAAAGGCACTAGGTGTTGTATGGGTTCTTCATTAAGTACCTATGTACTTATTCCCTCTTTTGTCCGTTTCAGGTAAAGAAGTGGAGAATTGAAATGCTAAGGAAGCTCTGAAGAAGGTCTATGTACAGAGAAGTATGCTCTATAAATTATGGGTTATGAAAAAGGAAGCATGAAAAGTTCATCAATTTGAACTAATGATTATGTTCTATGTTATGCTTATAGGCTCTGATAGCTGCAGTGACTGTTACTGTTTTCGGCTTAATCCTAGTATGGGCTAGACCTAGGAGGGTGATAAGGGATCTGTGGCCCAAGTACCAAGTTAAAGTAGAAGTTAAGGTCTTAGTAGACCTAGAGACTGTTTGAACAAAAAAGTGTACCATGCATGAGAACGCTAGTACATCAAATTTTTTATATATATGTTTCAGGCCATGTAGTCCTAACTTGCAAATTTTGGCATGTACATATTGGTATATATTGAGGAAAAGGGGGACTAGGCTAAGAATAAAACACAACTTGTGCCTGTATATAATTTGGGCCTAAGGAGGCTATAAGGCACTAAGCATTGTATGTGAAAAGAGGCATGCATGGTTTGTAATCTATGGTGTATGCATGTACGTATGCTTGGGTGTGTGTGTGTGTTAGCTTTAGTTAGGCCCTAATTAAACCCTAAAGACACTAAGACACACTTTCAGATGCATGCTTAAACCGCTAAGTAAACTCAACTAATTGAAAGGCAAAGGCGCCAAATTGAGTAAAATTAAGTAAGCCTTATACTCAACTAATTGAAAGGCAAAGGCGCCAAATTGAGTAAAATTAAGTAAACCTTACTTAAGCTTCAAAAGCTTGAGATTCGCACTTGAGTAAGTAATAAACTAGGGTTAAGAATCTTAGGAGTCAGAGTTCAACTCACCATATGAAATCAACTGTGTAATTAAAAAAAATCAGTTGGCATGAACATTTTAAGAAGGTTTAAAGTGAGGGTGAGTTAGGGCCTAACAGGTAAGCTCACCAAAACACTAAGTGTGCACTTTACCCGCCGAGGAAAAACTTGCACATATGACATACTTTGTCAATCTAGTTTGGGATCCATTTATTTTTTCCTTCAAGATCCATCTTAAACCAACTTGAGTAGAATTTTTGGTACAAAACAGCCATCATTTAACTGGAAAAATAATTTTTATTGTTTCTAAAACTAAGAAACTAAGTTAAAAATTTGGCTAAGTGTCCTAGGTTTTGTGTCATAAGCCACCCTAAGGTTCCAAATGGGCATCTACATAAATAAACCTCCTAAATGGCTTACAAATGTGTGGGGTAGAGGTGGTTTAGGGCATGAAAAATGGTGTCTTCCCAAGAAGACTATGGAACCAAAATTCTATACTAGTTATAATTGGCTGGTTAATCACTTGTTTTGTAAATTTCATGCACCTAGTTATTAATGCTAGCTATGCACTAAGCATGAGTATGCTTTGACTTCAGTTTTGCTACAAGTAATAAACCAAAAATGTTGCTGGCATTTATCAAACACAGTTAAAACTCAAGTCAAAGCATAAAATATAATATGTTTACTATAACTAATAATCATGTACATGCATCATTACACAATAAAAGACTATGCACATGGCTAAAAGAAACTAAAGTACACAACTTGACCTAAGAACGTCGGAGGCTAACTAGCATACCAATGTATATCTAAAACATGACTACTACAATCCAAGCTCCACTGTGCCCTTCTTTGTGCTGCTAGCCTCTATAGGCAACAAAACAACTATAGTTAGCACATAAAATACTTAACTAGTAAAACCAGAATCAATAAATGATTTACTAGCTGGCTACCTACTTGAATGTAATAGTACAAGAACCCCAACACTTGCAAGCCTTTACAGACTTAATATCAGCATAACAACACTAAAGGGAATGAGATCCAAAGACTTTTAGCAAGGAATTCGAGTATATGCAAAGAAAACATTAAGGACAAACACACACACACACACACACATATCAATGTGTGTCTGTGTGTGTGAATTTTAAGTCTACTAGGCACACTTGCATCCTAAAGGCTAACATATGCTCATAGGTTTGGGTCCCTTGGAACTTTTCCTCATCCCAGTTCTTCCCTGAAACATTGTCATGTTCCTAGTGAGTTATGGCCCTAACTCTCCCTAGCAAGGCTTAGCTTGCTGACCTAACCAGGAAACCTAGTTTAATAACTCCTAGTGAGCTTAGCTCACCACTTCACCTACCTCTGTTGTTGCACAGATCAAACATGGTGACTGCTCATTGATCAAGTTCCAAAGAAACTTACTAGATATACTAGACTCCTACATAGTGTCTTTCAAGCTATTGGCTTGCCTAGGCCACTATGATACTAAGCCTCAAGCCACACTAGCGTACTAGGCTCCCACTTGGTACCTTGAGCTACTAATCTCACCAAGGTGTTAACACTCATTTTGCCATCCCTTTAAGTGTCTTAGGCTAGATTAGGAAAAAAATTTATTAATTATTGTCTATGTGGCCCTTTTCTTACCTAACATTGTTGTGTCATATCCCAAATTTTGTTTTTAAGTCTTTAAAATTTATTTAGGTCTTAATTAGGTTGTTTGGACTTCTAATGTCAAATTTGAGTCATTTGGGTAATTTGGGTTAAAATTATGCTTAATTATGAAAGTTTGGGATTTAATTGAGATTTCCATGAAGTTTTGGGCTTTAATTGAAAATCTTGCAAAATTCTGGGCTTGATTGACAAATCTAAATTTTCTTAGGCTTGATTGAAAATCTATGAGAATTTTAGCCTTAATTGAAGACTTTAGGATAATTTGGGCTAAAATATAAACTAGGAGCAAATTTTGGACTAAAGTTGCAAATAATCAATTTTTCAAGATTTTTGTCCTAGTTTCATCAAGATTTTAGCATTGAATAATTTTCTTGGGCTTTAAAGACTTGAATACATATAAATATGCTTTTAAACCTTGAAATTGCATGGCTGGAATATGAAAATAAGGCTGCAAATTCAAAAACCCTAAGCTCCACCCACAAAAGGAAATATTACAATCTTAGTCCAAATTAGCTCCAGCTCCAGTTAGACCCTCAGAACCCTAGGTTTTACCTTTTGCTGCTGCCACCTTTGAAATGCCTCAGTTGTCGCTTCTCCACCGTTAACCACTCCAACCTACCATCGTAGCCTTTCCTTACACCGGAACGGCTACCCTAGGCATTGCTCGCTATCAATGACACCAAAGCGAGGGAGTAGCCCCTCCATGAATGCATTTTCTGCTGAGTTCGAACCTAAATCCACCGTGCCTGCCATCCTTATCACTGCTGCCAACACATTGAGTCATCCATCACAGCCACTACCTACTAAAACATCATCATCGACTGCCTGCTGCCAACCCATCCTATCAATCGCTCTACTACTTCACTGTAAGCGAAATGGAGAAAAGAATTGAAGACGCGAGTGAAAGGATCTGTTTCTTGGATCCAACCTACGACACTCATGACCTATTTCGCTTGGCCTAGACTATATTTTGGCTAGTCTCTAGCCTATTTGGCCTGAAAAGAACCACCTAGGCTTGAATCTGGTATTGGAAAGAATACTACTTAAGGAAATTGTCCACCACTAATCTGAGCAAGTTCGAACCAACCCTGACCGTCCTCAGCATTGAACCTTGCAACTGAGATGATCTGACTGCTCTCGTTATAGCCACCTAACCGACCATCTAGGTACTCCTCCCATTCACACAGGAGCAAACTACATAGGCTTTGATCCTGCCTTACACTTAGGGTACATAGGAAGCTTAGGACTTCAACCCAAATTCAAGCCTAATAACTAAAATATACTGTCTCTCTATTCTTTGACATTTAACACATGCATGCATTTTTGTTGATACTAATAATTGGTTTTCATTTGTTTTAAACTTGTTTCAAGTGAGTTAGGTGCCTAACACCATTGCATCTCATACCCAATCCTTAATCCCAAAATCTTTGGTTTTTATGCAAAATTCACCTTTTTCATTTTTTTTTTGATAATCAGAAAGGAAATGAAAACAATAATACATAGAAGAGAAAAATCATAAATAGCTACTAGTAGCTCTTTGTGCCTCCAAGATGGCCTTGTGCTGAACCTTGTCAAGGACACTTGTCGAAATGAAAGAATCTAAATTGTCTTGATTAGTTCTAGCACTTGAAGATAGGCTGGCGAGTAATCCGTCACTATAAGGAAACCCTGCAAACTATCTATGAGAATTGTACGGCTTGAAATATTATTGGTTGCTATAAACTTTAGAGTTTCCAAGATAGCTCGGATCTCCGCATACATGGAAGATGGTCATCTCTGTAAACGGTACTGCTAGTTTCAGGAGCTATCATTTGATAGATGACAAACCCACGCCGCCACTCAAACATTGGCGGAGTTATACCATGCTCCATTCGTCATGAAAATTGTGAGAGTCTCATGACAACTAATGACTCCCAAGATTTTAAAAAGAAGAAGGGAACGAGGTCATTGAAGACTTTTGATGAAAGATTTATGCACCCTAGCAATTTGGAGGTCATGCCATAGGCTGTCCTTTCTGTTAATGAACTGGAAAGTTGGCCAATGTACTCCATTGAACATAACCGGATTTTGAATTAGCCAAATGCTCTATAAGGTAGTAATAATCACCTTAGTTGTATCCAAGCCTTTCTAAAGATGGTACAGCAATGTGTCGGGAACCACTAATAGAAAGAAACTCCATGATTTGGAATTGCAATGCCCAGGGTTTATGCTCATAAAGCTTGAGAGTCCTAAAAATGAAGGAGAAGATGCGACAAATCTTCCTTGTCTTCCCCACATCTCGGACATAAAGACAAATGAACTAGATTTTCCTTGACCAATTCTTCCTTTTTCGGAATCGCATTAGAGCGGCATTTCTAGATCAAGGTCTTGAATTTGGGGGGAATAGTTTTTGCCCAAATCCTCCTAAAAAACTTAAAAAGATTCTACCCAACTAGTCACCCATCCTTAGGGGGGCCTTTCTAAGCAATGACAAGGCATATCCTTTCTTCATGTAGTAAATTCCATCCTTGGCACCCTCCTAAAATGCCCAATCCCTGCCTGAATCACTTCTCCAAGGGCAATTCAAAATTGCCTAAATGATTTCATCTGGAAAAGGTCAAAAAAGAGCAGCCAATTTTTAAGACTTAGAACATTGATCCATCAAATCTCCCATGAACTTAGGAAGAAGAAAACTTGGAGGTTTTAATAACCTTTCTCTTAAACTACTCAGGGAAATCCTAGGAATCCAGTAATCCTGTTGAATGTCAATGATTTTTCCCATCTTTAATAGCCCAGCACAAATGTGGTTTCAAAACCTTCCTTCCTATGATAAGGCTTTTCCAGATATACATAAGGTTACTTCCTACATCCGCCTTTCACAGGGATCTGTGCTTCCCATATTTGGCCTTAAGAACCATCAAAACTAGAGAATTAAGGTGTTTATGCATTAACCTCCATAAAGTTTTAGCTAAAAGAGCTTGATTAAACAATTGCAATATCTGAAACCTATACCCCCAAGACTTTTAAGTAGAGTTAAATAGAACCTGTCTCTGAAATAAATGCCCTGACCTTGCTTTGTGCCTTTCAACAAAAACTGAATCATAAAGTTAGTTAGTTTGTCACCCACCATTACATGGATGTGAAACAAAGACATAATATACATAAGGAGTAATGAGAGCATGGCTTGGACAAGTGTTAGTCTGCCTACACGGTTCAGAAGCCTCCCTTTCCAAGTAGCCAACTAGGATGCAACCTTGTTACTTGGAAAATCAAATGAAGTAGTTTCTCTAAAATCACAGTCAAAGGGAATCCAAAGATATTTTGCGATTGCCTCATTGATAGAGAATGGGAGAATTTTCTTGAACATCCAGATAAAGCGATATAGGATGTTCTTACTGAAACACCAATTCAATTTCTGGAAATTAACCACTTAGCTAGCAACTCACTGATAAACCTCAAGAGAATCATTCAAAGCATGCATGGATTAGCTAAAAGAAAATGAAACAATCATCAGCAAAATAGTGCTGAGTGATACTAAGTCCTAATACACTTGCTTTGATACTAGGGATTGCTCCAACATCCTACTGGTTCACTAGAAAATTGGAAAAAGTCTCACTGCACAAAATAAACAAATACATTGACAATGTGTCTCCTTACCTAATGTCTCAGTGGGGGTTGAATCAATTTCAAGGGCATCCATTGATTTGGACCAAATAGGAAACCATTTCTACGCACTACATTATGAGGTTTACCTTATGCTGTGGAAAGTTCATTGTTTGCAAAACCAACTTAATGAAACTCTAGTGCAACTTATCATATGTTGTCCTCATATCTAGTTTTACGACTGCCTTGTAACTTCTTAGACCACTGGTTTTGCACATGGATTTGATAGCATGAAGAAGCTCTTAGGCTATGATGATATTGTCCTGGATTGAATGGCCAGGAATAAAGGCATTCTAATAATCCGATACTAAACACTACATGAGTGGTTTTAACCGTTTCACTAGCAACTTGGAGAAAATCTTATAAACTGTGTTGCATTAACTAATTGGGCCAAAAGTCATGAATAGACTTCAGAACCTTTGCAATTAGAGTAATATAAGTTCTATTCAGCTCCTTTAGGAAGAAATTTCCTTGGACATAGGAGTGGACAACATTGATAATGAAAGGTCCCATCAAAGACTAGTACTTTTTGAATATGATCATTTGAAGTCCATCTAGGCCAGGTGACTTAAAGTTCACTAGCTAGAATAAGGCTTGTCTAATCTCTACATCTGAAAATGGCCTTAAGAGATACTACTATTGTTCAAGACTTAGCCGAGTTTTAATATGAGCGAACATTTGCTTTTGTAGGGATATATCTTGAGGACTAGGCCAATAAAAACTACTTTCAAAGAATTTAAAAATATGCTCCATGATCTAATGTTCATTCATTATCCAAACCCTACTAGACATGCCCCTGAGAGCAGAAATTTTGTTCAAATTTTTTCTTTGTTTAGTAACTATATGGAAAAAAGAAGTGTTTGTGTCCCCTAAAGCCAACCACTTGAAGTAGGACTTTTGAGCCCATAAATTTTCTTGATCCTCAAGGAACTAACTTAACTAATCTCTCTTCTATTCAATAACCTCTGCCACCAAAGATTGATCTTCCTTCGATTATAGCTATGACAAATCCTTTTGAAGGCTCTCTACCCTTTTAAAAACATTCTCCACTTATGACCGATTCCAAGCTTGTAAAGCTATGATAGTAGACTTACATTTGGCCATAAGTTGAAACATGAAGGAGCCTTTTACCTCTTGATCCTATGTCTGCTTAAGAATTCTCTCACACTGACGGTAACACAACCAAAAGCCTTCAAATCTCCTTAACCTGTGATAAAACCTTTAAGTCAAGTTTGTTGTTAATAACAAAGGATAATGATATGTAATCTGAATAGCTAAATTATGTACTATAGTTTTAGGGCACATATCTAGCCATTCCACATAAGCAAAGGATTTATCAAGAATTTCGAATATTGCCTCATCCCCTTGTAATCCATTCGTCCAAGTATATTTCGGTCCAGTCCATGACCATGAAGTGGGATTAATGCAAGATCCAAGATAAATAAGTTCAATTGTTCAGCCCTTGAAATATCCTGTGCATTCCATTTTATCATATAGGTGTTGGACTTGATTAAAGTCACCAATTAAAACAAGGGAAAGCGAGTAGTAGAAAACAACTGCTTGGATTTCATTCCAAGTATCTCCTTTAATGTGTAGGATTGAGTTTCCGTAAACAAGACTAAGGACCCATTCTTTCTTATGTTCATCCTTGACATGCAGCAAAATGAGGTTCTTCCAAGCTTCTAACACAGAATAACTAATATGATTTCTCCAACCTACCCAAAGCCCCCATCTACTTCCCTCTGCATCAATAAATGTAGTGTACAAAAAATCTGCCAAATGAAATTTCCTCAAAACTTATAAGGTCTCTATAAAAATTAACAAGCCTAGGTAATGGTTACACATTAGACCTTTTACCTGTTGAACTATCACAGTTTGGCCGATCCCATGATTCAAACATAATATTTTCATGGTTGTTGTAGGGGTTGATAAGGGACCAACCAAAACCCTTGCAATCTAGTCAGATTATCTAAAAATATGCAAGGCACTGCCAACTAAGATGTCAAGAAGTCCAATTCAACCTTAAAATGATTCGCCAACTTAGATTGAGCTTCATCAGCATTTGCATGACCATCTAGTCTAGACATACACCTTTTTAAGGGCATAAGTCTTCACCCTTTTCAAGAGTTCTCTTTTTGGGCTTTCTAACAACTTCCAACTTTGTCTCATGATGAAAAATAGCCAAACTTGTCCGTAAGTGCTTATCTAGTGGCTATAGACTATCCAAGTCAACAGTTGAAAAGGAAAACTTTTCTCTAGTCCTTTTCCATCTCCTTTTTCATTGATAACTAGAATGGCCCATTGTCAAGTTATAATGATATTTCTCAAGAATTTTACTATCCCACAAACATTTGGGAAGGCTATCCTCTTTACTATTCTCCCCAAACTTCATAAGTTTGAATTACCTTTTTCGTTGATTTGGAGTCAAATTGGATTTTTCCTTAGTTTTTACCCATTTTTTATACTAAGATGGCAACTTTATTTTTCCTACACCCTAAAGTGAGGATCTGTATAAGGCCATGCTAATAATTATACCTATGCCCGTGGGGCCACCCAGGTTAAGTCCGCTCACAGTGGCAAGTCCATTAAGAATTTTCTCAAAATTAAAAATAAAAGGATTGAGCTCTGAAACTTGTTTAAAACAAGGATTAAAATCAATTCTTTTTGTATTTTGCATGGTGTTTGACATGCTTGTGTTTTGCATCATTACTATACTGCCCATGTGTAAGTTGGTACCCTTTTAGCCCCGAAGCCCATCAAGCATAGAACTTTGATCCTCCTTTTGCATCTACACCCAGTCTTTAACTCTACAATGCTTTAAAAAGGCAAACCGCTTGAGAAATGTGGTGCTCTTCACACCCAATTTTGAAGGGTATACATAATAATTGGTGGAGAACCTTTGACCCACCTTCTCCCCCTTATGTACATAGTGGCCTTAGAACCGACCCTTAGGTACCTTGTTGTTATCATGGTATATTGCTTATCTCAGTGTTTGGCTCGCATGTCATTTTACATTGCACGATGTATTAACATGGTCATACATGCATGATACATCCACACACTCCACCTAAATAAATTATATGCTTGAGGCTTAAAAGACTTCAACATAGACTTAAAATCAAGCACTATAGTCTAGATACTTTGAATTTATTTAGGTTTAGATAGTTCACCGTATTTTAAAATCTGTTAGAGTTACCTCATGCTAGTCACTGCCTAGGTAGCTAACCTTAGAAATTTAAGATCCTTAAATCTTAGGGGCAACAACATGGCTCCTAGCATAACCTAGTACTCTAGCGATCCATTTAGCCATATCATTAATTTATGCACTTGCATGCTAGTTGGCACATGCATACATGTACCTCCTTATGATCATGCATACATGCCCATTTGTATATTCATGCATGTATGCACATAGAGTCCCTTAATATGCTCATGCATATAAAACTTAAACATGCATACATGTAGGTTCATTACATACATGCATATGGTCTAAAATTTGCTAGACATAGGATAATAAAATCAATGGTCATAGGTTCACTCTAAGGGGTTACTTACACTAGGGATGGAGTATAACTTGATGAAGATGTTAAAAAGGCTTCAAGGTATCATTGACAGGCTTAGCAAGACTCAAGAAGCATAAAACGAGAGAATGGGCGCTTTGGCAAAGCATGTTAGTTCTATGAGTCTTCCTTCTGAAAAGCTTCATCATGGAGCCCAAAAGAAGTTCATATTCAAGGCTCCCACCAAAAGTACTCTTGTTGATCCAAGTATGCAAGTATTTGTTGAGTCCACCTTGTGCAAACTCTTCAAGATGAGCCGCACACTCAAGTACTCGCCAGTGCCCCACCTTTGCCACCATTAAATGAAAACATGTTAGCTCTAGAAGAAATCATGTGGAAGATGAAGAAAGATAGTGCATTGTTGGATATGGATACATTATCACTCTTTCTAGGTTCATGTACCAAGGAAATTTAGGTTAACTAAGCTTGATAAGTTCAACAAAAATGGATGCCCTAAAACTCACCTTCAAATGTATGCAAAAGCCATGACTCCACTAGGTGCTAATGCTGATTTGATGACTCAAATGTTCCAATAATGTCTCACTGGACATGCACTTAAATGGTTTATGAACCTTGAGCCATCTTGCATAAGGACATGGGAAGATATATGCATGGAGTTTTAAAGGCATTGCCAACACAACTTGGAGGTGGATGTCACAATGAGAGATCTTGAGACTACTAAACAACCACCAAGGGAAACCTTCTCAGCATTTATCACTCAATGTAAAGCCAAGGCATCTTAAATGATCAACTGACCTATCAAGAAAGAGCAAATTGTGCTAGTGGTTAATAACCTTGTTCTGATTTACAACCAACATTTTTTTGCTCAATATCTTCCAAACTTTAAAGTGTTTGTGATTGCTAGAACACAAATAGAGGATGTTGTTAACTCAAGATAAACAAGAGTAATTGATGGAACTAAGTTCAAGAAGTCACTTAACTTTCAAATGCTGACGAGCACTGAGGTTAATGCCATCAGCACTCAGAAGCATGCTCATTCACCTCACTAATTCACTAAGTTATACAGACCATTGAGCAAAATGCTACAAAAATTTTGAGAAGAAAGGTCTCGTGAAGCTGTTTGCTCCTAATCCTCCTTCAAATATATTATCGATACATTATAATCTTAGTCAATATTGTGCTTTTCACAAAGGAGTTTGGCATCCTACTGATAAGTGTGCTGACACGGCCGTCCCTGGCCTCTGCCCAGGAAGCCCTATGAGAGCTGGTCTCACGGTGGTTGCAATTTGCTAGTTGTATATGTGTGCGGATTAAAATCCCATGATACTAGTTGATTATCCTAGAATATGCAGGATGCATGCTTTTCATGCTTTGACTTGGATTAATAAAAACATAAAGCATTAACTTGGCCAAGTAATTTCTACAAAAAATAAGTACAAATAGCCAAAGCATACAAAATCAACATTTATGTGAGTTTACTACACATAACAACTCGTGGGAGTATTCATACATAAAGTAGACTAATGCCCTCACCCAATAGCAACCCTAGAGTTTAGAGCTCTTCATAACATAGACTATGGAGACAACTAGAGCACTGCATATTTACAAGCCTCTACTGAGATCTTCTTTAACTAACTCCCACCTTGGATGTGAATCCCAGTGGCAAGTCTCAAAAACCCTTGTCCAGTGCTACTAGGCTCTGCAGCCAAAGGAATACTCTAGTTAGTACTGTTACTTAACCAACAAACTACTCGAGCATACTCATGTAGACTAGAATCACAAGGATTCTCAAGTCCAATATCTGTGCACAAAAAAAAAACCACTACTGCAATAACCCTCAATGGTTATCCAATCCAACAACTTCTGAATCTGCACAACATAACTAGGGAGTGAGAACATAACATTCTCAGTAAGGGGTCTTCAATGTACTTGCAAGAAAATTACTAAGGACACCACATATGATAAAATATGTAACCTGTTGTGAGCTCATATAGCCTGAGGGTCTAATATATGCATATATTTAGGTCCCTTGATGAAGATTTTCAGGATCTTATGATAACATACTTTTATGTTATCTACTCATACATATGCCACATGCATATTTGTTCATTTGAATTCAAGATGGATATAGGCATGCATAACATGTTATATAACATATCAAGATCACATACATGTTGTGTCAAATAAATCCTAGCATGCTACTAAGAACATTCATGTAAATAATTCAAACCTAGCATGCTACTAAACCAAGAGAGAATGTGCACCTTTCTTCTTGGTTATCTTTGGTGAAAACTTGAGGGAGAACTTGATCTTAGAGGAGCACCTTGAAGCTTGAAATAGAGATGAACAATCTCTATGTAAATCCACCCACAATGCTCTCAAAAAGTGTTTAATATTTCGGCCTCTAAAGGAAATAGGAGGAGAATAATTTTCTCTCAAGAAAATGGAGCAAATGGAGTGCCAAATTCGTGCTTAAAATGGCCAGCCACTAAAGGCTATTTATAGATGACCAAAAGGCACACCTTTACACCAAGAAAGGTGTCTTTTAAGCCAAAGAACACTTCCTTTGGCTAAGGGTCATGTATGGTGGCGAAAATACATGTCTTTTAGCCAAGGAACACTTCCTTTGGCCTATAACCACCCCATAACTACCTTATGGGCGAAAATACATGTCTTTTAGAGCCAAGGAACACTTCCTTTGGCCTATAACCACCCCATAACTACCTTATGGGCGAAAATACATGTCTTTTTGGCATGTTCTCTTGGCCTATAACCAACCCATAACTACCTTATGGGCGAAAATACATGTCTTTTAATGCCAGAGGACATCATTCTTGGTGCAATAACCACCCCAACCACCTTATGGCCGAAAATACATGTCTTTTCACTCAAGGAACACTTCCTTTGGATGAAAGGACATGTTCTTTTAGCCAATAGTCATCTCTTTTGATGAAGAGACATACCTTTACATAAAAGATGTGTCTCTTGGTGGTTTTGAGCTAAAAGCAAGGTGAGCTGGCACAAAGCTAGCTCACTATGCTACTTATGCACCATTGAGCTCCTTTGAGCTCCAACCAAGCACCATGAACTGAGGTCCAGCTCCTAGAGCTGACCTTGAGCTGGAGTTAGCTGCTCTCAGCTGAAGTGAACTGAAGTCCAGCTACACTCAGCTACCAGAAGCTGAAGTGAGCTGACTTGAGCTGACTTGAGCTAACTTGAGCTGAAGTGCAGCTACTTTGAGCTACTTATAGCTGAAGTGAGCTGACTTGAGCTGACTTGAGCTAACTTGAGCTGAAGTCCAGCTACTTTGAGCTACTTATAGCTGAAGTGAGCTGACTTGAGCTGAAGTCCAGCTACTCTGAGCTACTTATAGCTGCAGTGAGCTGACATAAGCTAACTTGAGCTAAAGTGAGCTACTTGAGCTAAAGGGAGCTACTTCTAGCTGCCTTAGATAGCTGTTCAAGCTAGAGTTAGCTCAATGAGCTCAAATCCTACCTTAAAAGGATCTTGGTGCGCCAAGAATTCCAACAAACTCCCACTCGCACTAAGATGCTTTTAAAGTTCCAGCTCCCACTCAAAACAAACTCCTTAATCCTAATAGCCGAAATAATCCAAACACTTCTACATATATAGAGTTGTGGGTGCGACCTCAGGCACACACACTAAGTCTCTTCCATTGAGGTTGTTAGACTCTCAATAGAAGATTGTCCTCTCCTCATAGTTTGAACTTCTTCAAACTTTCCTTTGAACACATCAAATTCAAGTGTGTTGCTTAAACACATCAAGCTTGCTTGAACACATCAAGTTATGCCTTTCAGACCCCAGACATATGATACACTTCTTAATCACAATCAGTCTCTTTCTCTGAATTTCAACTCCTTGAAATCCATGATTGTATTAAGCATTGAGTACTCATTTCAATCACTTGTCATTCAATCTAGCATACTACTCACAGTAATATGTGGGCCCAAGATTGAATTTAGTGAACGTGTATCATCTTAATGTCTTTCCTTTTAGCTTCAACTACTTAGGTCAATGAGTTAACATGATTACCCAAAAGGAGGATACTCCAGTCTCATTTCTCTAAGACCTTCGACAACCAATCAAAGTGATCATAATTAACTCAACTTCCTAATAGCAAGCTATAGTCACTAAGAGTCTGATTTGAAGAATCTCACACTAAGCAAGAACAGAGACAACTTGCTTAAATTCTTCTCTGGTCGTATTTCATGGTCATGGAACACTTGGAAACACATCCATTAAAGTTCCATAATACACTTCTAAGGTGTTTTACTCATGTCACTCCCACTTGGAGTGATCTCCATTCCAATTGAGGAGTGTGTCATTTCTCCCTCTTAAAACACCATGAAGTGTACTCCTCTTAACACATAAAAGGAGGACATGTCAATAACCATGAAATTTCTCCATGTAAGCCTTAGCTTACATTTAACATAGGCTAGGATGTATGAATGGTCATACAAACTGAATGCACCAAAGCATTGAATCTTGATTACTCATAATCAAGGCGACCATAAAAGCTAAAGTGTCATGTGTTGGAGCATGACTCCCACTTAAATGTATCATTCACTTAAGTTTCATTTAAGTCTTTAGCCAGTCTCATCCTTAATCTTACACAAAGATCAAGGGCGGATGACTCGTGTGAGAAAGTCATCCTCTGCCTATGTTTGACATGTTCATTTGTTCGTTGTGATTCATAAAATTGAACTGAGTATTTCATAAAATAATCTGTATTATTTCAAAGAAATACATAACATGTGTGACACCAAAGAGGTGAAGTACATCCAACATTTACATTCTTCTAAGACCCATTGCTCTAACATGTCGAGCAAATACAAGTGGTGGCAATGGCTTAGTGAGAGGATCTGCCACCATCAGGTCTGTAGAAATGTACTCAATCCTAACTTCACCCTCTTCAATTGCATCCCTTACAAAGTTATATTTCATGCTAATGTGCTTGGTTTTTCCATGGTATTTGGGGTCCTTAGTATAAGCCATGGCTGCCATACTATCACTGTAGATAGTAATAGGTCTCTCAATAGAAACCTTGGACTCCAAATTCTTAAGGAAATAACCTAGCCAAAGGGCTTCTTGTACAGCTGAGGCACATGAAACAAATTCAGCCTCCATTGTGGACAATGCTGTACAAGTTTGCTTCTTACTACACCAAGTAGTAGCACCACCATTTAGCATGAAAAGATAACCAGATGTAGACTTGCTGGAGTCTCTATCCCCACCCCAATCAGCATCAGAATAGCCACGTAAACCAAGGTCTTTACCTTGGTAACAAAGCCAATAATCCTTAGTACCCTTGAGGTACCTTAGGATCCTCTTGACACTTTTCCAATGCTCCAGACCAGGGTTGGAAGAATATCGTGCTAGAAGTCCAACCGCTTGGCTGATGTCTGGCCTTGTACATAACATGGCGTACATCAAGCTACCAATGGCACTTAGGTAGGGGACCTGAGCCATCTCTTCCTTCTCCTTTGGAGTCTTAGGACACAAGTCCTCTCCAATCTTGCAACCATATGCAAGAGGTGTACTCATGGGCTTTGCATTTGTTAAGTTGAACCTTGCAAGAATCTTATCAATATAAGGCTCTTGAGAAAGGGCCAATAGCCTTGCCTTTCTATCCCTCAGGATCTTAACCCCTAGAATAAAGGCAGCCTCTCCCATGTCCTTCATGTCAAAGGTGGAAGACAACCATCCCTTGATGGTACTTAACAATGCAAGCCCATTACTTGCAATCAGTATATCATCTACATATAGAGTCAATACTGCAAAACTAGACCCAGAAGAGTACAAGTATACACAATGGTCTTCATGCATCATCACAAAGCCATAGCTTGTGATTGCATGGTGAAACTTCAAGTACCACTGTCTTGAAGCTTGCTTAAGACCATAGATAGACTTCTTTAGTCTACATACCTTGTCCTCTTGACCCTTTTGGACAAACCCCTCAGGTTGTCTCATATATATCTCCTCACTCAAATCACCATTGAGAAAGGCGGTCTTTACATCCATTTGATGTAACTCTAGGTCTAGATTTGCCACGATGGCAAGTAATATCCTGATGGAAGTGAATTTTACAACAGGAGAGAAGGTGTCTTTGAAATCAACACCCTCCTTCTGTGTAAAACCCTTGGCCACCAAACGGGCCTTGTATCTTTCGATACTTCCATCAGAGTTCACCTTGATCTTGAGAACCCACTTGTTCCCAATTGCCTTACGGCCTGGAGGAAGATCACTTAGCTCCCAAACCCCATTGAGATGCATTGAATGCAACTCATCCTTCATTGCATTTAGCCACTCTTCCCTCTGTGCACCCTCAAGAGCCTCATCTAGGATATGGCTTAATGAGGTTAAGTCACCACGCTCACCAACTTTGGGGAACTCATCCCAGTTTTGTGACTTATATCCAAGAACACATAACCCCTAGATTGTTCAGCATAACCAAGGAAGGCACACCTCCTCCCTCTTGGACCCAACTTTCCCAAAGGATGGTCCGTTATGTGAACATAAGCCAAACAACCCCAAGGGCGTAAATAGCTTAGATTAGGAGTTTTCTTCTTCCATAACTCATATGGAGAAGAGTTCACATTCTTGGTGGGTACTCTATTAAGGACATGAACTGCACACAGCAGTGCATCACTCCAATAAGTGATGTCTAAGTTGGCCTTTGCCATCATGGAACGTACCATGTCCATAAGAGTTCTATTCTTCCTCTCAGACACTTCATTCTGTTGGGGTGTCCAAGGAAGAGTGAACTCCCTCTCAATACCTGATGTCCAGAGACATCTTCGCTGGAGGACATGGTGGTTTCTGGAGGGACTTCCTGAGGAGGAGAACGCCCGGAGTGTAGGTTTCCCAGGGAATGGTACCTGAAGAGCCCAAAAGGAAAGGTTAGGAGGTCCCCGGGATGTTTTTCCGGGGAGGAGCCTTCGACGCCCAAGTTAGTTTTATGAGAGGTGAAGGAAATAGAGCACTCAGGGGTTTAGTGGCCTTGCCTGTTCGTATCCTCTCAACTGACTGACCAACCGTTTGCAAGGGGCTGCTCTTTGGTATTTATAGAAGTGTCTGGCCCGTTCAGATCGTGACACGTGTTCGGTCAGATCTGCTGTGTACCTTTGGACACAGGGGACAAGTAGCTGTTTGTAGGCTCCCTCGAGCCTTGGTCCGAGACAGGTTGTGACAAGGCCTGGGCGGCGTCGGCGTGTCAGAGCGTCATTTGAGGTGACATGGTGCGTCTGTGGGCGATGTGTCAGAGGCTCCTTAAATGCTCCTGCCGTACTCCCGATGTCCTTTGGGCGAGGTCGTTCTCTGGGACGAACACCCTTCTTCGGGAGTTATGTTCGCAGTTCGGGGCGCTGCCTAGCTCGCAGGTTTCGCCTTCGGGAAATCCTCTCTTGCTTACGGTAGCTGGTTCTTCTATCCCGAAGGCGATCCGTTTAATCCCCCGAGGGGGCTGTCTGCACCTTTGGAGCTCTCTGGGGTACTAGGCTAAATCCCGAGTTCGAGGCACTGGAATTCGCCTAGTCCGAGGTCAGTACTAGTGCCTCCCTCGGATGGTGCCAGGCTTCCCGAGCATGCTTTTGATAGGAGGTACGTTCTAGGAGAGGCGATAGTCCTTCGGCTATCACATGCCCCCCCTAGAAGCCGAAGTAGGGACTTTGGCTTTTGTCAGCTTTCGGAGGGTACCCTTCGGGGCTTTATGCATGGTACCTGTGCCGAAGATACACCTTCTGTCCGTAGACGTAGCACAGACTGTCTCTTGGTGTCTCCGAGGTAACCTATTTTCTGTAATCTTTGTAGGTCACTGAAACGTCTCGTCTCGTGACCAGGCGTGTCAGTCTGGGGCGGCGTGCTATTCGTCAGAAAGCGTGTTCCTTATTTGGCGTGGTTGCTGACACGTGGCACGCCATCATTGGAGAGGGTTACATCGGTTACAGCGGGCGCGTCTTTTTATGCAGAATGGGCAATTATGGCTACGATTCGCCTTCGCACAGCACTTATGACATCGATTCGCCTACCCTTCCTCGGTCTATATATACCCTTAATCCTTCATAACCCCCTTTTGCTTTTGCTTTTGCTTTTGCTCTCGCTTTTGCTCTCTTCTGTCTCTCAACTGCCGCAGTGTTTTTCCTGCTCTCTTACGGCGGTGCTTTTTGACAGAGTGGTTTTCCGGCAATCATTTCACGACGGCGTCCTCAAATCCAGATTTTGGCAAAACGTTTGGTGGGTTTTAGCTTCCAGTTTCTTCTGTTTTTCCAAATTTTTTCTTCGAAATAGCTTTTTGCCTTTTCCCGAACTCGGTTTTTTGCCAGTCATGCCTATTCCCGAAAGCTGGGAACCCCTTCTTTCTCACCCCTGCTGCACTACTTCTGCAAAACTTAAAAAATGGAAAAAGAAGTTCTTCCTTCCTTCCTACGTCACTACGAGGTTGCCTCGTTCGGACCAATATAGCTTTTCAAACCGTAGTGACGAGGTTACTGTTTTCCGTGCCCAACTGAAGGCCGGACTTCGGTATCCTCCGCCGAAGATGGTTTGCGATTTCTGCGATTTCCATCGCATTGCCGTAAACCAACTTCCGCCGAACTCGTACTGCTATTTCAATGCTTTTCTTTGTATGTGTGGTGTCTTCGGTATAGAGCCACACTTTGTCATTTTTCTGCAGTACTACAAGCTCTTCGTGATCCCAAAGGGTGGCTTCTATTTCATGCTACCTCGGGGGTCAGGGAGCAAAAAATACAAGTTCACCTTTGCCAACAAGGACAGCTGGCGAGGGTGGCAACAGAAATTCTTCTTTATGAAGAAGGAGGAGGCCTGGTCGTACGTCCCGACGAAGTGGGCTCAGGGAAAGCTCGTGATGGATGTCATTGACCCGAAGATGCTGTTAACTCCCGAGTTAACACCCATTTTTGCGGACTTTGACAAGCGCATCCGAGCGGTCTCTGACTGGGATTCCGAGGTCCCACCGCGCCCCCTTTACCCCTTTCCAATTAACTGGAAGTTGATGACCGAAGAAGTCCTTCGGGAGTTGAAGGTGGTAAAGGAGCACGAAACGGACCTCGAGATGCCGGCTCCTGCCATTGCTGGGAAGGACTCCTGGCTGGTAAAACTTCTTCAGAAGGACATTACTTATGCCGATTTTTTCGAAAGTAAGTCATCTCCTAGTCCCCTTGTTTTAATTTCATCTTGGACTTACGCTGATGTTTTCTCTCTTTTTCAGAGATGGGCGACGATACTGCTGCCTATTACCGATCGCTTTTCGTCGGGCAAGCCGAGAAAGGTGAACAAACAAAGAAGGCTGCCTCCCGAAGACGGAAGGCGGCTAGCGGGGGGCCTCCGGCGGCCAAGCGATCGAAGAAGACCGTGCCCCCTCCTATGCCGGAGATTTCCGAGGAGGTGGGCGAGGAGCCCGAGGTAACCGTTGCTGCGCCTTCGACCGAGGTCGGTGCAGATGTCGCTCCTTCAAGCCCTAATTCGGCGGCTCTTCTGGACGCTTTGGTGGAAGCCCCTTCTGCCGAAGATCGCCGCAAGAGGAAAGGGAAGGAGATTTCTTCTGAGGGGGCCCTGGATTCTGGCGACGACGTTGCCGAAGTGCCACCAGGTTTGATGCCTTAGACACTCAGTTTCTGAATTTTTTGGCAGCTACTTGTGTTTGACAATTTTTCTGCTTTTGTCGTGCAGAGGAGATTCTTCCTCCGGATTGGGTTGTCGAGCACGCCCGGAAGCGGGCCCTTCGGGATGCCCATATCCCGAAGGGGAAGATTCCGAAGGAGCCATTTTGGTCTTTTACGGAGGACATGGACATGTACTCCGAAGACTGCCCGCTAATGGCCAAGGAGATTTCAAGGGGGGTTCTTACTGAAGCTTCTTTCAGGGCCCTTGCGGGGGCTCATCCGGATGATGACTCCCTCGCCGCAAAGCTTTCCGAGCACGCCGCCCAGGTGTGTTTCTCACCTTGCCCTTTTCTCTTTTTCTTGTCTCTGATTTCTTCTAAGTATTTGCCTTTCCTTTTTTGCCTTGTCTCATTCTTGCCTCTGTTTTTCTGCAGCTGCTGGGATATGCCGGATTCCTCAGAGTTCGGGTGGCGAGGCAGGGGATGTACCGGGCCGCCGCTTCAAAGACTATAGAACAATACCAGACCCAGTGCGCGGACCTGCTTGCTCGAAACACTCAGCTGGCCCAGACTTCGGCGTCAGAGATTGCTGCCCTTCGGGAGGAGTTTGCGAAGGAAAAAGAAGAACTTATAAAGGACTCCTCCCAGAAGATTTCCGACCTCGGCGGAAAAGTGGCGGAGCTGACTTCGGTTAATGAGGCACTTCAAAAGGAGAAGTCGGATTCTGCGGCTCTTCTGGCGAAGGCGGAGGCCGAGAAAGCCGCACTTCAAGCCGAGGTCGATTCTTCGAAGAAGGGGAAGGATGAGTCGAGGAAAAAGAAGGTGAAGGCGTTAAGGAAAAAGGTTGAAGACCTGGAGAAGGAGCTTAATGATCTTGGGGTCGAGAAGAGGAAATCCGACGAGATGACCAAAGTTGGTTTTCAAGACGGGTTTTGTCTCGTTCGTCATCAAGTTCTTCTGAAGGTTTCCAGATCTCGACCTTTCTTTCCTGGAGGCCCTAAATATTCCTGAGGGACCTCGGTGGACTTGGTCCAAGCTCGAGCACTTGAACCTGCCTCAGACTCTTCCGGCGCGGGTGGTGGCGGAAAAGGATGCAGGGGCTAGTGGCTCCCGGGACGCCGAGAATCCCTAATTTATCTCAGGCCCCTTCTGCCTTCTTTTTCTCCTTCCTTGTACTCTTTCTTTCTTGGTAGTCCTTCTTCTTTGTAAACCGATCTTGTCTGTTTAATAAAGACTTTTTTCTTTCCTGTAAGAAATTTTGGCTAAGTCTTTTTTTGTGAGATTGTTCATTCCTTTTTGCCCCGAACGCGTTTGCTCAAGAGACTTCGGAAGATTAGATCGGTTCTCTGTGAGCCTTTGTATTTAGAAATTCTCGCAAGGTTTTACATTTCCTATTGTCCCGAACATGCTTGCTCGAGGGACTTCAGGAAATCACACCCATGCTTATTCTGGCGACCATCTTCGCGGAATTTTAGTATTTCTTTTGTTCAAGAATCTTTCTTTCAGAAGCCCGTGTAGCTAGAAAATTTTTCTAACTTTGTACAATGTAAACCCTTTCGTCAAGATTCTAAGCATAGAACTTTTTCAAGGCATCTGAATGCCAAGTGTTTTTTAATTCCACGCCTTCGGCGTCACCGAGCTTGTACACCCCTCTTCGTACTTCGGCAAGAACCAGATAAGGTCCCTCCCAATTCGCGTGAAGTACGCCGTGTGATGGCCTCCGGGGTGCGAATTCCGCCTTTCGGAGAACGAGATCACCCTTTTTTATTCCTTTTGGCCTAGCTCGCAAGTTTATAGCGGCGGCCACTCTTTGCTGGAAAGCTTTCCTTCTTAGTTCCGCTATTTCTCTATGTTCGCCGACGAGGTCGAGCTTGGTTCTTAAGCCGAGGTCATTTCCACTTTCATCAAATACCTGCACTCGTATTGATGGTCGCACTACCTCTATTGGGATTATGGCCTCCGTACCGAAGACGAGCGAGAAAGGAGTTTCCCCTGTAGCCCTTCGGGGCGTTGTTCGGTAGCTCCATAGTACGCTTTGGAGTTCTCCTGGCCATTTCCCTTTTGCCTCTCCCAGTCTCTTTTTCAGACCATCTTTTATGGTCCTGTTAGATACTTCCACCTGCCCATTGCTTTGGGGGTGAGCTACCGGGGCGAAGTGCATCTTTGTTCCGAGGTTGCTGATAAACTCTTGGAACCCTTTGTCTATGAACTGGGATCCGTTATCAGCCACTAGTACCCTCGGTATGTCGAATCTGCATACTATGTTTTTCCACACGAACTTGCGCACTTCTCTTGCCGAGATAGTCGTCAAAGGTTCTGCCTCGACCCATTTAGAGAAATAGTCTACTGCGACTACGCAGAACTTCACGCCCCCAGGCGCTGTCGGGAGCGGCCCGATAAGGTCTATGCCCCAAACGGCGAAGGGCCAGGGATAGTTTGCCGAAGTCACCAGCTCCGAGGGTGTTCTATGGATTTTTGCATGTCTTTGGCAATTACCACATTTCTGGACGAACCGCCTAGCGTCTTTCCTCAGGGTAGGCCAAAAGTATCCTTGGCGAAGTATCACCGCTGCCAGGGCGTCGGTTCCGATGTGCGAACCACAAGCGCCTTCGTGAACTTCTTGGAGGATTATTTCAATATCCTCTTCGCCAACACACCTCTGTAGCGGATTTGCATATCCCTGCCGATATAGCTCTTCTCCAATCAGAAAGAAACGACCGGAGCGTCTCCGCACTTTTGCTGCTTCATTGGGGTCTTCGGGGAGCGTATTGGTTTCGAGATATGTTTTTATTGGGTCTTTCCAGCTTCTTCCCGAAGTCATTATGCTCAGCACTGTAATGCTCGGCTGGCTTAGCACCTCAGTATATGCTTTTGATTTTGCCAATTCATCTGCCTCAGCGTTATGTCTGTGAGGCACGCTCTCGATTCGCACGGTGTCGAATTCTCGAATAAGCTTCGTTACTAATTCATGGTATTTTTCCAGTGTTGGATCCTTCGCCCCGTAGTCCCCTGCTGTTTGCCGAACTACTAGCTGGGAATCGTATGGGCTTTCAAGTTTCTGACACCAATTTTTCTGGCCAGGCGCAAGCCCGCTATGAGAGCTTCATATTCAGCCATATTGTTGGTGACATTGAAGCTGAACTTAATGGCCTTCATTACTTCCAGGCCTTCGGGGCCTTTAATGATCACCCCTGCTCCTTGGTGCTCGGCGCCCGAGGCACCATCAACGTACAAGGCCCATTCTGGCTCATTTCGTCGGGACTTGGGTGGCTGTCCTCGGTAATGGGGACCTCGGCAATGAAATCTGCCAAGGCTTGAGCTTTTATGGCTTTCCGAGGTTCATAAGTGATGTCGTGTTCGCCAAGCTCTATACACCATTTGGAGAGCCTTCCCGAATGGTCAACCTTCTTCATGACGTCCCGCAGGGGTAAACTACTTCGGACGATGATGGGGTGAGCCTGAAAATATGGTCGTAGCCTTCTTCCTTTGGAGAGCCAGGACCAAGGCATATATAGCTTTCTGTAACAAAGGATATCTGATTTCGGCGCCATGCAGGGACTTGCTCACATAGTAGACTGGCCACTGCTTCGCCCCTTCCTCTTTCACAAGGACTGAGCTTACTGCTTTTTCTGTGACGGCGAGGTACAACACAAGAGGTTCTCTTTCGCGGGGCTATTGCAAAGTGGGCAGGTGAGCCAAGTAGATTTTGAGTTCTTCCCAAGCTTTTTGGCAGTCCTCATTCCAAGGACGATCATTACTCTCGAGGTCGTCCTCCCTTTTTGCTACCTTAGTGAGGACTTTGAAGAATGCTCGACACCGGTCTCCATATCTGGAAATAAATCTGCTAAGGGAGGTTATTCTTCCAGCAAGTCTCTGCACATCTTTTATTGTGGCAGGAGTTCGGAATTCCAACAGAGCCTTAATTTTTTCTGGGTTAGCATCAATGCCTCTTTCTGATACCATGTACCCAAGGAACTTTCCCGAAGTTACCCCGAAGGTGCACTTCTCGGGGTTAAGGCGAATTCCGAAGGTCCTGAGCTGGTGAAAAGTCTCCCTTAGGTCTGTGACATGGTCAACAGGCAGCTTGCTTTTGACTATCATGTCATCTACGTAGACTTCCATGTTCCTCCCTATTTGGTCATTAAAGACCTTGCTCATCAACCTCTGGTAGGTGGCTCCTGCGTTTTTGAGCCCGAAAGGCATCCTGGTGTAACAGTATGTCCCCCCCTCGGTGATGAAGGCTGTTTTTTCTTCGTCTTCGGGGTCCATCTTTATTTGATGGTAGCCGCTGAAGGCGTCTAGGAAACTTAGGAGCCCGTATTCGGCAGTTGAATCTACCAGTTGATCTATTGGCGGGAGAGGATATGAATCTTTTGGGCAAGCATTGTTCAGGTTTCTGAAGTCGATGCACATCCGAAGTTTGTTGCTTCCTTCTTTTGTGGCGATCACCACATTGCTTAGCCATTCGGGGTACTTGACCTCCCTGATTACATCTGCCTCCAATAAACGTTGGACTTCGGTTTTGACGAAGTCATTTTTATGGGCTGAGATGCCCCGTTTCTTTTGCCGGACAGGCTTTGCTTCCGGACTTACTTTGAGGCTATGTTGTACTACGCGCGGATTTACCCCCGGCCTGTCTTTCGGCGAGTAGGCGAACAGGTCTTTATTCATTACCAGAAAGGATACAAGTTTTTTCTTATCTCCTTCGGACAAGTTTTTCCCTATTTGGGTACTTCGTCCTGGGATAAGTTCCACTTCTTCCATTTCTACCTTGCCAGAAACTTCTTTCTCGCCATTTTTTGACTTTGAAGCCCCTTCTTCTACAGCTTGTGTGGAATTGTTTGCTGGGGCTTTTCGGGCTTTGACGAACACCTTTCTTACTTCGCCCTGATCTATGAAGATTTCTGCGTCTCCTTCCTTGGTGGCGAAAGTGACAGTCAAATGTCTCACGTCAGGGCGAATGTGCAGATTTCCCTGCGTCTGCCTTCCAAGGATGGCGTTGTATGATGAGGGGACATCCATGACGATGAACCTCGCCATCGTCGAGGCAAACAACTCAGCTGCTCCTTTGACCGAAGTCCCTCTCATCATTAATGGAAGGTCGATCCACCCGAGGACGGGTAACTCGGAAGGTCCTACCCCGAAGGTCGGTGAAGTGACAGGCCTGAGATCACTGATGGATATGCCCAAGCTCGGCAGCAGTTGTGAAAATAGGACGTCAGCGTTTGATCCGTCATCAAGCAATACCCTTTTGACATCCCAGTTTCCAATTCTTGCCATTCAGACATCCCAGTTTCCAATTCTTGCCATGATCAGGAGTGGGTCGTCGTGAGGGAAGACGACTGTGGAACCATCTTTTCGGGATAGCTTCTTCGCCGGACTTTGATAGTCCATGACAGCTATTTCCCTGGCCTTCCTTTTTCTTTCCGAGGATGGGAGCCCCGTCGTGATTGTTTGTATGACTCCCGCAGGGGGTGGAGGGCGCCTCTTCGGACTTCGGTTTCTTCGCCTGTCGGAGTCGTAGTCCTCATCTTCTACCTTTCCTTCCTCCTCTTTCTTCCCCTTCGGGGAAGGCAACCGTAGGTACCGCCAAAGTTGGCCTTGTTTTATCAGAGATTCAATATACTTCTTCAGCTGGAAGCAATCCTCAGTGTCGTGGCCATGATCGCGATGAAATTGGCAGAACTTCTTCATGTTTTTTCTATTTTCAGCGGTCATGGCCCTTGGCCTATGAACTTGTGTTCCCTGCCTCTCCAGAGTCATGAGGATGTTGGTCCTCGTGGTGTTCAGCGCTGTGAAGTTCGGGGTTTCCTTCCTCGAATTCTCCGGGGTCGGGATGGCTGGTCGGTCGGATAGCGTGCCTGCTGGCTGGACCCCTCGCCACGGGTGTGCTCGGGCCTGGGTACGCCCATTCTTAGTTCTTCGGCCGTCATGTGCTGTTCGGCCCGTCGGTAGAATTCGCCCAGTGTGTCTGGAGGGTCCTTGGAGAATTCGTAGAAGAGTTGGGAATCCCTCCGAAGGCCCCTTGTCATGGCGAGGATGCATATTTCAAGCCGAAAGTCTGGAACACTTAAAGCCTCTCTGTTGAACCTCTCGACATAGTCGCGTATAGTTTCTCCGCTTCTTTGCGCTATGTCGAACATTTGAACGGGCATCTTCGCCATCGGGCAACTCCTGATGAACTGTTGGGTGAAGGCTGTTGATAACTCCTGGAATTTTCCGATGATTCCTGGAGCCAAGGAGTTGTACCACGTGGTTGCTGGCCCAGAGAGGGTGACCTCGAAGCACTTGCACAAGGTGGCATCGTTTGCACCGTGCATCATCATGCTGCGTCTGTACTTCGTCAGGTGGGCCTGTGGGTCGGTCCGACCATCGTACGTCTCTAGCCGAGGTACCCTGAAGTCACCTAGCATAGCTGCCTCGACCACAGCTCGGGTGAAAGGAGACTGATCCCCACAAAAAGACTCAGACAGTCTGGCCCAAACTGGCTTACGAGCCACCTGCCTCTCGACTCGGTCCAGCCTTGCCAATATTTTCTCCATGAGGGTGGCGGTGCTAGGTTCTTCCTCAGGTGGAGGAGATTGACGGCGCCTCTTCGGAGAATGGCTTCGTCGTCGGGGAGAGGGTGACCTCGTCTCGGGCAAAGGGCTCATTCGGCGTCAAATTTTGGGTTGGTTGGGCCCCGTTTGCCCTGGAAGGCGTGCCCCGAGGGGCATATTTTCTGTTAAAGACTCCTCACGTGGGTCTTCACTCCCCGAACTGCGGCGGACTGCTTTGGGGCTCTTTTCCCGAGGGCGTATCGGTGAAGGAGACCTTTGGGTTTGAGCTTGTTGTGGCCATCTTCTGTCTATCTGTTGTGTCATCTCAGCCACAGCAGAGCGTTGGAAGTCACGGAGGAAGCTCATGGTTATGACCAGAGGACGTTCTTCCTCGGGCGTGGAAGTCCCTGGAAGAGTTTGCTCAGCAACCGGTTGGACTTCAAGCGCGGACGGGGACTTCGGGAGTCCTTTGTCCTTAGAACGCCGAGTCTCAACGACGGCAACCTGAGGGTGGGTTCCCACAGACGGTGCCAAATGATGTCCGGAGACATCTTCGCTGGGGGACATGGTGGTTTTTCGAGGGACTTCCTTAGGAGGAAAACGCCCGGAGTGGAGGTTTCCCAGGGAGTGGTACCTGAAGAGCCCAAAAGGAAAGGTTAGGAGGTCCCCAGGATGTTTTTCCGGGCAGGAGCCTCCGACGCCCAAGTTAGTTTTCTGAGAGGTGAAGGAAAGAGAGCACTCAAGGGTTTAATGGCCTTGCCTGTTCGTATCCTCTCAACTGACTGACCAACCGTTTGCAAGGGGCTGCTCTTTGGTATTTATAGAAGTGTCTGGCCCGTTCAGATCATGACACGTGTTCGGTCAGATCTGCTGTGTACCTTTAGACACAGGGGACAAGTAGCTGTTTGTAGGCTTCCTCAAGCCTTGGTCCGAGACAGGTTGTGACAAGGCCTGGGCGGCGTCGGCGTGTCAGAGCGTCGTTTGAGGTGACATGGTGCGTCTGTGGGCAATGTGTCAGAGGCTCCTTAAATGCTCTTGCCGTACTCCCGATGTCCTTTGGGCGAGGTCGTGCTCTGGGACGAACACCCTTCTTCGGGAGTTATGTTCGCTGTTCGGGGTGCTGCCTAGCTCGCAGGTTCCGCCTTCGGAAAATCCTCTCCTGCTTGCGGTAGCTGGTTCTTCTATCCCGAAGGCGATCCGTTTAATCCCCCGAGGGGGCTGTCTGCACCTTTGGAGCTCTCTGGGGTACTAGGCTAAATCCCGAGTTCGAGGCACTGGAATTCGCCTAGTCCGAGGTCAGTACTGGTGCCTCCCTCGGATAGTGCCAGGCTTCCCGAGCATGCTTTTGATAGGAGGTACGTTCTAGGAGAGGCGATAGTCCTTCGGCTACCAGACGTGCAGAAATTTGTTTGGAAGAACATCGTATGTAGATTCGGTATACCGAGGGTGATAGTGGAGGATAATGGTTCCCAGTTTATTGACAGGGGGTTCTAGGAACTCATTACCGACCTCAGGATAAAATTGCACTTCGCCCCGGTAGCTCATCCTCAGAGCAATGGATAGGTAGAGATGTCTAACAGAACCATAAAGGATGGTTTGAAGAATAGATTGAATCAAGCAAAAGGAAAATGGCCAGGAGAACTTCCTAGTGTGCTATGGAGCTATCGGACAACCCCCCGAAGGGCCATAGGTGAGACGCCTTTCTCTCTCGTATTCGGCACGGAGGCCAATATTCCTATTGAAGTGGTTCAACCATCCATAAGGATACAAGTGTCCGACAAAGAGGGGAACAACCTCGGGTTGAGAACCAAGCTGGACTTAATTGACAAACACAAAGAAGTTGCTGAACTTAAAAGAAAAGCATTTCAGCAAAGGGTAGCTATCGCTGCAAACTCACATGTTAAACGAAAAAAAATCAGGAAGGGGGACCTTGTCCTTCGAAAGGCTGAGTTTGAGCCCTGAAGACCATCTCACGGAGTACTTCGGGCAAATTGGGAAGGGCCTTATTTGGTCCTTGATGAAGTTCATCCAGGAGTCTATAAGCTCGGCGATATTGAAGGTGGAGAACTAAAAAAATACATGGCATTCAGATGATTTGAAGAAATTCTAATTCTAAGTGTAGAAAAATTTTCTAATAGTCCCACCTGAGGAATCTAACCGAATAAGGTGCAAGTATCTACTTACGAAAGTGACACATTTTCTCCGAAGGTGCGTCAACCGAACATGGCTGATAAAAACAGGCAAAGCTTTTCCAAAAGATATTCGCCAAAACTGGTGCTATGTCGAAGATGGTTGATAATAAGCGCGAAAGATATCTTCTCAAGGGTCCTAGACCAAAAATGGTCAAAATAACCCTTGGAACCGAAGATCATCTAAGGAGAAACTTGTCTTAAGACTTAGCCAAATTTTGGAGGAAATAAACGAATTTCATTCATGTCTTAGTATAAGAAGGAGAACTTTACAAAAGAATAAGAAGAAAAAATAGCCTATTCGGGATCCTAGATGCCTAAGGGACCTCATCATTAGCAGCTACCTCACCTTCAACCTCCTCTGTCACATTCTTCGGTGCCGAAGGCAGAGCAAAAAAAAGGTTGAGGTACTCTATTTTTGACCACGTCTAGCGAGGCCCTCCGGGGATGTCCAGACCCGCCAAAAAGGAAACGTCAAGGTCTGGGTACTTGGCTAGAACTTGGTGTCGAGCTAAACAGAAGCCGTCTTGAAATGCAACCTTGGTTGCCTTATTGGCTTTGTCGTTCTCGATAGCCAAGTCCTCTAGCTCGTTCCTTAGCCCAGCGACCTCCTTCTTGAGCTTCTTTGTCTTCTTCTTCTTCTTCTTCTCTTTCTTTAGCTCATCAACCTCGGCTTGAAGATCGGCGTTGTTTACGAGGGCCTTCGTCAGGAGTGCAGAGTCCTTCTCCTCCTCCTTTCGGTAGGCCTCGTTTACCGAACAAAGCTCGGTGACCTTCACGCCGAGGTCAAACACCTTCTTGGAAAATCTTGAAAGAGCTCATCTTAACACTTCAAGAACTTATCCCGGAGTTTAGCCACCTCGTCCTTGGCTATTTTGCTGAGTTTGCCATATTTAAGAATCGAGGTGGCACAAAATTGCTTGGCTCTCACCAAGGACTCTTCGGTCTGAGATTGGACCGAAGATTGCTTCGCTGCCCAAGCTTTGAAGTAGCCACTATACACCAAGAGCTGCAAAAATAAAGACTCCAAGTTAGGATCAAAAGGCTACGAAAGCTTGGAAAATTTTCCTAAGTCCCAAGAAGCTCAAAACTCACCTGGGTAGCATGTTCGAACATCCTCGCAGCGAGGACCTCCTCATTTGGGCACTCCTCAGTCAGGGACTTGAAGTTGGCGTTGGTAAGGATGCCATTCGCCATTTGAGGGGCCATTCACTGGCTATCCTCAGAGAACAAGTTCATGTCCTTTGTGAACAACCAGAAAGGCTCCCTTGGAACCTTCTCCCTCAAAATTTTGGAATCCTGAAGGGCCCGTTTCCGAGCGTGGTCCACCTTCCACACTATGGGCATCTGCTCCTCTGCAAAATCACGCCGAAGTTCCGTCAGTACGTTATCCTTTAGCCACTCATCTATGAGACCTAAAATACCAAAAATTCCCAAAATTATAGAAAAATGGCTAAGGGACAAACCTGATGGAACCTCGGTGACATCCTCATCAGAATCACCGACTTCCAGTACTTCGGAGAGTACCTGTTTACCCTTTCTTCTTTGGCACTCTTTGAGCTTCGCCACTGAAAGGCTCCCTGCCAAAGTTTCCAAAGCATCTGCCTCATCAGTGGGGCTGAGTGGAGTCAGGCTGACAGCCAGCTCCGAAGGTGGATCAGGGCAGACCAGGGATTCGTCCTACACCTCCAAGTTGTCTTCTGGGGGAGGGGGGAGGGGGGAGGAGGAAGGTCTTTCTTAGACTTCTTTGCTGAAGACGCCCCACCCCCAACGTTTTCTTCCTCTTCGGGGTTGCTTTCTTCCTCTGCTGTTCTCCCTTCTTGGCTTGACCAAGGAAAAGGGACTTGTAGAAGGCTGCGGATTGGTCGCCCATCTTTGAAAAAGGGAAGACATCATTGTAAGTCCAGAGGAGTATAAACAACAAAAATTTGGAAGATTACTTGCTCTCCACAAGCCCTTCGTTGGTGAGCTTGCGCTGAAGGAGCATCACTAGCCACACCTTTTTCCGTCAAAGGCAGGTTTCAGCATGGCTAGGTCAGTTTTATGCTCCTTGACTACCCATAACTCCCGAAGAACCTCTTCGGTCATGAAGTTCCACTTTGTGGGAAAGGGGCACAGGGAACGAGGAGGAACCTCGGGGTCCCAGTCCGCAACTGCGCGGATACGGCTATCGAAGTCATCAAACTTCACCTCTAACTCCAGGGTTAGTAGCCGTCTAGGATCTACCACATCTACGGGCAGGGTCCCCCATGCCCAGTTCGTCGGAATGTCCTTCCAAGCCTTAGCTACCTTCAGGAAGAAGAACTTCCTCTGCCAACCCTGCCAACTGTCCCTCATGTCAAAGGTAAAGGTGTATTTTTTGGACCCAGAACCCCGAGGAAGCAAAAAATAAAAACCACCCTTCGGGACGGGATGGAGTTTGTAGTATTGCATAAAAAAAATGAAGTGAGGCTCTATATTAAAGGCCCCACACATGCAAAGAAAAGCATTGAAATAGGAGTAAGAATTGGGCGAAAGCTGAGTTACGCCTATGCCATGAAAATGGCAGAAGTCGCAGACCACCTTCGGCGGAGGAAACCGAAGTCCGGCCTTCAGTTGGGCCCGAAAGACGGTAACCTCATCCAAGTTATTCATATAACTAAACAAGCCAGGTTTGGGTAGCCTAATAACCGAGTAAGAAGGAAGAAAAAATTTTGTTGTCTACTTAGCTAACTTCTCCGAAGTGGACAACTCGAATGAGAATTGAGAGAAAGCCAGCACTCGGGGATAGTTTGGACGGACATGAGCGGAACGGGGGAAGACATTCGGAAAAGGGAAACCTAACTTCAGAAAGGTTAAAAGAAAAGAAGGAAACAATGTCGAAGAACGACTTCAAAAAAGAAGAACAGGCTAAAACACAAAAAATCGGAGGACTTCGGGAAGGAAAACCCACCAAAACTTTTGCTGAAGTCGGGATTTGTGAACGAAGTCATGAAAACTTGCCGGAAATCGCACCGCCGCAGAAAAGGGAGAAAAGCTTGAGAGCAAACGAGAGCAAAACAAAAGCAAAAGAAAGCAAGTGGAAACTCTGAGGAAGAGGAAGGTTTATATAGGCTGAAGGTGGTAGGCGAATCGTCACCATAATTACCCATCGAAGGCGAAGAGACACAGTTGATGTAACTAACGCAACTATCCCCCAATTACCGTGTGACACGTGTTGCCCAGCACAGGAAATGAGGGCACACCTCTTGACAACACGAAGGCCTAGGCAAGCCTATTCAAAGTGACGTGCCTATTTGATTACGAGACATTATGGTCCACTGACCTATAGCAGAAAAGTAAAAGAGGGATACACACTTCAAAAAGACCGAGGGACTATCCAGGAGGCAAGAAGTGACACTCATAAGCTACCTCGGCTGAGGAAGTATACCTTTGGAGAACGAAGTGTCCCCTACCTAGCTTCCACAACGAGTCCCACAAAGTGCTCTCAAAAACTCTACTCACCGAAGTTACCACTTTGGCTTTCCGAGGGGGACATGTGATAGCCAAATGGCTATCACACTTGGATAGCTTCTAAGAATGACTGACAAGTACCATCCTCGGATGTACATCTAACCAACCTCGGGAAAATGGATCCTCACCATCTTCGGCTGATAACACTACCACCCTCAGAAAGACATACTGCGTCATCCTCGGTTAAGTAATTTGCCAACCTCAAGAGGCCATCTCCCCATCCTCGTCAGAATATAGCATTCGCCGAAGGTCCTCCGCCCGACCGAGGAGCCTCCCTCTATGGCCCTCGAGAGCAAAAACCGGACCGAATGAGACCCGTCTACCGAAGGGGTATTACCCCCCGAAGAGGGCCTATCACCGAAGGAGTTCTCACCTAGATGAGACAAAGATAGGAGCCTCTGACACAGAGACCTCGCACACGCCCCTGACACACAGGCCTCCCACGGCTCTGACTTCTGGCCAGAACAGCTTATGGCCAGCTAGAGAGACCCATCCCCAAAGGTACGAACCACATCCGGCCGAAAACGTGTCGTGATCTGAGCATGCAATGTCAAATGGACTTCCCTCAACACCCTCCTATAAATACTTGGGGAACAACCTTGGTAAGAACAACAAGACACAAGAGACAGAAAACCTTATCTATCTTCTGCCCTTCATTCCCTCTTTCTTACCTTCATTCTCTAAAATACTGACTTGAGCGTCTGAAGCTCTTCCCCCGGAATCATACTCCGAGGAGTCTCTATGACACGATCCCCCGTGCCCCTCCCCGGGATATCCTGTGAGCGTTTGTCTCACGGTGGATTGTAATTGGCTAGCTGAGTATGTGTGCGGATTAAATCCGATGCTACTAGTTGATTAACCTAGAAATGCAACATGCATATTCTTATGCTTTGACTTGGTTTATTAAAACCATAAAAGATTAAAACAAGAACTCGGCCGAGTAATTTCTGCACAAATATATACAAACTGCCAAAGCATATCAAAATCAACAATTTGTGTGGTTAACTACACATAAACAACTCGTGAAAGCATTCATACAATGAAGTAACTAATGCTCCCACCCAAAAACAATCCTGAGTCAAGGACTCTTTATAACATAGATTATGGAGGCAAAAGAAAGTACTGTATCAAAATACAAGACTTTACTGAGATCTCTTTACCCTAGCTCCCAGTTCGGACACCCGTCCCAGTGGTGAGTCTCACAAGTCCTCTGCCAAGTGCTACTAGGCTCTGCAGCCAAAGGAAGAAACTAGTTAGTACTGCAACCTGACCAACAACCCAACTGAGCACTTAGGTAAACTAGGAACTCAAGGTTTCTCAACTACCTTACCTTTATACACCAAAAAGGTACTACCGTGATAATCCTCAACGATTATCCGGTCCAGCTACTCCAGGCTCTGCATAACAAACAGGGAGTGAGAATTCAATAATTCTCAGTAAGGCGTCTTCCAAGTACCTGCAAGAAAAACCTAGGACTCTGGCTGCGAGCTTACACAGCATGAGGGTACTAGTATATATGCATATAACCAGGTCCGTAGACCTCTCCTCAAGTAGTCCTCCTTACCAGGCCAAGCGCAACTACTTAGCAACCTGGCACTCGGCCCAAGGGCGAACCTTAGCAAGCCACAAACAATTATGGTGGGACTTTGTAGACTAGGCCGCAGGGCCTCGTTGATGTAGACTAGATGAACAAGGTTTCTCCTTGTGGCCTCGTGGCTACGGAACGGCTAGGCTGACAAGGGTTCTAAACCTCTCACCTGAGCTAATGATAACTAATTATGTTCATTTGCAACATAGTTTCCTTAAAAACTTGCCTTCACTTTGAGTTAATATAAATATAAAACTGAGACATTTTAAGTGTTTTTAAAACATTGAGGTGATAGTACTCCCTCTTCGCTTCGAGTGGAATCTTGAATCACCTCAATCGGACACCCGAGCGAAAAGTTATGCTGAAAACAAAACCGGGTGTCAAATGCTATCTTGGCGACGCATCGCCACAGTTGTCGACGTTCTGAAACATTTTTCTGGATTGGCGACGCGTCGTGGGAACTCGTGGGGATTGGCGACGCGTCGCCAAACCTGCAAAATGCCCAGAAAACCCCGATTTTGCTGCTATGAACTTTGGACACTTCCCACACATATCAAACATGCATGGAATGCCTCCAAATTTCATACACACAAAGTACATGTTGCAAGGAACATAACCAACTATCAAAAGCTAAGCTATGATGTATCGTAACATCAAACAATTCCTCTCAATCCCGCTAGTCCACCATAATTCACCAAAACGTTTCTCAATGCCTTAGCCAAAAACTACTCAAATTTCTCAAGCAATTCCAAGCCAATAGCATTCCATGAACATAAAAACACTTCTCCCTTACCTTAACTCCAAGAACCAAGCAAGAATCAAGCTCCTCCTCCCTCAAACAAGCTCCCAAAGTTCTACACAATTCCAAACCAAAAACAAAGCTCTAAACATCAAATTCTTGCCTCCTAACCAAAACCCAAGCTTCCAATCAACCAAATACCATGAATTCAATCAAGAACACAACTCTTACCTCGTTCAAAAACAGGGGATGGAGAAAAACGTCCTTCCAAGCTTCAAAAACATGATTTCAAGCTTGAAAATGCTCCCTCCAAGCTTATATACCCTTAATTGCACCTCTTGACACCAAGATCACTTGATTCCAGGTTCAATTTGAGAGAGAAATGAGTGAGGGAAGCTTAAGAACGTGTTAATGGCAGCTTCCCCTCCTCTTTCCCTTCTTAAACCCTCACTTAACACCAAGATCACCAAGGTTTCAAGTTAAGTGCAATTAGGTCCCCCATCTTTGTAACTTAACAGTTCTTGATTCAATTCTTGTCTATTTTTCAAGTTTGAGTTATAGTTAAGAGTTAAGTTCTAAAAATTCATTTTAAAACACTCCGGACTCGTCCCGGCTACTCAGGGTGTAAAATTACCATTTTGCCCCTGAACTTAGTTCAGAGCTTTATTCTTGTCGGAACTTAGTGAACTTCGGTAAACTCCTTTATTCTTGCTAAGTAAACTTAAATTAAACTTCTAAACTTAATTCAAAACTCTTTACCTTCCTCAAGAAGGGTCATAACACTCTAACCTCTATTTTACTGAGTTTTTCAGCCACATTCTTGCTGGAAGTCCCTCTCAAAGGTACCTTCACACCAGAGGTCTTTTTCCAAGCATCTTCATACCAGAATTCCAGCTCGAAGTTGCACCATGTCATATAACGAGGATGCCGTCGGGCATCACATGGTGCTGCATGGTATGGACGACGCCACCCTCTACAAATGTTTCGAAGTCACCCTGTCAATGTCGGTAACTGCGTGGTACAACTCCCTGGCCCCCGGAACCATAATGGGTTTCCAGGAGTTATCCGTTGCCTTCACCCAGCAGTTCACCGGAAGTAGGCCAACGACGAAGATGCTTGCCCAAATGTTTGATTTAGCCTAAAAGAATGGGGAGACCATTTGGGACTACATCAGGAGATTCAACAGAGAGGCTCTCAGTGTGCCAGACTTCTACCCTGAGATCCATATCCTCGTAGGGGATTGAGGAGGGACTCACAGCTCTTCTATGAGTTCTCCAAGGATCTTCTTGACACTCTCGGGGAATTTTACTGAAGGGCTGAGCAACACAAGACAGCTGAGGAGCTGAGGATGGGTGGCCGGAAGTTCGACCATGGTCAATCCAAGGGTCAGAGCCATCAACCTCGGTACCTTGCTGAGGGTTATGGCAAACCTTCGAAAACGAGAGGGAAGAGGCTAGTATCATTTACCCCCCTGAACACCACAAGGACCAACATCTTGATGGCCATGGAAAAGCAAGGAACCACAATCCAACATCCGAAGGCCATGACCTCGGACAATAAGAAGAACATGAAGAAATTTTATCAATTCTATTGGGACCACGGGCACAACACCGAGGATTGCTTTTAGCTGAGAAAATACATTGAATCCTTGATCAAGCAAGAACAAGTTCGTCGCTACTTGTGGATGTCATTGCCCAAAGTCCGGGAAAGAAAGAAAGAAGATAGGAGAAGGAAGGACGAGGACTATGACTCTGATCTACGTCGAAACCGAAGTCCCGGAAAGAACCCGCCACCTCCGGCCGGTATAATCCAGACAATTAAACTGGAATACCCTCGGCTGAGAAGAAAAGGAAAGCACGTGAAATCGCGATGATGGAATTTGACAGCCCCCAAACAAGCTTGTTCGGAAGGACAGGTCTACAGTAAAGTTTCCACATGACGACCCTCTTTTGATCACGGCAAGAATAGGAAGCTGGGACGTCAAAAGAGTGCTCATTGATGATGGATCAAATGTCGACGTCCTGTTTTCTCACTTGTTGCCGAAATTGGGTGTTTCCAAGGGTGATCTCAAACCTGTTAGCTCACCTACCTTCGGCGTCGGTCCCTTGAAACTCCCAGTGCTCGGATGGATTGATCTACCCCTGATGCTAAGGGGTACCTCGGTCAAGAAGAAGGAAGCACTATTTGCTTCCACTATGGCAAGGTTCATCACCATAGATGTCTCTTATTCGTATAATGCCATCCTTGGAAGACAAATGCAGGGTAATCTTCAAATTCACCCAGATGTGAAGTACTTGACGGTCATGTTTAGGGCAAAGGAAGGTGATGCAAAAATACTCATCGATCAAGCCGAAGTGAGAAAAATCTTTGTCAAAGCAAGGCAGAGCCTAGGGAAAGTTCACATGCAGACCTTGGTAGAGAATAACGTGTTCGAGGAGGAAAGTGAAGAGGCTGATCTTGAAAAAATAAAAATAGAGGATGTAGAACTTGTCCAAGGCTGAAGTACCCGAGTGGGGAAAAAATTGGCCGAAGGTGACAAGGAAAAAATTGTATCCATTCTGTTAATGAACAAAGATCTATTTGCTTACTCTCCGAACGATATGCCCAGAGTAGACTTGGGTATAATTCAGCACAGTCTTAAAGTACGCCCGGAGGTGAAGCCTGTTCGACAGAAAAAGCATAGCCTCTCGGTTCATAAGAATAAATTCATCAAAACCAAAGTCCAATGACTAACGGAAGCTGGCATTATAAGGGAGGTCAAGTACCCTGAATGGCTTAGCAACATTGTAGTTGTGACAAAGGAAGGGAGCGATAAACTCCAAATGTGCATCAACTTCAAAAATATAAACAATGCTTGCCCAAAGGACTCATATCCTCTGCCATCGATAGACCAATTGGTAGACTCCATTGCCGAATATGGTCTACTTAGATTCCTTGACGCCTTTTAGTAGTACCACCAAATTCGGATGGATCTCGAAGACGAGGAAAAAACCGCTTTCATCACCAAAGTTGGGACCTACTGTTACATCAGAATGCCCTTCAGGCTTAAAAATATGGGAGCTACATACCAAAGGCTTATGAGCAGGGTATTTGGGTCCTAGATTGGGTGAAATATGGAGGTATACATCGATGATATGATAGTTAAGAGTAAACAGCCTAGTAGTCATATCATAGACTTGGCAGAAACATTCCACCAGCTTTGGCAATTTGGAATCTGTCTTAACCCTGAAAAGTGTGTGTTTAGGGTGAATGTTGGTAAATTCCTTGGGTTTATGGTATCGGAAAGAGGTATCGACGCCAACCAGAAAAAGGTTAAGGCTTTGCTTGATTTTCGAACTCCTACAATGACCAAGGATGTGCAGAGACTTACAGAGTGAATTACGTCCCTTAGCAGATTCATCTCTAGTTATGGAGACCATTGCCGACCATTCTTTAAAGTGGTCACCAAAGCAGTGAAAAATGAAGGCAACTTCGGTCCCGAGGAACATCCTTGGAACGATGATTGCCAAAGGACTTAGGATGAACTAAAGAGCTACTTAAACCATCTGCCAACACTTCGGCAACCACGGGAAGGAGAACCTCTTATCCTTTACCTTGTGGTTACTGAGAAGGTAATAAGCTCGGTACTGGTAAGGGAAGAAGGAGGAAAGCAATGACCCGTATACTATGTAAGCAAGTCCTTGCATGGTGCCAAAGTTAGGTACTCTCTGCTATAGAAGGCTATCTACACCCTAGTATTGGCAAGCATAAGACTTTAGCCTTATTTCCAAGGACATCCCATCACATTATTTAGTAACTTGCCTCTCCGGGATGTCATGAGGAAAGTGGAACACTCTGGTCGATTGTCAAAAAGGTGCATTGAGCTCGGTGAGTTTGACATCAACTATGAGCCAAGGAGGGCAATAAAAGCCTAGGCGCTAGTAGATTTCATTGCTGAGGTTCCTAACACCGAAAGTACTCCAGAATAGGGGTGAGCATGGGTTGGGTAAACCCGAAACCGAAACCGAACCACCCCCATTGGGTTGGGTTGGGTTAGGTAAAAATTAATCATGGTTCTCGGGTTAGTTCCACATATAGGAGAACCGATGGTTTTTGGGTTGGTTCTGGTTCCATATGGAACCAACCCGAGGTGGAACCGAACCCGAGATATATATATAATTATATAATAAAAATTATAGTATTACTAATATATCCATACACACACACACACACACACACATTTCTTTGAAGTATTATAATGGTTATTTTGTGTTTTTATATTAAACTCTTAAACTAATGTTTCAAATTGAAATAGTATAGAAGTTGTGGGATCATTTACGAAATTTTTCCATATTTACTTAAATCACTTTGCTTCATAGACCCACTCCTAAGTTATTTTTCTTTTGATCTTTCATTCCAGACTGCTCTTTATGACACAATTATGATATTTTTTTCATTTGAGTCATGCAAAATTAAAAATTTATGACATCAACATATTTTAGGTTTTGATACTGAAGAAGATGGTCTTAAAGGCTCAATTTTCCATATTGAATTTCATACCAATATTGGAATTACTAGAATGAAGTAAACTAGTTGAGATAAAAGATACCCCACAAGCAACTCTTTTGAACCATTTTTGTAAGAACAACATTTTAAATTCTTTTGAATGTATCTAAGTACATATATTTAAATATTAATTTAATTGTATATTATGTTGAATATGTCATAAAACTGATTATGGATGTATATTTATTGAATTTTGGTGTGTTATAGGTATATGGTATAAACCGAAAGACATAAGAACAAGAAGCGAGAAATCCAAAACCATGGTTCTGGTTCTGTTCGGTTCTCAGTTCTAGGTTGGGTAGAAAAATTTTGGAACCGAGGCCATTTCGGGTTGGTTCAGTTCCACCATAAAACCGAACCAACTCGACCCATGCTCACCCCTACTCTAGAAGACCTAAAAAATTACAAACCCAAACGGACGTTATTTGTCAATGGCGCCTCAGGATCCGAACACTAAGGAGCCAGAGTAATTCTCCGAGGACCTAAAGGTATGAAAGTCTCAAAGTCCATCAAATTCGGTTTCAATGTCACCAATAACGTTACTGAATACGAAGTCCTCATAGCAGGTTTACGATTGGAAAAAAAAGTTGGTGTGAGAAATCTGAAGGCCCATAGTGATTCCCAGTTGGTGGTCCGGTAGATGATAGGGGACTATAGTATGAAAGATCCGAACATGGCTAAATACCATAATACGGTAAAAGGGCTTATCTAGCAATTCGAACGAGTAGAGATAGAAAACGTACTCTGACAAAAAAATGTGGAAGCGGACATTTTGACCAAGTCAAAAGAATCCACCGATGTACTGGAAAACCCGAGCATAGCTATAATGGTTGTCGCGACTTCGGAAAGAGGGTGGAAAGATTTTATCAAAAAGTATCTAACGACTTTGGAATTACCCGATGACCCTCTAAAGGCAACGAAGGTGCGAAAACGCTCAAGTAGATACTTCTTGATTGGAGAAGAATTGTACCGAAAAGGGTACGTAAATCCACTGCAAAGGTGTATCAATGAAAATAACACCAAAGTAGTTCTCAAAGAAGTCCATGAGGGGGCCTACGGATCTCACATCGGGATTGACACCTTTGCTAGTGTACTACTTCGACAAGGATATTTCTGGCCTACTTTAAAGAGGGATGCAAGGCAGTTTATAAAAAAATGTGATAACTGCCAAAGACACGCACTTATCCAGAGAGTACCCTCAGAAGCAATAACATCGATGAACTATCCTTGCCCCTTTGCTGTTTGGGGTATTGACCTCATTGGTCATCTCCCGATGGCTCCAGGAAGAGTGAAGTTCTGCGTAGTAGCAGTGGATTACTTTACTAAGTGGATCGAGGCAGAGCCTCTGGTAGCGATTTCGGCAATGGACATACAAAGATTTTTCTGGAAGAATATCATATGCAGATTTGGTGTGCCGAGGGTAATAGTAGGGATAATGGTTCCCAATTCACTTATAAAGGATTTCAAGAATTCACAACCAACATTGGGATAAAATTGCACTATGCCTTAGTTGCTCATCCTCAAAGCAATGGACAAGTTGAAGTGTCTAATAGGACAATAAAAGACGGCCTGAAAAAAATGTTGAAAGAGGCAAAAGGAAAATGGTCGGGGGAACTCTCGAGTGTACTATGAAGTTACCGAACAACCCTTAGAAGGGCTACTAGAGAAACACCTTTCTCACTTGTCTTCGGCACTGAGGCCATTATCCCTGTCGAAGTCATACAACCATCAATCAGAATACAGGTGTTTGACAAAGAAAGGAACAAACTCAGTTTAAGAGCCAAGTTAGATATGGTTGATGAACATAGAGAGATGGCCAAACTCAGCAGGAAAGCCTTCCAACAGAGGATAGCCATTGCTGCAAACTTGCACGTCAAACTAAAGGGATCAAGAAAGAATACCTTGTTTTCCGAAAGGTTGAACTGGAACCCTGAAGACCATCGCATGGCATACTTCGGGCAACCTGGGAAGGACCTTATTTGGTCCTTGAGGAAGTTCGGCAAGGGGTCTATAAGCTTGAAAATGCTGAAGGGGAAAAGTGAAGAACACATGGCACTCTGACTCTTTAAAAAAATTCTACACTTAGAATTTCCCCAAGGAGGACAACTGAATATGGTTGCTTCCATAAGATCAGGAGTGATACTGTACAAATATTATGACCAAATATGGTCAATATTGAAAATGCCTAAGTGTTTTTTAATGGAGCAAGTTTCCCGAATATAGTTGATCGACGATGGTTGATTCCAAATACAGTCGACCAATTATGGTTTATTATATTCTTAAACACTTAAAAGTTATATTACTGAAGATAATTTCACATTACCTTCGGAAAACTAAGGTTGAGAATCCTTAGAAATATTTTGTAAGGATAGTAAACAACCGAGGGTGTCAAGCCCTACACTACTGAATATCATACGCTAGCCAAAAATGGTTGGACGTCAAAGGTTGGAACAATACCAAGAGTTATGCCCATTGTGGACTTAGCCAAAATTTTGGAAAAAAATAAAGGCAATCCCATTGAAAGGGAAAAGTACAATAAGGAGTGCAAAGTACAAAAAATAAGCCTTATGGAGCATTTTCATCCTCAGCAACAGCACCCTCATTGTCATCATCTTCAGTGGCGTCATCTCATCATTAACAGCCGAAGGTGGAGGGGTTAGAAGGTTGAGGTACTCAATTCTCGACCAAGGCGAAGAAGGATCGTCGGAGATGTCAAGGGCCCTTAGAAAGGAGATGTCGAGGTCCGGGTATTGGGACAGAACTTCATGACGGGCAAAGGAGAAGCCATCTTAAAATGAGGACTTGGTTGCCTCATCTGACTTTGCCTTTTCAGCCTTCAGATCCTCCAACTCATTCTTCAACACTTCAACCTCCTTTTCCAATTTCTTCTTCTTCTTCTTCCTTCCCTTCTTCAGTCGCTCATTCTCATCCAGTAGTTCGGCATTGGTCTCCAGCTACTTCTTGAGGTCTGCTATTACATCTTCCCTTTCTATCCGAAGAACCTCACCCTCCAAAGGCAGCTCCACAACCTTTGTACTGAGGTCAGAAATTTTGGAGGTGAACTCCTCGACTAGCCCCTTCTGGCTCTTCAACACTTCCTGCCGAAGATTGACCAAGTCCTCTTTGGCGATTTTGTTGAGCTCCCCATATTTAACAACCGAGCTTGCAAACAGTTCCTTGGCCTTGGCCAAGTTCTCCTCCGACTAACATTGGATCGAAGACTGTTTGGCTGCCCAGGCTCGAAAGTATCCTCCATATGCCAACAGCTGCAAAAAAGAGGACTCTGAATGTGGGTCACAAGCAATAGAGACTCAAAATTTTTCTATGTCCTAAGGGCTAAGGTTTACTTGGGCAGCGTGCTCGATCATTCGAAAGGCTAGGACCTCCTCATTAGGGCACCCCTTGGTTAAAGTTTGGAAGGTGGTGTTGGTCATAATGCCCCTCACCCTCTGAGTGACCATTTTTTGGCAGTTTTCGGAGAACAGTCCATGTCATCGGTAAAGGTCCATAAGGGCTCCCTCGAGACCTTGTCCTTCGGGATCTTGGAATCCTGAATGGTCCTCCACCAAAGGTAGTCTGTCATCCACACTGATCAGGCTCTGTACTCTGCAAAGTCACGCTAAAGTTCTGTTATTACATTATCTTTTAGCCATTCATCTACAAGGTCTAAAATACCGACAAATCCCAAACTCATAGATGAATGGCTAAGAGACAAACCTGGTGGAAGTTCAGCACCCTCTCCGTTAGACTCGGTGACATCCAGCACTTCATTAGGAATGTCGTTGCCTTTCCTTCTTCGTCTCTCTTGAGCCTTTTCGGCTGAAATCTCCCCCACCAAAGACCCTAATGTCTCGACAGCAGCATTGCGACTTAGAGGGGTTGAGTAGATAGCCGGCTCCAAGGGCGGGTCAACATGGATGGCCGTCTGGTCCAACGCCTCAGCTTGATCTTCAGGTGAAGGGGAAAGGGAGTCCTCCTTCATTTTCTTTAACTTCGGGGCCGAAGATGGCCCAACTGGCACTTTCTTCCTCTTCGGGGCCTTCTTCTTTTGTTCCCCCTCCTCGGCTTGACCGAGGAAGAGACTCTTGTAAAACGCTGCTCACTTGTCAACCATCTCTACAAAGAGAAAAACATCAATGTAAGTATGGAAAAATCCCAAACAATAAGCTGAAAAGGAGCTTACTCTTTACAAGCATCGAATACGTAAGTTCGTCCCGAATGAGCATGACCAGCCAAGACTTCTCCCGTTCACTGCTAGTTCTGGCATATTCAAGTCAATAATATGTTCATTGACAACCTCGAGCTCCCAAAGTACTTCTTCAGTCATAAGGTTTTATCTGATTGGGAAGGGGTATAGTGGACGTAAAGAAGCTTGGCCTGACTAGTTGGCTATTGCCTAAATACACCTGTCGAATTCCTTGAACTGAAACTCAAGTTCAAGGGTAAGCAGCTTTAACGGGTCCATCACATCGATGTCAAGCGTTCCCGAAGTCCACTTCACGGGAATGTCCTTCCATTTCTCATTTGCTTTCAGGAAAAAGTACTTTTTCTGCCAACCTTGCCAGCTGTCTTTGGTGACGAAAATGAAAGTAAACTTCTTGCTTCCGGATCCCCAAGGGAGCAAGAAGTAGAATCCGCCCTTCGGGACAAGGTGAAATTTGTAATATTGCATGAAAAAGATGAAGTGGGGCTCTATTTTGAAGATGTCACACATACAAAGAAAGGTGTTAAAGTAAAAGTAGGAGTTTAGGGGAAATTGGTTAACAACTATGCTATGAAATTAGCAAAAGTCGCAAACCATCTTTAGCGGAGGATATTGAAGACCCTTATTCAGCTATGCTCTGAAGATGGCAACCTCGTCATGACAAGGAAGGTAGCTCGGCACAGTAGGTCCGGGAAGCCTGGTGATAACGTAAGAAGGAAGGAAAATTTTGGCCAACCACTTCTTTAGTTTTTCTGAAGTGGCACAGCTCAGATGAGAGTTGAGAGGAAGCCAACTCTCAGGAACTGAATGAACCTCGGTGTAAAAAGAAGACATTTTCGGTGGCTAGGACACTAACTTCGAACAAAGGGAGGAAAGAAAACAAAATTGGAAGAAAAAGAGCAATTTTGAAAATAAACGCACCTATTTGGAAAATATATGGAACTTCAGGAACCGCCACAGATCTTGCCGAAAATTTCTCTGCCGCAATCACCACCGTAAGGAAAGCACAGAGAGTGGGAAGAAGAAAGAAAGTAAGAGTGAGGGAAGCAAAGGAGTGAGCAAACTCTAAAAGAAAAAGCTTTATATAGACCGAAGGAGGCAGGCGAAGAGTCGCCATAATGACCCTTCGCAAGCGAAGGGACGCAACCAACGTAACTGACGCGACTAATCACCAATAATCTGATGACACGTGTCACATGATGTGAGAATCGAGGGCACGCTTTCTGACACTAGCAGGCCTATATCGCCTAACCCAAAGTGACGTGACTGGCCATAAGACGGTCCACTGACAGAAGGTAGGAATAAAAGACATTGAAGAGATTATAGCTCCTCACCGCTGAAGATGCAACTTCGGTTAGATGGAGAATTTGGACTGAGGACATGAAATAACTCTTTTGATTTCGAAGGTGTGACCTTTCCAAAAAATAAGAAACTAGTTCGGAGCAACATCCTTATCAAAGGCTCAAAATTGGTAAATAGAACGCAAATAAGGAGCCTCGGAGAGTGTCGAGAATGCAACTTCGGCGAAAAAGTGGGGTCTTCGCCCAAAGAGCTAGCAAGAGTAAGTTCTTTTGGCCAAGGTACAACTTCAGCTTCTTATTACATACTCCCAAATGATTAACGCCGAAGACACAACTTTGGCTTATCTAATGGGGCATATGATAGCCGAAGGGCTATCGCCCACGAGACCTCCTAATTTGCTAACTTGACACCACCCTCGGAAACGTCATAGCCCCAACCTCGGGGGATTCTCCGCAGTACCCTCAGGAAGTTATATGACCAACTTCGGGAGAAAGGGGTCCTCGTCACCTTGGAGGTATGAGCTACCAACCTCGGACAAATAGGTCCATCACCCTTGATCGAGGAAAAAGTCTCCCAAAGATGGTCCGCCCTGCCGAAGAGCCTTCCCTAGTAGTCATCAGGGATACATATTTAACCGAAGGGGTCTCACATCTCCAAAGGGGTCTTACGGAAAAATGACAAATACGGTTAAGGAACCTCTGACAAAGAGGCCTCGCACACACTCCTACCCTCTGGCTAGAACTGCCTATGGCTAGCTGGAGATACCTGCCTCTGAAGGTACGGACCAGATCTGGCCGAACATGTGTCATGATCTATGTAAGTAGTGCAAAACGATCTCCTTCTTCCATCCTCCTATAAATACTTAGGAGGCTCCTTGGTAAGAAAAACGGGACTTTCTCATTTATACTCTTTACTCTTAAACAACTTCTTTCCTGTAAACTGACTTAGGCATCAGAGGCTCCTTCCCTGGAAACACATTTCGGGGAGCTCCTAACCCACTTTTTTTAAGATCTTGCAGACGCGTTCTCACTGGAAGTCTCTCTCAGGCCCAACATGCCATACAATGAAGATGCCACCGGGCATCACATAGATCAGGCTATACAAGAGTAACACACTCCATGTCTCGTGCTTGGTCTTGATATCTTAGACAAAGGGATAATGACATATACGAATAATGATAAAAAAGGTTTAGTCGAATCACCAACAGTCTTATCATTTGTGTAGCAATGATGTGTTACTAGACACCGCTCATTGTTTATGATCATAAATGTGATTTATAATCATTGTCAATGTAATAGGAGCCTACTGGGTCACATACATAGAGCCAATTGGATTATGTGAGAGCATGGGCCGAATTGTTTGGTCTTGGTCTCATGATAATTTCGTATTAATAATTGACCCAAAGGTTGAGCCATTATTAGGCCTGAAATTAAAAACTAATTGCGTTAGGGTTTTGAAACCCATTAGGCTTGGGAGTTGAGTCTCACTATAAATACATCATATAATGAGAAATTTGCAAATTTTCCCTAGCCTCTTTAAGAATGAAATCAAAATAGTTCTGAGAGTTCCAGCCGCACTCTTCTCTTGTCATTCATTGGAGGACGCAAGCTAGCACTGCAAGTGCAAGAGGAACCCATCTACTAGGATGTGGTGGAGGCATGGTAATCCTGAGAGGCTCGTGTGGATACCATAGAGAGCTTGAACACGTCAACTGTTCAAGTTTTATGATTCGACTCAACAGTTGGGTGAAAAATCTCAACTGAACTAAATATAAAATTTTGAGCACCCGATTTACCCCGTTTCACTTGGATCCTGGAAGGTTTTGATTATATTCCACTGCACTTTCTTGGCTCCCGAAACCCTACATCTTATACTTCCTAATGGACCTATCAAACTTATAGACCCATTTACATCCAATAACATGTTTTACTAACACAATGTCCCATGTATGAGTTACTCTTAAGGCATCTAATTCTTCTTTCATTGCAGCTTTCAAATGGGGGTCTGATGTAGCTTCATAATATGTTTTAGGTACATATACAGAAAGAATGATAGATAATAAACACTGGAAATCATCATACCATTTTAGAGGAACTCATTCCTGAGTTGATCGATGAAGTTTTATTATTAATTAAGAATCACTTGGCGAAGGCTCAATGTTGAGATAGACATTTCTTTGTTACTCATTATAGGTTCTTGCACCCATTTGATTATTATTAATAGGACAATCATGTGAGGTAGGCTCATTCATTGAATCATTAAATAGATCCAAGAAAATAAAAGGGTCAAGAGAAGGTTTGGAGGTTAGTTGAAAAATGGGGTGATGTATATAAAGGAATATTTTCCTAAAAGGTAACATTTCTAGAAATATGAAGTTTCCTAGCAATTAGTTCATAGCACTAGTACCCTTTTTACATTGGTACCCTTTTTGCTCGATGCGATAGCCCAAAAAAACACAAATTGCAAATTTTTTAGACAATTTATCCCTTTCACTTTTTGGAATGGAAACAAAACAAGTGGAACCAAAAACACATAAAAATGAGTAATCAGAGGTAGATTTAAAAAGAAGTTCAAAAGGTGGAATTTTACCTATAACAGATGAATGAATGCAGTTAATGACAAAAACCATAATAAGTGCAGCTTCTCCCCAAACATATTTAGGAACAAGTGAAGGTGGTAACATGGCTCTAATCATTTCCTTGATGTGGCGATGCTTTCTTTTAGCAATACCATTTTGTTATAGTGTATCAATGCAACAAGATCTGAGAATTGTCCCTTGAGAAATAAGAAATTCCTTGGAAGAATTTGATTGATATTCATATGCAGAATCAACTCTAAAGCATTTAATAATTTTTGGAAATTGTGTTTTAACCATAGTTGAAAAATCTTGATAAATTTTTGGTAAATCAAAATGATGATGGAATAAATAAATCCAAGTATTACATGAAAAGTCATCAAAAAATATAACATAATAATGTGACCCTCCAAGGGTGAAAATTCTAGAAGTCCCCACACATTATAGTGAATTAAATAAAAAGGAGATAATGTGGCAGCAGTACTTTTATCAAAAGGTAAAGCTACTTGTTTTGCAAGTTTGCAACTTATATAATAAGAAAAATTATATGTTTTTTTTAAAGCCTAATTATCCACTGGAAATCTAGAATTTAAGTCTCAAGAATGAAATATGGCCTAACCTATTTTTCCATAAGGAAGCTACCGAGTGTTTTTGAGCTAAGTCTATTATGAGAAAGTTTTTATCTGAGGAGCTGGTTGGTCAACCATCAAGGCTTCCAAAACAAACAAGCATCCAACTTTATGGCTCATCCCAACAATTTTTTTGTTAAGTGATCCTGTACAACACATCCAGTACTAGAAGAAGTCACATCAAGTCCAAGGTCACATAGTTGACTAATGGATAATAAGTCCATAGAAAGCTTTGGAACCTAAAGAACTTCAAGAAAAATAATGTCTTTAGAACATGATACAACACCACTATAACTTGCACTCATATTAGACCCATTGACATTTTGAATAACAAGATTATCGTTCAAAGGATTTACGAAACTTAATAGGTCAACATATAAAGTCATGTGATTAAAAGCTCCATCTTTAGATAATGTGCTTGAGGTTACTGAGAGCATTGATGCAGCAACAAAGTAATTACTCGTACTAGGAATAACTTGTCTCACCATCTCTTGTGCTTGATCTGAAGTGATTGCATCAGGCTGGGATATAATAGGTACTAAGGCATTATCTTTTGGTGGTCCTAATGTAGCAATTGCTGCTTTACGGATAATGGATCTTTGCATTGCTTTACGGCACATATATTTCATATGCTCAAGTTGATGATAGTATATCTACATTCAATTTTGGACATGTCCTTGTACACATATGGCCTTGGGTCCTTTTAAGTCCTTTAATGTAGTGTGGATGAATATAAAGATACTACTGGTTTCTATGTGGCAACAAGAACAAATTCATTAGTAACATTAGAATGACTAAGAATACCTTTACAAGTTTCCTCGACCATTAGCTCGAATATGACAGCATCTACTGAAAGGCGAAGAGCATGATGGAGTATAAATGCTCCGATTTATTCAAAATCATCCTAAAGTGCCTTCAAGAACCTTACTAGACGAGTTTCTTCTTCATATTGATAATACAATTTAGTATCGGCAGTCACTTAGGTTCCATAAAAGCCAATTGATTCCATCTAATAGACATTTATGCATGAAAATCAGAAATAGATTGTCCTTTCTTTTGTTTTAAGTTATGTACAACTATATTAAAATTCCTCTAGTCAAGTAGTGAACATGCATAAGTCATCAATTTTCTTTAGGGGGATTTGAAACAATGACTCTTTGACTTGTTGGGTACTCGATCATGCTTAAAGGCGGATAGGTATCTTGGATTTCCTTGGTTACTTGGAAGACAAAAATCTACTCAATTTGAGTATCTTATTAAGTGTATAAAAAAATAAACTTGCACATTGGAAGACATCATTGCTTTTTTAGGTTGGCTGCAGCATCCTTAATAAGTGGTGGTTCATGCAATGTCTGTGATAATATTCAAGCACTAGCTATGCAGTTTTTTTGGTCTTCGGATTTTAAGGAAAGGAAGACTGCTTGGTGAGTGTTGGATAAGCTTTGCATGTCTAAGAAAGCTGGATGTTTGGGATTTAGGAATGTTGAGAATTTTAACAGGGCTAAGCAAGCATTAGGCATTGCAAAAAAGCCAGAGGGCATCATAGCGAAGGTTTTCAAGGGGAGATGCTTCCCATTTTTGGACTTTTTTCAGGCTGAAAAGCTTAATAATTATTTGGTTGTTTACAAAGTCTTCTTGCAAGATGGGAGGTAGTGCAAGTTGGGGCTTTTTAGCGGGTTGGAGGGGGTTCAAGTGTCTTTATATGGCGGGATAATTGGTTCACAGAAGATCATCCCAAGCCATTCACATGCACGGTTCAGGGGACAAAAACATGGAAAGTGGCACACCTTATTGATCATGGTGCATGGTCATCGAATTATGAGTTGATTGATGCACTTTTTCATCCAATGGCTATGGTAGTAATCAAGGCCATTCCGCCGTTCCCTAGGTTTAAAAAGGATGTCTTTACATAAGGGATGAATGAGAACAGGAAATTCACTATAAACTTTGCGTGCTACCTTTCTTTTTGTGCTTATTTATAGACAGGATCCTTTTGTTTACTCAGACTTTTGGGCATGACTATGGAGCATGTTTGTGCCACCAAGGATTCATTTGTTTTTTTGGCAGCTTTACATGGAAGGGCCACCTACGAAAGACAACTTAATGAGAGCAAGATTAAGGCAACGGATAGTTGCCCAGTTTGCTTGATGGCGTGTGAGTCATCGTCCCACTTGTTTTTTTATTGCCCCTTCTCCGTTAAAGTCATGCAAGAGTTTGGGATCCTACTTTTGAGTGACCATGATAGCTAGAGAGATGTGATAGCCAAACGCTATCGCCTCGATCTGGCCGAACTCCCTGCCACAAGAATGGCCAGAAGAACTGGCGCTACCCGAGAAAAGGTGTGATCATGCACCTCGAGAGATAGCCGAAGAGCTCCGAGCCCGGCACGCCAGGAAAACCCGAGGACACTACTCGGCCCCCCAAGGTTGTGAACAGATCGCCTTCGGAAAAGCGGCACCAGACACAGCGAGCCGAACATGATATCCCTGAAGGCGGAACTCCCTAAAACTAGGAACCCCCGAACTGAGGGCTTGTTTCCCAAAGAGGCTCTGTCCGTACCAAAGGACGACCTCACCCAGGGACCTCGGGAGTACGGTAGGAGCATTTATGGAAGCATTTAAGGAAGCCTCTGACACATCCATTCGCAGACGTCACAATCCGCCTCAAAAGGCGCACTGCCACGCTGACGCCATCAGAATCACATCATGGCCCGTCTCAGCACATGGCTCAAGGCAACCTACTACCAGCTATCTGTCCACTACGCCCAGAAATTCAAGAACATCCGACCGAACACGTGTCGCGATCTGAACGGGCTAGGCGCTCCTATAAATACCAGGAATTAATACTTGGCAGGAGGCTGGTTGGCAAAACACTGCTCCCACACTCTGAGAAAATTACCAGGCAAGACTCCTCAGCCCTTTGTGCTATTTTCTCTGCCTTTCTCTCAGCCACCACTGACTTGGGCGTCGGAGGCTCCCCCCCCGGAAAAACACTCCGGGGGCCTCCTAACCCTTTGTTTCTGAGCTTTCAGGCACTCTCCTTTGGGCGATCCAATCCACCAGGCGTTCTTCCTCCCAGAAGTCTCTCCTCCAGTCATCATGACTCTAAACGATGAGGCCCCTGGCCATCATTTGGCGCCGTCTGTGGGAACCCGCTCTGAGATCGCCGTCGTTGAGACTCGGCGTTCTAAGGACAAGGGACTCCCAAGGTCCCCGTCCGCGCCTGAGATACAACCGGCTGCTGAGCAAACACTCCCAGGGACTTCTGCGCCTGAGGAAGACCGCCCTCTGGTAGTCACCATGAGCTTCTTGAGGGACTTTCAGCGTTCGGTCGTTGCTGAAGTGACCCAGCAGATCGACCGAAGGTGGCCACAGCAAGCACGGGCCCAGAGACCCCCCTCACCGACACGCCCTCGGGAGAGAAGCCCCAAGTCTACACATCGCAGTTCGGGGAGTGGAGACCCTCGCGAAGAATCATCCACAGAAGATATAGCCCTCGGGAAACGGCCTGTGGGACAAACCGGGTCCAAGCGACCGAGAGTCTCACAGCGAAGCAGTTCGTCGCCTGAGGCGAGGTCCTTGTCCCCTCAGCGCCGAACTCGCTCCCCGAAGAGGCGCCGGCGATCTCCATTCCCTGAAGAAGGCCCTAGCGCCACAGTGCTTATGGAGAGGATACTAGCACGGCTGGACAGAGTGGAGAAACAAGTGGCCAGAAAACCCGTTTGGGCCAGACTCTCTGGAACATGCTGCGAAGATGACTCCCCATTCATTCAGGCCGTCGTTGAGGCAGCTATGCCAGGTAACTTCAGAGTACCTCGTCTGGAAATTTATGATGGCCTTACAGATCCACAGGCCCACTTGACGAAGTACAGACGCAGCATGATAATGCACGGTGCTGATGACGCTACCATGTGCAAATGCTTTGAAGTCACCCTCACAGGGCCAGCAACTGCGTGGTACAATTCATTGCCTCCAGGGACCATCACTGAGTTCCAGGAGTTGTCCACGGCCTTCACGCAGCAGTTCATTGGGAGCAGGCCAACGGCGAAGATGCCTGTGCAGATGTTCGACATAGAGCAGAGGAACGGAGAAACCATCCGAGACTATGTCGAAAGATTCAATAGGGAAGCCCTGAGCGTCCCAGACTTCCGGCCCGAAATCCGCATTCTTGCCATGACACGGGGCCTTCGGCGGGACTCACAGCTGTTCTACGAGTTCTCAAAGGACCCCCCGGACACCCTCGGAGAATTTTACCGAAGGGCCGAACAGCACATGACAGCCGAGGAGCTAAGAATGGCAGGGCCGAAGTCCGATCACCACCGCGCCGAAGGGTCCAATCAACAAGCTCGGCATCCGACGGAACAGGCAGGACGACCTCGGAGGATGCGGGGAAGGAAACCTCAAAGTTTCACGCCCCTGAGCACCACACGGACCAGCATCCTCATGGCGCTGGAAAGGCAAGGGACGCAGATTCGGCGGCCAAGGGCCATGACCGCCGATAACAAAAAGAATGCCAAGAAGTTCTGCCAGTTTCATCGCGACCACGGTCATGACACCGAAGACTGCTTCCAGCTGAAGAAGTACATAGAGTCGCTGATAAAACAAGGCCAACTTCGGAAGTACCTGCGGATGCCTTCCCCAAAAGGAAGAAAAGAGGAGGAAGAAAGGGCCGAAGACGAGGATTACGACTCCGACAGGCGGAGAAATAGAAGTCCAAAAAGGCGCCCTCCACCTCCTTCAGGGGTTATCCAAACCATCACCACGGGGCTCCCATCCTCGGAAAGAAAGCGGAAAGCCAGAGAAATTGCAGTCATGGAGTATCAAAGTCCATCAAAGAAGCTGGCTCGCAAAGATGGCTCCACCGTCGTCTTCCCCCACGACGATCCGCTGCTGATTATGGCGAGAATAGGGAACTGGGACGTCAAAAGAGTGTTGCTTGATGATGGCTCAAATGCTGACGTCCTATTCTCGCACCTGCTGCCGAGCTTGGGCATCTCCAGCAGCGAACTGAAGCCTGTCACCTCGCCCACTTTTGGGGTTGGACCATCCGAACTCCCCGTCCTCGGATGGATCGATCTCCCGCTGATGATGAAAGGGACTTCGGTAGACGGAGCAGCTGAGTTGTACGCGTCCACAATGGCGAGGTTCATCGTCATGGACGTCCCGTCCTCGTACAACGCCATCCTTGGAAGGCTGACAATGGGGAACCTGCATATTCGCCCTGATGTGAAGTACTTGACTGTCACATTCGCCACCAAGGATGGAGATGCAGAGGTCTTCATAGACCAAGCCGAGGTAAGAAAGGTGTTTGTGAAAGCACGAAAAGCTCCGGCAAGCAACCTCGCGCAAACAATGGAGGCAAAGGCGCCAGAAAAAGGCAAAGAAGAAGATCTCGCCAAAGCAGAAACGGAAGCAATAGATCTTGTCCCAGGACAATCTACCCGAATAGGGAAGAGCTTGGCCGAAGGTGACAAGGAAAAACTTGTATCCTTTCTGCTGGAAAATAAAGATCTGTTTGCCTACTCGCCGAAAGATATGCCAGGAGTAAACCCTGGCATAATACAGCATAGCCTCAAAGTAAGCCCGGAAGCAAAACCTGTCCGGCAAAAGAAACGGAGCATCTCAGCCCACAAAAGCAACTTTGTCAAAACCGAAGTCCAGCGTCTCCTAGATGCTGAAGTTATCAGGGAGGTCAAGTACCCCGAATGGTTAAGCAACGTGGTCATTGCCACAAAAGAAGGTAGCAGCAAACTCCGGATGTGCATCGACTTCAGAAACTTGAACGATGCTTGCCCGAAAGACTCATACCCTCTGCCGCCAATAGATCAACTGGTAGATTCAACTGCTGAATATGGGCTCCTTAGTTTCCTAGACGCCTTCAGTGGCTACCATCAAATAAGGATGGACCCCGAAGATGAAGAGAAGACTGCCTTCATCACCGAGGGAGGAACATATTGCTATATCAGGATGCCCTTCGGGCTCCAAAATGCAGGAGCCATCTACCAGAGGCTGATGAACAAGGTCTTCAAAGACCAAATGGGGAGAAACATGGAGGTGTATGTTGATGATATGATAGTCAAGAGCAAGCTGCCTGGCTACCACGTTGCAGATTTAGAGGAAACCTTCCAAAAGCTTAGAGCCTTCGGGATCCGCCTTAATCCTAAGAAGTGCATCTTCGGGGTGACCTCGGGAAAATTCCTTGGGTACATGGTATCCAAAAGAGGCATCGATGCTAGCCCCGAGAAGATTAAGGCTCTGCTTGAGTTCCGAACTCCTGCCACAGTCAAAGACGTGCAGAGACTCACCGGAAGAATAACCTCTCTGAGCAGATTTATTTCCAGGTACGGAGATAGGTGTCGACCTTTCTTCAAAGTCCTCACAAAGGCAGCAAAAATGGAAGGCAACCTCGGAAGAAATGATCATCCTTGGGATGAAGATTGCCAAAAAGCCTGGGAAGAACTCAAAGTCTACTTGGCCAGCCTGCCGACTCTGCAACAACCTCGGGAGGGAGAGCCCCTCGCGCTGTACCTCACCGTCACAGAAAAGCTGTGAGCTCAGTCCTCATGAAAGAAGAAGGGCCAAAGCAATGGCCGGTCTACTATGTCAGCAAGTCCCTGCATGGCGCCGAAATCAGGTACCCTTTGCTTCAAAATGCTATATATGCCTTGGTGCTTGCAAGGAGAAGGCTGCGACCATACTTTCAGGCTCACCCCATCATCGTCCGAAGTAGTCTGCCGCTACGGGATGTCATGAAGAGAGTTGATCATTCGGGAAGGCTCTCCAAGTGGTGCATAGAGCTGGGCGAACACGAAATCACGTATGAGCCTCGGAAGGCCATAAAAGCTCAAGCACTGGCAGATTTTATCGCCGAAATACCCACCACTGAGGAGAGCCATTCAGATCCAAAAGAGGGTGAGCCAGAATGGACCTTGCACGTAGACGGAGCCTCGGGGTCCGAACACCAGGGAGCTGGAGTAATTATCAGGGGCCCCGAAGGCCTGGAGGTAATGAAGGCTATCAAGTTCAGCTTCAACGTCACCAACAATGTAGCTGAGTATGAAGCCCTCATAGCGGGATTACGCTTGGCCAGAAAGATTGGCGTGAGAAACTTAAAGGCTCACAGCGATTCCCAGCTGGTAGTTCGGCAGACGGCAGGAGATTATGGGGCGAAGGACCCAATCTTGGCAAAATACCACGAGCTGGTAGCAAAGCTCATCCAAGAGTTTGACGCCGTACGGATCGAAAATGTACCTCGGCGGAATAACACTGAGGCGGATTGCTTGGCAAAGTCGAAAACATACACCGAGGTGCTAGACCATCCGAGCATCTCAGTGCTGAGCATAGCGACCTCGGGAAAAGGATGGAAAGACCCAATAAAAAGATACCTCGCAGAGAATTTGCTCCCCGAAGACCCCGGCGATGCTGCAAGACTGCGAAGACGCTCCAGAAGATTCTTCCTGATTGGCGAAGAGTTATACCGGCAGGGATATGCGAATCCGCTGCAAAGATGTGTGGATGAAGAGGATACTGAAATCGTCCTTGAAGAAGTTCACAAAGGCATGTGTGGTTCACACATTGGAACTGATGCCCTTGCAGTAGTGATACTCCGCCAAGGATACTTCTGGCCTACCCTGAGAAAGGACGCAAGACAGTTCGTCCGGAAATGTGGTAGCTGCCAGAGACACGCGAAAATCCAGAGGACACCCTCGGAAATGGTAACTTCGGCAGACTATCCTTGGCCCTTCGCAGTCTGGGGTATAGACCTTATTGGGCCACTCCCCACAGCACCCGGAGGCGTGAAATTCTGCGTGGTAGCAGTGGACTATTTCTCAAAGTGGGTGGAGGCAGAACCACTAGCAACTATCTCGGCAAAAGAAGTGCAGAAGTTCGTATGGAAGAACATCGTATGCAGATTTGGCATACCGAGGGTACTAGTAGCTGATAATGGATCCCAATTCATAGACAAAGGATTCCAGGAATTTATCAGCAACCTCGGAATAAAGATGCACTTCGCCCCAGTAGCTCACCCCCAAAGTAACGGGCAGGTGGAAGTATCGAATAGGACCATAAAAGATGGCCTGAAAAAGAGACTGGGGGAAGCCAAGGGGAAATGGCCAGGTGAACTCCAAAATGTATTATGGAGCTACCGAACGACGCCCCGAAGAGCCACAGGGGAGACTCCTTTCTCACTCGTCTTCGGAACAGAGGCCATTATCCCAATAGAGATAGTTCAACCTTCAGTACGGGTGCAAGTATTTGATGAAGGTGGTAACGACCTCGGCCTGAGAACCAATCTCGATCTTGTGGCCGAACACAGAGAAATAGCCGAGCTGAGAAGAAAAGCTTTTCAGCAAAGAGTGGCCGCAGCTATAAACTTACGGGCCAGGCCAAAAGAAATCAAGAAGGGAGACCTCGTTCTCCGAAAGGCTGACTTTGCACCCCGAAGGCCGTCCCACGGAGTACTTCGCACAAACTGGGAAGGACCTTATCTGGTTCTCGCCGAAGTACGAAAAGGCGTGTACAAACTTGGCGACGCCGAAGGCGTAGAATTGAAAAATACTTGGCACTCAGACGCCTTGAAAAAATTCTACGCCTAAGATGAAGCGGAGGAATTGTAAGTACAGAATGCTCTTAAGGAAAGTTCTTAAGTATCCAAAATTGTGCAAAGCAGAATTCCGCGAAGATGCTCGCCATGATAAAGCGTAGATATGACTTTCCGAAGTCCCTTGAGCCATCACGCTCGGGAAAGATGGAAAACAAAAATCTCACAGAAGTACTCGCCATAGCCAGCGCAGAGATAATTTTCCGAACTCCTTTGAGCGAACGTGCTCGGGAAAATGGGAAGTGAAAAATCTCGCGAAAGGTTTTCCGAAGTCCCTTGAGCAAACATGCTCGGGACAACTGGAAAAACAAAAATTTGACTGAAGGTTTTCCGAAGTCCCTTGAGCAATCATGTCCGGGACAAATTGGAAATGCGAAAGCCTGCAAAAAGACTTTCCAGAAAGCCTCTGGAGCAAACAGGCTCGACCAAGGGAAGGTAAAAGAGTTTCTTTGATCGCAGGTTTTCCGAAGTCTCTTGAGCGAACGTGTTCGGGACAATGGAAATGAAGAAACTTGCAAGAAAAGACATAGCCAAAAAAAAATCTTCATTAAGAGCAAAGTTGCTTTACAGAAGAAGTGACCGAAGAAGGAATACAAAGTAGAAGGGAAGGAAAAGGGGCCCTAAAAAATAGCCTAAGGGTTCGCGGCGTCCCGAGAGCCACTCGCTGGCCCGCCCTTTTCCACCACCTTTCGCGCCGGCATTGAAGGAGGAAGTTTCAGATGCTCGACCTTGGACCATTCCCACCGAGGTCCCTCAGGAATATTTAGGGCCTCCAGAAAAGAGAGGTCTAAATCTGGGAACCTCTGGAGAACCTGGTGACGAGCAAGGCAGAAGCCGTCCTGAAAGGCAACCTTCGCCATTTGATCAGACTCGTTCTTATCAAGCTCGAGGTCGTCAAGGTCGTCCTCCAGTTCAGCGATCTCCTCCTTCAGCGCCTTTATCTCCAGCGTCCCCTTGGACCCCTTCTTCAAAGACTCGACCTCAGCCCGGAGAGTGTTATTCTCACTCGTCAACGACACTATAAGGCTGTCAGAACCAGCCTTGTGCTTGAGAAGATCTTCGTTGGCGGCGAGCATCCCCTTTATTTGTTCACCGAGGTCAGCGATCTTCTGGGAGGAATCCTTTTGAAGTTGTTCTTTTTCCTTCCGGAACTCCTCCCGAAGGGCAGTCACTTCTTTCTCAGCAGCCTCTTTCAGCTGCTGGTTTTTGGCGGCCGACTCCGCGAGTGCGATCCTCGCCTCATTCATGGTCTGAGTGGCCGAAGTTCGGAAGGCAACCTCCCTGGCCACCCGAACTCGGAGAAAGCCGGCGTACCCCAGCAGCTGCAAAAAGATAAAACGCAAGGTCAGTAAGAGCCAAACACTTAGGAAAAAATTGAAGGGAAAGAGCTGTGAAGGATATACCTGAGCAGCATGCTCGGTGATCTTTGCGGCGAGGGTGTTATCCCCCGGATGGGCCGCCGCTATAGCCTTGAAGGAGGCCTCAGTAAGCACCCCCTTCGAAATTTCCTTCGCCATTTGAGGACAGTCCTCGGAGTACAAATTCATGTCCTCCGTGAACGTCCAGAAAGGCTCCTTTGGTATCTTCCCTTGCGGGATTTTGGCGTCCCGAAGAGCTCGCTTCCGAGCATGTTCGGCCGCCCAGTCAGGGGTAGTCAACTCCCCTGCGTGGCAAGAATGAGAAGGAGATTAAAGACAAAGAAGGCAATCCAGAAAAAACAAAGGGAGTACACTTTGTCTGGAAACAAACCTGGTGGAACCTCGACAACAACGTCCTCGGAGTCCTCGGCCTCCTCGGCCGAAATGCCCTTGCCCTTCCGCCTGCGCCGCTCCTCGGCAGAAGGTACTTCTACCACTACATCAAGGAGGGCCTGCGACGCAGTAGGACCTTGAGGAGGGACGTCGGTTGAAGGGACCTCGGAAACAGCAGTCTCAGGCGCCGGAATCTCGGCTGTCCCAGGCTCCTCAGCAGTCTCCTCGGGAATTTCTTCTAGAGGAACCTGAGCAGGGGACCTCGGCCGAATCTTGACAGCAACCTCGGCGTCCGTTTCCCTCCCTAATACTTTCCAAATGGGAAGAAATAACAGTCTTCTTCGCCCGTTTAGACGCCAGTAGACTTCCGCCTTCGGGAAGCCGCCTTCTTCGTCTGATCGCCCTTCTCCACTTGGCCGGTGAAAAGGGACTTGTAATAGGCGGCAGTCCCGTCGCCCATCTCTGAAAAAGGAGAGAAACATCAGCGTAAGTCCGAGGAAAAAAACAGCAAAGGAGTAGAAGATGACTCACTTTCGACAAACGTTTCGAAAGAAATCTCCTCCTTGAGAAGCTTGACCAACCAGGAATCCTTCCCGGCGATGGCAGGAGCTGGCATCTTGAGGTCAGTCTTGTGCTCCTTTACCACCTTTAATTCCCGAAGGACCTCTTCGGTCATCAACTTCCAGTTAATTGGAAAAGGGTAAAGGGCGCGCGAAGCGACCTCGAGATCCCAGTCAGAGACAGCCCGAATGTGGGCGTCGAAATCCGCGAACACGGGAGCCAACTCTGGGGTCAGCAGCATCCTCGGATCAACAACGTCCACATCCAGTGTTCCCTGAGCCCATTTGGTCGGAACGTACGACCAGGCCTCGTCCATCTTCAGGAAGAAGAACTTCTGTTGCCACCCCCGCCAGCTATCCTTAGTGGCGAAGGTGAACATGAATTTCTTGCTCCCGGATCCCCGAGGTAGCATGAAATAGAAGCCACCCTTCGGGACCACAGAGAGCTTGTAGTACTGCATAAAGATTATGAAATGGGGTTCTATCCCGAAGACGCCACACATGCAGAGGTAGGCGTTAAAATAGCAGAACGAGTTCGGGGGAAGCTGGTTCACAGCAATGCCATGAAATTTGCAGAACTCGCACACCATCTTCGGGGGAGGATACCGAAGACCGGCCTTCAGCTGGGCTCGAAAAACGGTAACCTCCTTACTATGGTTTGAAAAAGCATAATGGCTAGAACGAGGCAGCCTAGTAATGGCGTAAGAGGGAAGAAAGAATTTTTTCTTCCACCTCTCTAACTTTGCAGGGGTGGTGCAACAAGGATGGGCTAAAAGAGGCTGCCAGCTCTCAGGAATGGGCATTTTCGACATGAAAACGAGTTTGAAAACGGAAGAAAACAGTTTCCAGAGAAAAACTCAAAAGAACAGAGGGATCAAAACGCTCTGGAAAACAAAAACCCACCGAAAGATTTGCCAAAATCTGAGGACGCCGTCGTGAAAGTTGGCTGGAAAAAAGCTCTGATTAAGGTAGCTCCGCCACAGAAAGCAAGAAAATGCAAGAACAGGGGCAAAGCAGAGAAAAGAGCAGAAGAAAAAGCAAAGGGAACTTATGATGGAATGGGCTATTTATAAAGCCAGAGGTGGGTAACCGAAACATCGTCATAAGTACCCTTTGGAGGCGAACCGTCGCCGTAACTGCTCTCTGCACCTGAAAAGGCGCGCCCTCTGTAACCGACGTGACTCTCCTCCAATGGCAAAGCGCCACGTGTCAACCGCTGCGCAAAAATGGTGGACACGTCCTCCAAACGTCCCTTGAAAACTGGGACACGTCTTCTGACATCCCTGGAAAACTGGGACGCGCCGCTCAGACTGACACGCTTGGCCAAACAGACCTGCAGAAACAAAGAGCAGGCCAACTCGAGGACGCCAAGAGACAGGCTATGGCCGAACAGCCCATGACCTTCGGGCAAGAGGTGTATCTTCGGCACAGGCTCCGCCTCGAAGACACCAAAGAACAGGCCAAGGCCGAAGAGCCCATGATCTTCGGGCAAAAGGCGCATCCTCGGAACAGGTTAAGCTTCCAAAGAGACTCCCATAAACAACCTCGGAAAGAGATGCAAAACCGAAGTCTTCACTTCGGCTTTCCAAAGGGGGGCATGTGATAGCCAAACGCTATCGCCTCTATCTGGCCGAACTCCCTGCCACAAGAATGGCCAGAAGAAGCTGGCGCTACCCGAGAAAAGGTGTGATCATGCACCTCGGGAGATAGCCGAAGAGCTCCGAGCCCGGCACGCCAGGAAAACCCGAGGACACTACTTGCCCCCCCAAGGTTGTGAACAGATCGCCTTCGGAAAAGCGGCACCAGACATAGCGAGCCGAACATGATATCCCCGAAGGCGGAACTCCCTGAAACTGGGAACCCCCGAACTGAGGGCTTGTTTCCCGAAGAGGCTCTGTCCGTACCAAAGGACGACCTCACCCAGGGACCTCGGGAGTACGGCAGGAGCAGTTATGGAAGCATTTAAGGAAGCCTCTGACACATCCATTCATAGACGCCACAATCCACCTCAAAAGGCGCACTGCCACACTGACGCCATCAAAATCACATCATGGCCCGTCTCAGCACATGGCTCAAGGCAACCTGCTACCAGCTATCTGTCTCCTACGCCCAGAAATTCAGGAACATCCGACCGAACACGTGTCGCGATCTGAACGGGCTAGGCGCTCCTATAAATACCAGGAATTAATATTGGGCAGGAGGTTGGTTGGCAAAACACTGCTCCCACACTCTGAGAAAATTACCAGGCGAGACTCCTCAGCCCTTTGTGCTATTTTCTCTGCCTTTCTCTCAGCCACCACTGACTTGGGCGTCGGAGGCTCCCCCCCCGGAAAAACGCTCCGGGGGCCTCCTAACCCTTTGTTTCTGAGCTTTCAGGCACTCTCCTTTGGGCGATCCAATCCACCAGGCGTTCTTCCTCCCAGAAGTCTCTCCTCCAGTCATCATGACTCTGAACGATGAGGCCCCTGGCCATCAAGATGGTATTTGATCATTTCTGGGGAAGGATGAGCTCTTAAGCCTCAAAGTGGTGACTTACTGGTGGTTTGTGTGATTTAACAGGACTATGGTCATCCATGATTATATTTTGTAAAGTCCTCAGAAGGTGCCGATAGCATTGAGGAGTTGGATGGTAGGTTGACTGTTTCGTGCTAAGTCATCGAGTTGCTTGTTAAAGCCTTTGATTGCATATGCAACACATTGGTGCCTTGCCACGGCTGGAAAAGTTAAGGTTAATGTAGATGTAGTGATGGGCAAGAACAAGAAGACGGGGCATATCTGGTTAGTTTGCCGAGACAATGAGAGAAAGGTTTGCTTTGCTATCTTCTATGGGATGCCTTTTCGGGGGAACAATGCTACACACTTGGAAGCTTTAGCTATCCTTGGTGGTCTTTGAAAAGTTTGGCGGTATTGTTTTAGTAATATTATTTTAGAGTCATACTCATTAAACTTAGTTACAGATCTTCAAAAGGTCTCTTCATTGCTTTTTTTTTTATCCATAGTAGATGACGCTCATATCCTTAGTAGTTTTTTTTAGTCTTGTGTGTTTTCTCTTGTGCCCCAGTTGGGGAATGGTTTAGCTCATGCCCTTGCTAGACGGTGTATGGATAAATTAGGTAGAGTTTCTCTTCTGGATTGGTTGTTCTCTATTCTTAATTCATTTTAATTAAATTAATGACCTTTTCTTAAAAAAGAATGTGGGGATATATACATATCATGTGAGATATTTACAAAGATAGTATCATAAAACCATTACTGATATATTCAATTATATGTATAAGGTTAACTATTCATCCTAAAAAAAGTGTGAAAGCATCAAAATGTATTTTTTACCAAAATTAAAAATATACATACATTAGATGATAGATATATATATATCTAATATATGCAAAAAAGGAAGAGATATCATTAAAAAAATAGTATAAGGAATATGTGCAAATTGGGAGCGACTTATACACAAATGCGGTTGTGCCAAGGTCCCTTGCTGGATATTGGTGGAGGAAGGCCGAAGTCACATCACAATGTGAATGACTCAGGTAACCTGCTGGAGATGCGAGATGGGGCCCTAGATTGTCTCCTTTTCCTAGGTCCCCCAGCGCATTCCAGTGTAGGTGACCCACCAGAGTTCCCGTACTGCTGAGGTCCCTTAGCTGGAGGGTTCCTTAGACTTTTGGCATTTATCCAAATGTGGCAGTTGGAGTGCGTTGGCACTTCGGGCATCCGTGTTGGTCACATACCTCCTAACTGAAAATTCCAAAGTCTCAAATCAAAGGCTTATCACCTATGAAAAACTATCCTATCGAAATGTAAATCAAACTTAATTTAGTGCTTAAGCTAATGCTGTCAATAGCGAGATCATCATTTTTCTAAACACAGGAGCTCAAGGCACACGTTTGTCTACTCACAGACTAGTACTATTTAACCCGAACCCGATTTCTTAGTTCCAGCCTTAAGCATATAGTGATCTATCTGTAAGTTCCAAACTCTCAGGAGCCGCCTACCTATCTCAGGACCAGCCTTGTTATAGTCCAATTTTCAGAAAAGAACTCGCTGCTTTGATTTCTTGCTCACGTCAGTTTTTGTGTTTCATTAGAAAACTATGATATTAAATATTATTACTACTACGTAGACTGCATCCTATAATTTTAAAATATATTATATGGTATACCGTATTTATATTATTATTATTTTTATAAAAAAAGTTAAAATATTTCATTTGTCCCATATTCTTTGAAATATTCACTTTTTAGCAATTAATTTATAATTTTTTATTTTCAATTTTGGGTATATAAATAAAAAAAATTATATATAAATGATAAATAAAGACCTATAGTTTTTAAATATATTTTTTTTTTAATTTTTTTCTAGCAACCAATGATATAAATAAATTTAAGTTAAACTAAACCAAAAGTCAACTATTTCAAAGAATATAGGACGGAGGTAGTATTATTTAAAAATTAAAATAAATAAAATAAATTTTTTTGCATCTTTTTATATGTATTCTAATTTTTCTCATCATAATTTGTTAAATATAAATAAAATATATATGAAAGATGATATTTTTTTAATATGAAAAACATAAAAAGATATTATATATAGAGAAAAATAAAGATTACTCAGAAAAAATTTTAATTTATTGATACATGAGAAAAAAATACTTTAATAATAACAATACTCTTAGAAGACTATACAAAAAAAAAAAAACAAAAGCAAAAGAAAAAGTAACCAAAAAATAAAAGTAAATATTTATGTTAAAATATGTGTATTAATTAGATTTTACTAGTATTTTAAATATTTATGTATGATATTTTGATGTAAAATGACAAAAAAAAACCATTTCACACATGCCCATGAAAAATAAGGTACTATGTTACGTATCTCACGGTATTTTGTAGTGTACCATAGTATTCTAACAAAATATACATAAAAGATGACAGGTATGCAAAATGCCGCACAATATACTATAATATTTCATTTAAAAAAAATGACAAAACATGAAAATATTTTTTTTGCATACCACTTACTTGTAGTAAGTGACATACCACGGTATTAAAGACCATGTGGGAAACTATATTTTCCAATCCCATACTCAAACCAAACGTATCCCAAATTATTTCATTAACCATATTCAGTTATTCTACTTCATAAAAAAATTATTTATTTATTTTCAAAAATTTTATTAGAGTTTGCACAACATCAATGAAATTTAATTCCTCGAAATAAAATGCAATAATTTTGTAACATAAATACTTCTATTAAGAAATAAGAATTTAATAAGAATTACTCAAAATCAAATCCCCTTTCAAAGAAAGATTCTCTAAAGGCTTGCTATTGATTCTCAATAAAAGTACGTCATTCTTCATCCCCAAATAATAGACTTTCAACAGCAAGAGAGAGTAAATAACAAAACCATGTTTCTTTTCTTTTTGTGTCGTTTCCTTCCTTGGTTCATGCTCTCCCTCTCTTTCGCGTTTTCTTATCACTCGCCAGCAGGGACGGTAATTTGGTAGGTCAGGCAATTTAGGTTCAGGTTTAATCAAGTTAGTATGTATTTGGATACAGGTCAGGTTATCTAGGTTTGGGTTAGTTTCAAGTTGAGTAGATTTCAGATTCAAATTATGTCAGACAGGGGTTATTTGGGTTTGAATCTAATCAAGTTAGGTTATTTGGTCTTACACCAAATTTAACTTGATTGTCAGGTTTACTAGATTCACTGATATATAAGCTGAAATAGTTAAATCAATTCAATTTTTTTTATTTGATTTTGATTAAAATTTAATTTAACTAGACATAAAATATAATATAAAATTTATGCAGATGTATTAATATATATAATTTCTTTAATAAAATACTTCCTCTGTGTCAAGTTTTTTGCAACATTAACTATTCAATAATTAATCTATAATTTTTTATTTTCAATATTTTACTATATAAATAAAAAATCATTATATAATACTCCTCCATCTCATTTTTTTTACTCCATTTGATTTTTCTATAGTTTGACTTGAATTTATTTATATTCTTGTTTGTTAAAAAATTAAAAAATATATTTCGAAACTATATGTCTTTATTTATCATTCATGAATAAAATTGTTTTATTTATATATTAAAATGTTGAAAATAAAAATTTATAAATTAATTGCTAAAATGTAAATGGTATAAAGAAATTGGGATAGATGGAGTAATATGAATAGATTCAATTCAAATGATTCGAAAAAAGTTATATGTTTCAAAGAATATGGAACGGAAGAAGTACTATAATTTCTAAAACCTAATTATTTATATCTCTTTATCATTGTTTCACTAATCATTTCCCATAACTCTCACTCGCCTACTCTACAACGCAAAATAGATCAATAGAATAGAAGAAACTTAAGCACATATGTTAAATCATAATTTTTTTAAAGTTTTTGCCTACTATATATTTTATGTTGATTTAAGTTAAAATCTGGTTTTGTTGGGTTTAGTCATCAGGTCATTTTAGATTCAAGTCAGGTTGGGCTTGAGTTCGAATTTTCTTAAATTTCACTTCGGGTTTAAATCAGGTTAGGTACAGTCAGATTTAAGTCATTGTCTTTTCTAGTCAAACTAAGTCAAGTTGGACTTGGGTTTGAGTGGACCAGGCCAGGTCTTTAGGTTGAGTCAAATTTTGCCATTCCTACTTACTGTAACTTAAATTGCAAAAAGTATCTTAAAAGCAGGAGCAGAGAACAAGAATGAAAAAATATCACTTTTTAAAATTTAAGTAAAAATATCCTAAAAGTAGGAGCAGGGCCACAAGAGCAGGAGGAATGACCTAAAATAGAAAAATTATGCAACTTAGACTATAACCTATACAATTTTTTTTGTTTTACCCCTTTTCCCTGTTATTGCTCCTCCAATTAACCTCTTTCATCTTTCACTTGTGTTCTTATTTATTTCTACCCTTAATCTATTATGATTGCTTTATTGTTGTTACTACTACACCTTATCCAATTAAGCAAAATAAAATAAACGAAACAAGATTTCGGGTTATTACAAAAAAGAAAAAAAAAACAGAAGCGAATTTCGCCACTTAAATACCTAGACGATATAACAAACACCTAGACAAGCCTGAGGAAACCTCTCATAACGTCTCACCCAAGGCAGCGAATTTCGCCACTTAAATACAACCCAAAAATAATCAGGGGATTAGTGTTACAGAAAACATGTACTTGCCTCACTTGATTTGTCCGTTTGAGTCACTGAAACAAGAGGTTTTGCCTCCAATTCCTACGCCTTGATTTTCACAGCAACAAAGTGGAAAAGATCTATTACATCTAGGTCCACCACCAAGGGTCCTGAAAGCCATCATATTTCTAGCTACCTCGCACATCATCCTACATCAAGTAACTAGAACACAATTTAGGATCACCTAGCCTTACCCCTACCTCGCCGATTATATTTGCTCATTTTCCTCCCCGCCTGCTTCTCATCGTCAACGCTCTTGTCATCCAGTTTGCGTTTTTTGTTTACATGGTCCAAATCCTCCAGCTCATGATGCCTATCAGAAGTGTCTTGGAGGCCAGTGATGTCATTCTCATACACCTTTACCATGTCGGAGGAAGCTTCAGAATTAGGACATGGCTCCTCCTCTGGTTCATTCTGTCGCTTTCCACGTTCCAATGGAACTGTTTCACATGGCTTATCCAGGGGCATATGATCCACCCCTCCAGCCCCTGATAAGCTGGAACACATAAACGTTCATAAAACTACTTCAAACAGGGACAAACATGAAACTTTGAGACAGCAATATACAGGCACGAACAACCATTAGCAACCTGCTGGCACATCTACCAACGTTCTTTTGTTAATCCTAATTTTTTTTTTTTTTGGCAAAACCCGTTAAAACTTTTAGGCCTAAACACAAGCATAGGGACATATTATCAATTTAGGGAATAAATCAGGGGTCAAAATGAATGATCAATGATACAAAATAATCATAATGAATTATCTATAAAGCAAAATAATCATTGATGGTCATTTTTAAGTTGTCAAACTTGTCAGAGTACAGATTGTGAACTTGCAAGAAAGTTCACTCAAATTAGATTTACTGGAACAACATATATATATGTAAACATACTAGCCAAGCCATCTTATGGTATTTACCTAGACGGCAAACGGAATCCATTGGATTTAACTGCTCCAACGACTTCCTCTGTTACCAAATAGTTTTGATGGCATCCTCCTGAATTCGCAGTCAAATACAAGTTAGGGAACCAGAAAGACAAACACTTATTGAAGAGAACTTGATATAGACTTTCATGGAGTAGAGCATTACTATGTAACTTTCATGAATGATGCATGCCAATAGACTTGCATGTATAAGCTGAGAACAATTGCTATAGTACGGTAGTTAATTGGAAAGCAAAACCTATAACTATATCAACAGTAAGACAAAAACAGACAAGTGAAAGTTCAGAACAAATGACAATTTTGTTTTGCTTATCCTGTCTGATTCTAGATGCCACTGATGCTTGAGTTAATGCAAGTTCATACATGAACAAAACTGCATTGATCACATGATCTAAATCAATTGCATGCATAACATGACTATGAGCTCATGCTAAAGAAATGGACGCAATCTGGTCAATCAATATATGCAGAACAAAGATTCCAAAAAAACAAAAGATGACTTCATAAATTTTATAGAGGGTAAAATGCAACTGTCCCTAAAGTATGCGGGCAGTTGCTTAATCATCCTCGGAGCACCAATTGCTGCCAATTTATCCCTACACTACACTTAAAGCTGCAACGTATGGTCTCCATCATATTGTTTGTATGTTGATTGCTAGGGTTCCGACATGTCATCTTGTTGACAGTCTTTTGGTCATGAAAAGCTTAAGGATTTACAATTGTTGAAAGGGCAGCTATACTTTACTGCAAATACTGACCTGCAGTTGATACTTGTACCAGGGAAAGACTGTTTTACAATTAAATAGAGGGAAAATTGATAATTTAAACTTCACACTAATTGTCAAATTATTGTTAGTTGGATTGAATTTACTATAAGACAGTTACTATCAAACAGTAAACAGGACGGCACGTCAGATCACTAATGGTCAACAGACAATGATGGCGGCAATACATTGCAACACTAACTGTATTTTAGGGACGAATCAGCAACAATTGGTACTTCAGAGACAATTAAGGAACAATTAGCATACTAACTTACCAAACTGGTGCTGAAGTAAACACAACTAAAAGGTAAGCTAAAGAACCATGTTGAAGAACTGCAAGACCAAAACAAGTATCTAATGCAAATGATATGCAATGGAGAGTTATTCAGTAGCTCATAAACCTAGCTTAAACCTTTCTAACCTATAAGAAAGTTAACAACCTACAGGAATTCAGAGTAACAATGAAAAATTTTGGCCCCATGTGCCATAAGACTTTCTTTCAATGAAGTTGTTGGAAGACCAGCTTTTAACGTCTCCCAGCATCAGGGACAACTGGTCAAGCAAGTGGAAAACTCTCAAGTAAACTAAACATACTTGCATTGCACATAGGAAGAATGGAAATTTCTTGCTTAAAAGGAAGTGCATGATTAAAAATCAAGCAGCAGCACCTTCTGCTTCTTCATTTCTCCAAATGCCTTCTTCGATCTTTACAAGAAAAAAAATAACAAATATCAGTTTCAAATTAATCAACTCATTTTGAAGTAACAATACAGCTTTAGATACAAAAGTTCCCATTGTGCAATGTCCAAGCACAAACCTGAGACATGAAGGAAACATTTTCTTAAAACAACCATACATAGCACTGTTAAAATGCTAAACAATAGGAAAAAAGGACTAAGAAAATAGGAACGCATTTAAACAGCAACCTCCTTTTTTATTTTCCTTTTTTCTATATCTTCTTTAATTACTGCTAGGAGAGGAAGGTTCATAAAACTCTGATTTTTTCAATCATGATGGTAAGATTATACATTTTCAATACATATGGCCTCACAAAGTAGTTTAGAATGAACAATTAGATGGCACACTTAGGCACACACATAATCCTAAAAGGTTCTAAGCCTCTACAGCCATTTGTCCTAGGAAGGCCTTTAGGAATGTGGGTCTTATCTATTTGTCCCCATAAATGTAAAGAAGCTTTCACAGCTGAGCTGAATGCACTGCATACTACACTCAACTGGCAGTTTCAATGCATTCTACCCGCATTTATTATCCCATACATTAGCAGGTGGGTCTCATTCATGTCATGAATTTCAGAAAAAAAATGTTAAAAAAAAAACCATTAACCAATAACTAATACTAAGCTTCTGCCAGAAATCTACTATGATGCTAGCTCTACTTGGCTTCCCAGCCACAACAGACCTGCTTTTGTCCAGGACTGAGGGGACCTGCATCTTGGAGAGCATCATTCTGCAATTTGTCCAGTATGTTTTCAGAACCTAGAGAATACAGACCCTCAAAATAAGAATACACAAAAGGGAAGAACAGATAAATGAGAAAAATGGCTTAACTTTATAGATTGGGAAATGAATCAGGGCAATAATCTATCTGGACATAAGTAATATATTAGTCATGAAAGGACAAAAAAAGGGGCCAACCTCCAGTGATCAAGTCGGTTGAGGCATCTACTGCTTTTCCAGAGGTGGCCATATTATTCTCCCTAGTTGCTGATTTGTCAGCAATTTGAAGATCAGCACCATATTTATAGTCCAAAGCTGATGAAGGCCAACAAATTCTCGAGGATGCTGGATTCTTTAACAATTCTTCCGTAGCCTTAGATTTCACTTTTCGCATTTCATCTAGAATATTCCAAGAACTGCTGGCAGAGGCCGCCTTTTTATACTGAATTCAAGTTTTGCCACAAAAAGAAATGGACTAAATAATGCATAAGACAGTCAAATCACAAAAGTATTTTGTCACAGTTTAGCTTAAGGTTATTGTTAGAGTAAATTGGTCTATATTTGGAAGAAGATCATTAAAGTATATCATATTTCTGGGGTGGAAATTCTATGTATATGATCAAACGAACCAATGAAGCTGCAACTCCCAAGTGACACAAAGAATTAAAGATGCCAAAAACTTCATAGTTCTCCTAGGGATCCATGAAAAGCATATTGTACCTTCAAGTTAAACGAGCTTCCACTGGCTGAATATTGTCTCGCTGATGGAGATCTGACTTCACTATGACTGATGGAAGGAGATGCCCATGGAGGACGTGATTGCATATATGATTTTGCAATATCCACAGGTGATGAGCAATCATCTTCACCACCCTTTTTATTTTCAGGAAAAAGAGAAGCCAATTAAAACATTTCAAAAAAAATAAAAAACGTTTTACTATAAAAGAAAAAAGCACCCTCATTGAACAACAAAGCTATAAGCAAACACCCACCCAAAAACAAAAGTATATCCAACAGATTTCAACCTCAGACATTTTCAGTGAGTAATGTGGCATGCTTCTCTTTCTGAACCTACCATACAATAGAAATTACTTTAAGAACTTCTCGCTTCTGTTTTAACAGTGTCCCAAACTTTGGCATCACAGAAACTTCCCTCATTAAAATTGTAGTGCAGAGAAACTTCCCTTGCAAACTTTGGCATGGTATGGCAAAAAAAAAGTTATACTCCTGATCTTAATCTATCCCAAACATACCTCCTCGTCTATAATGCTCCTACACATTTTAAAAACAGAATTAAGTTATGCTAGTGCAAGATGTAGTTCATTAATTGAAACATAATTCAAAAGGGATGGCAGGCACACTCTGTGATGCTAAAACCCAAGCCAGGGAACCAATCTAAATCGAAATTCAATGAAGAAGATTTTTGCTTTGAAGCCCACAACAAATGTGGTGAGCTCCATTTGGTCCATAATTCAATTGGTGAGCAGTAATGAGGCAATCTTCCAGGACTGCAGAGATAAGGACTGTGAATGTAGATTCAACCTGACATGCTCAAGTGGTTTGAAAGGGTCAAATGGAGTCTGGGATCTGGAGAGGAGTTACGCAGAACTGTGGAAACCAGAGGCACTTTATCAAAAAGCCTAGTCTAGATCTGGATGTGTAATTAAACACCTTAGTGAATTTAGTGACAAGAATGGATGCTTGAAAATCCATGAAGAGCACTGAATGAAGCTATTAACAATCGATTTTATGCTCTTGTTGGGCATTTTCTGGAGATTCTGTTCAATCGAGAATAAGTAAATATTTGTTGACAAAATGCACGGGAACTGAATAACCAGAAATTTATTTCAAGAGAGGGGCTGCTTTATCCTAGACTCTCACAATGAGGAAGATTTGGTCGACATCTTGAATGCCACATCACTGTTCTAATTTAGGATCTCACTTATACTAAGCACAGATTAACTGACTTCAGTTTCTCCAAAAGGCTCTGAAATTCTTGAATGTGTACGACCTCTGAACTTAAACTTGAAGTTTAGCAACACGGTATTTGGTAAAATAGCTCGTTTTATTGGGATCCCAGTACAAGCTGATAGTGATACAATCTCAAATACTAGAATCTTGTTTGCACAAATTCTTGTTGAGGTTGATACTACAGGACCACTTACTGAAACAATTAACTTAAAGACGCTTGAAGGGAAAGGTTCAGGAATAAGAAGCGGTTTATGAGTGAGTGCCTAGGCAGTATGCATCCTGTCATAAGTGGGGCACAGAACAGGAAATGCAACAGGAAAGAGGACACTCCTAAAAAGGGGGACACAAAGACAAATGGAAATGAGGGAAATAACACTCTTAAGCAATCTGAAGCTAATACAAAGGGTCTGAATAAGCAAGATAATGGGAAATATGGTAAAGGTGAGGGGCATGAGCAGCATGTGGAGAAGAGGAAATCAAAGGGCTAGACGGAAAAGACTGATGGAGAAGAGTAAAGCCATTTGGACATTGGTCAAAGTAAACGTGGTAGGAAGTAAGGTGCAGCTTTGGATATTATATCAAGATCCGAGCTAGGAAAATTCACCAGTAACAAGTCTGACAGACTGAGACTAAGCAACTGACAACAATAAAGTTAAGATAGCTGAAATATTGGAAACTATAGTAAAGGCAGACAAGTTTTCAGCAGTTAGTAAGTTTTGCTGTTTTGGATGATGTGTTAAAACAATTAGATATATGCACATATTTGGAATCTGGCTAGCATATAATCAGGGGAACCGTACTCTGCAATTTAGTTGGGGAAGTTATCAAATTTGCATTGTAGGTTTACTCCAACATCGGGTAATCCCTATAAACTTACAGATGCATATGCATAAAAAAGACTTCCGGGTTCTGTGGACTAGTCTCATCAATCTCAGATTAAAGAAAGCAGATCATTGGGCTTGTGATTTCATTGATATCAAGAATTCAGCGCAGTGATCAGCTACAGGAAATAATGGGTTCTCTTCATCTAGAATGGTAGAATGCTTTGATAACTCTTTGTGATTTGAGGACTGCAGGTCAGTTGTATACCACGTTGAACAGCCAAGGCCCAAGATGCAAAACAAGAACATATGCAAGCTCGACAGAGTTCTGTTGGATGCTAAATGGATGATAAAATATGACAGCTAATATCTTCAAAACCTCAGTTGTATAATAATTTTCTCATGTTGGTAGATCTGTGATGTAGGAGCAATTAGAAACCAAAACCAAAGAAAGAACACACGAGTGAGGAAAAGAAAACCAGAGGGAGAAAAGAAGAAATTCAAGGAAAGACACAAACCAGATTCTTATTTCATCAAGAATTAAAGATAAAATAAGATATGAAGCCTTATATGGGCAGCTTAAAACCTAAAACTAAATCCTACAATAACTAATAAGGGAAACCAAAATTTATAAATAGAACCTAGCAATAGCCATTAATAACCTAGGAGATGTAGAATAATTATTCTTCCCAAAAATTTTCCATAATTATAGAAATCAACCAAATCAAAAAATATAAGAATTATCCTAAATAATGGTCTACTTCCCCCGTACTGCATCACTACTATATAGAGTATATGGACAGACTGGAATTGCAGATTGCATTGATATCAGACTATATCAAAGCCTGAAGCATTATGTCCCTAGATCAGCTTAACGGCTGATGCCAGACAAGGTAGGCAGTTTTGCTGGTATTTATGTATTGTGTTTTTAAATTGTCTAATGTTTTTTCTTTAGGCCTTGATTAGCTCTACATACTTTAAAGTGCTTGGCCTTGTATTTCAAGTGCCATTTGCCTCTTGTCATTTATAAATTTGATAGATAATGAACAGAGTTAAGTTGAATCTTTAGGGTTTCATTTCTCCCAAAGTTCTACTCTTGAGCTATTCATGGTAAAAGGTCAAGAAACAATTATCTGAGTGAAAGCAATCATAAACATTCCACCAAACAATTTCGAATGTTAAGTATCAAGAAACCCCTTTGCTAACAGTTAATCACGCATCTTCATTCTATGTTGTGTTGTGATATACTATGCATATTGTTTTAAGAGCCCATAATACGACCTAGAGTATGACAGGGAAATCCAAGTAAAGCCTACGATTTCATGAACAATAAGTCGCCTACACCTATAAAACTGCTTGATACATATGAGCCTAAGGTTAACATGTTAGGATCAGGGAACAAATTATGAGTGAAAGGAATAATCAGTTACATCATTCTAGAAAAGCATATTATTTTCTTCTAACTTGGTTAAACAGACACAAGACCTATTATAATCAGAGAAATAACTTGTTCTCAGAGGACAGACAAGAAAAATTTTAGGCTGTTTAATAAAGTAGTACACTCTATCCTCATGGCTCATTATTCAGTAAATATTTAGACCTCACTCAATAATTTCTAGTGCTAATGACTTTCTAAATTAATTACCAAGCAAATAAAAACTAAGATTATGCATGAAAGAATCACTAACATTTGTCAGGATAGCAGAGTTTAAGGCCCCCATTCCAAGCTGCAGATCAGAATTAGAGTTTGAGCCATTCTTCTTCTCTAACCACTGTCTGGCCTCCATAACTGTTGCATTTAAAAGTGTATGGCTGTTCATATCTGAATGTAAAAATTGACAATGTTACCAAAAGAGAACACCGAGTAATTTATTCTCAGCAGTGAAGTCTTCAACAAAAGAAATCCCACTTCTTGTACCAAAATAAAAAAACTACCATTTCCATCTCTTCCACAAAGCATGGCATCAAGCCTTCCACCCTCTACACTCCCAACGGAAGGAATATTGACAACTCTTGACTTAACAATATTGATTAGCCATTCACACTCTTCCCTGGTGGACATGAGAAAACAACAAATATTTTAAGCTCACATCAGTTCAAAGAAAAGGAGTTGGCAAAACATTGTTGAACTCGCAATTTAGGGAAGCCAACTCAAGTTAGCAAAATGGATTAACTAATGGTATGCTACAATGCCTATATTGGTGTAATTTACTCATAAAGGTTCTACTCAAATACAGATTCCAAATTTTGGTAAAACACAAAAACAAAATATAATCACGGAGCAATATATTTGGAAACACAAGGGGAAGATAGAAAGAGCAGCAAGTGATATGGGTACCTGGAGAAGGTTTCATGCACAAGAAGTCGTGCAATTAGCTGCTTAGTTTCACTTTTTTGACTGAGGGCCTGCAGTTGCCTCCGGTTAGCCCAAATTTAACGCCCTCAGTTCAAGTTAGACAGCAAACAACAAGTTGAACAGACGAAACAAAACAAAACAACACAAAGGGGAAGTAGTGCTCACCTTTTCCGATAGACCAGCACCTAAAGAAGAAAAGCCTTGTACGGTTTCAAGGCCGTCGTTGTCGACATCATCTGCGGCAATAAATAGAGTAATGAAATGCAACCAAGCGCAAAAAATTAGATCCGCGAGGGAAAGAGTTTGAAATATAGGACCTGAAGTGGGTAGGGAGGTGGAAGAAGACGAAGACGATGAAGAATCGGAAGCGAAGACAGAGAAGAGGAGCTTGCCGCCGGTGGAGATGATGCGGGAAGGAGAGGAAACGAATCGGGAAAACCAATTAGAGTGCTGGGGAGAGGCGGTGGGACGATCATAAGGCGTTCCGGCCCGTGTTCGCCGGAGGCGTAGCATTTTGCCGCCGGAACGGTGGTCAGGAACACCGGCCATCAAGATTTGGACATGGTCTTTGACTCGGGCGCAGGGATTTTAGTCGTTTTGTTTTGCGGGGTGTTTTTATGTTTTTTTTTTATGCCGGATAAATCACTGATATTATTTAAAATATCTAAATAAACCACTAGCATTATTCTAATAAGTCAATTTATCCATTGGACTCTTGAAATATTATAAAACTCCATCATTAACTTTTTAAAATTAACCAAATAACTCTAATTAGTTTAAAACAATTCAAATAGGCTACTTTCACCATTTATAAAATTCCATAACCACCTTCCACAATTATATTTTTCGAGCATAGTCTATTCATTGACACTTCTACCCCCTTCAAACTGTATCATCTCCGTTGTTTAAGATGGGATGCTTTTGGTCCCTCACTATCACTCCTTAACGATGTCTTCCTCATATTAGAGTAAGAGGAGGAACATAATGACCATTATCAGCAAGTTTAGGAGGATCTCAATTACTTCCTACAAACAAAGTCCAAAGATCGATGTCGGCTTCAAGAAGGTGATTCAAATGTTATATTAATAAACTTCAAAGGCACTAGGAGCAGAAGTATAAAATGTAGGAAGTAAATTTGGTATTTTATGATAAGATTTTGTTAAACTTGACGGTAAAAGTTACAATAATGGCCAATTTGAGCCGACTTAGAAATGTCAATGGTTTATTTAGCACAAAAAACATTAGTACGTGAATCAGGCCAATACAAAAACATTAGTGGTTTATTCATTATTTTTACCTTTTTTTCTTTTCTCGTTTTTCTCTTACCCCTCACAAAATTAATGGATTAGAAAAATCCAAACTTAAATCAAGATTACACTTTTTCCATGTGTTTCAGAATCTCACCCTTCCCCCCTATTAGAGGTGGGACTTGGGCTGGTCTGAACTGGCCTAAATCAGGGCTTGGTTTGGCATTGGCCTAGGTAAGACTCAGATTGATGCGGGGCATGTATGGGCCTTCCAAAAGGATGAATTAGGCTTTGACCCAACACGGCCCAACCCACCTAGCAAGCACAGACTAGGCCCGATTTGCCCCAAGCATGCCTGTCCCTTGCTAGTCTGATCCGAGCTTTGTGGCTAGTCTTTAACAGTCAACTGCCATATTTTAAAAAAATGGTTTAATTACAGCTACATCCCCTTTAGTGGATTTTTGCTCCATTTTGACCCATATATTTCCACTTTTGACCCCCATATTTCCACTTTTACCCCCTCCCCCACAACTAGAATTTAAGGTTGTTTTGACCCAAAAAGAAATTTGGCCTTCCCCTATAAATAGACAAGCCATTTCCACTTCATCCTCACTCCAAATTTGCAATTTCTCTTTTTCTTCTACTACATTCTCTCTTGATTTCTTAAGCATTTTTGCTAATTTCACAAGAATTTTTGCTTATTTCTTCAAAATCTAACAACCAATTCGTTTTAACTTAAGTCAACTTAATCTAAAATGGTTTTAAATTTTTTTCACTTAGAACCAATTTCATTTGAAAGTCAATATTATATAGGCGTAATAAGCCATTTGAAACAACATTTTTATCATGTTATTAAATTTCTATGAAATTTTCTTTTTTAATGTTTAAAAAATAAAAATTCATAAAAAATTAATTGTATTATAAAAATTTTACAATCAATGGATTATTTCACCTAAATAATATTGACTTTCAAATAAAATTGATTTCAAGTAAAAAAGATGTAAACATAAAAATAAGTTGTTTTAAATTAAGTTGGCCTAAGTTTAAATGAATTGACCCTAATTTTTTTTTTCTAATTTATTCCTAATCACTACTATTATTCTTTCACTCATGGCTTCAAGAGAAACAAGTAAGCTAGCGGATTCCTCCTCATTCCGCACCATCTGCTTTAAAGGCTTGTTCCGTCATCAATCCAAGCTGATCGATAAAGGGGTCTACATCGAGGAGGTGCACAACGATTACCAAATCAACATGAAAAATTATGATTTCAATCTCGATGATCAATTATTGAATAATGATGTTGAAGTGGTGAAGGTCATATCGGCCGATATTGTTGGAGGGCACGGGACCCAACCAACATTGACAAGCCATCAACCCAACGCCGAGAATTCAAAAGCACAAGGTAAATCTTCAAGGCTAACAGCTTGGGTGTGGGAGCATTGTGACATCATTTTGGAAGGAAATTTGAGGTACGGAAAAAGCAAACACTACAACAAAAAGTTGGCCCACAAGAACTCTATGACCGAAATGCTGTGACACCATATAGGAAATCAACATATTAATCTCCTTCCCAATGCTACCACTAGTTTCAGAGGACAAAATCAACTTGAGAGTATCATCGGCAGGTCAGGTATATTTCGATTTAACCAACAATCTTATAGAGAATGAATGGTTAATTAAATGATGCTTACTGAAAAACCGTTTTCACAAGCTCAAGTGATGTGCACTTAGAATCTTGGATTAGATCACAATTAAACTATGTATTTGGAAAAGTTTCTAGGAAAACAACTAGGAGGGAAAGCTTCAAATTATTTTGAAACATGTAAATCAAATTTATAAGCATATTTCTTTACTCTTAATCATTGTATGGCATTTACAAGTGATATGTGGACATTGCCTGTAGGTCAAGCATTTATTGCGTGACTACTCATTGGATTGATTCTGATTGGGTAATCAAAAAATGTATACTTTCATTTAAGGTCATAGAAACTTATCATACTAGATTTTATATTTATAATTATGTCTATGAAACTTTTACGTGAATATTTTTGTGTTAAAAAAGTACTGTGCATTTTTTATGATAGTAAATTAAACAATGATGTCACTATTCGGCTTTTGAGTCGACAATTGAAACGACCCTTTAAATGTGCATATTTTCATGTAAGACACATGTACCATACTTTAAACCTATGTGTACAAAAGGGTATAGAAGTTTTGCAAAACAAAATTATTCATATTTAGAATTTATTTTCATATTTAAAATCAAGACCCATTGAATTTTGTGAGTTCAAAAGGTTTTGTTTTGAAAATTGAAAATCATTTTCTTGGAAACATTTTCAATTGGATTGTCCAACTCAGTGGAGCTCAACTTATTTGATGTTGCTTATTGCATATCCGTATGTTGAATTGTTGACTCATTTCATGAACATGAAGTTGAATTGTGCATTCTTTACAACTAAAATGTGGGACAAATATTTTAAATCATGTGAATTGCTAAAGTTTTTTCACAAGGCCACCAAATATTTCTCTAGTGATTACTACCCTACCATGCATCAAGTTTTACTTCATTTACTGAACATTATATATGCTTTACATTAATTTAAAATGATGAGTTTTTTAAACCCATGGTGGAAGTATGAGGGCTAAGTGGCTTCAATATTTCAAAAGTATTCCCCCATCTTTTTAGTTGCATCATTACTTGATTCATAAGTGAAAATGATGGGCATGACAATATTGCTTGAAGGCATTTTTCATATTTATTTAGAAATGGCTTATGTAAATGTTTTAGCTATGTTTGTTACTACTTCTGAGTACTTGCGATATTTGTACAAGTTATATTGTGAGAGGTATTCGGATAAGGTAATATTCGATACTTCTCGAACTGAGCCACCTAGGAGATCATCCTTATCAATATTCAACCTGACCATCTAAATGTCATGACTATGACTTGTATAGGCCATGGGTTGTAATGGAAATATACATAAAATGTACCTAAGTTGTATAGATAAGTGATACAAGTCATAGATGTGAACCTAAGAGGCATATGAAGTCATGTGCCCAATGAGGTACCTAAGGGTGCCTTAAGTGCACATAAGTGGAACACGAGAAAAAAGTGTCATATTTGTGAGCCAAAAAATGGTTAAAACTAAGTACCAAGGTAGGTCTAGAAGAGAGGATTCAAAATTTGAAGGAAAAGTAGCTAAAAGTCCAAAGGCAATAGGGTGCACCAAGGAGGGGCACAAGATGGCTCTCGGGCACACCCTTGTGTGCACCAATGTGAATGTAAGGGCTTGTAAGCCTAGTGCCATAAAGGAAATTGAGCAAGGTTAATGCTTAGTGTTAAAATGAAGTTTATGAGTGTAATGCAAGTTAAAAAGAAGTAAAGGGAACATAAGAAAAATGATGGGCACCATTAGGTGCACTAAGGAGCTCTTGGGTGCACCTAAAAGATCTATAGGTGCACATAGAAGTATAAGGCCTTAAATGGCTGAATTAAACAATGGAGTGCATGTTGAAATTGTGCCACCAAGTGATTTGAACATGTTAATTGAATGACCTAAATGACTTAAGTGGCCATGGGAGATAAAGACCAAGAATCTGTCAATATTCTTGGCTGCCATGTATAACTAGCTTGACTCCTCCCACCGCTTGAATTTAATTCCACTTAAGGCAGCTTACTAGCTATTTCTTAAGGTTGACATAACCCAAAGAACCTAGCCAAAGTTCGAGCAAAATAACCAAAATAAGCTATAGAAGAAAAAGAAGTAAAACTGAGCATGGCGGCTCCAAGGTAAGCACATAGTGGCGTGTTGGGTGCTTGGAGGAGTTCTTGCCTTTGTGATACCATATCCAAGCTAGGTAAGGGTTCAATCTAAGCACCATTCACCTAGAATTTTATGGGAAGAAGATCGCCCTAGGTGATGGCTATGGTCGAATGATCCTAGGAGCTAAGAAAATGGGGTATGTATGCTAAAGTACTATGGTGAGCTAGCTAGTTTACATATGGCAAGCATTAGGGTTCTTGATCAAGTATGATAGAACTTGTTCGTATACCTAGAGCTCTATGTTAAATTGACTATAATCAAAGTGATCACATGCTAAATTGAATGAAAGAAATGCTTGCTAAGTCTTAAGGGAAAATCGTGTATATGGTGTGTGTGTTTTGCATGCTTCTTTGTTGGATGCATGTGCTAACCCCATATTATGTGTATAGTTATCTTATATTATATTGTTCTATGCTTCTTTTGTGTTTTCTTTGTCTTTGGTTATAGTTACTAAAATGAGAAATTAGAGGTTTATGTACATGACAATGTTTTGAACATTGTAGGCACTAGGTGCCATATTGAACCCTTATTGAGTACAAGTGTGCTCAGGCCCTGTTTCTTCCCATTTAAAGGAAAGAAGCGGAGTAGTAGGTGCTAAGGAACCTCATTAGAGGTTTATGTATAAAGAACTATGGCTCAGTTATGTTGCTTTATGGAAGAAAAGTTAAAGAGTTTATGTTATGGACTAACACTTTGTGAATTGAACTGTAAGCTTTAATGGCTGTTGTGGGGTTGGCTGCTATTGGCTCTATCCTAGTTTTAGTAAAGACTAGGAGGTTTATAAGAGAAATGCTACCGAGATGTAGAATTAAAATGGAAGTTAAAGTGTCGGTGGGAATTGAGAATGTGTAGCCCATGTTGTGTATTATGCATGCTACTTAGTTAGCCCAACTTTTGGTGTGTATATGTTTTGGCCATGTAATCCCTAAAGTACCAAAATTTGAACCTATAAATGTATGTATATAATGCAGACCTAAGGACTTAAAGTTGGCATGTGCCTTAGTAGTACTAACATGGCCACCCTCGACCTTGCCCAGGAAGCTTGTGAGAATGGGTATCATGGTGGTTGCAATGGGCTAATTGTATATGTGCGCGAATTAAAACTTCATGGTACTAGTTGATTAACCTAGAAGATGCAAGATACATGCTCTTTAAGCTTTGACTTGAGTAATTAAAAACCTTAAAGCATTCACTTGGCCAAGGCACTTTACATAGAAAACTAGTTCAAATAGTCAAAGTATACAAAATCAACATTTATATGGTCATTACTACACATAACAACCGTGTGAGGGCATTCAACATAAGTAGACTAATGCTCCTCAAACAAGAGCAACCATAGAGTTTAAAGCTTAAACATAGACATGGGAGGCAACTAGGCATACAATACGTACAAGCTTCTTACTGTGATCCTCCTAACTAACTTGCATATTGGAGACAAGTCCCAGTGGTGAGTCACAAAAGCCTATCCACGTGCTGCTAGCCTCTGTGGCTAAGATATTTTTGGCCAGCATAACTGTGGTGATGTGTCATTGTAATACAAACCTCATTGGAATTTTATGCTGTCTTGGTGACACGTTGCAAGTATTGGCGGCGTGTCACCAATACCTACAATGCCCAAAAATTTCCAGTTTTGCTGCATACACCTTGGAAGACCTCCCAAGCATACCAAACATGCTTGGATGGCCTTCCAACTTCACATACCTGTAAAACATGTTACAAAGGCCACAACCAACTATCAAAAGCATAACTATGATGCATTAAAACATCATTCCAAGCTCTATCAATCTCATAGTCCACCATGATCCAACTTGCCCACTAACTAATGCTATTGCTAAAACTACTTGAATTTTCAGCAAGCAAAAATAATCCAATAGCATTAATCAAGCTTGAAGTCATAACTCCCTTACCTTAACTTCAAGTCACAAGCAAGAATCAAGCAACTCTTTTCTAAGAACAAAGTTCCACAAAGTTCTACCTAAGTTCCAAGCAAACAAATGTACAAAACACCAAATTACAAACCTCTAAGCAAAACCCAAGCTCCCAATCATCAAATAAACAAGAATTCACCGTGAAAACACATATTACGTTGCATAAAAAATAGGGGCTAGATGGAAATGTGACTTCAAGCTTCAAAAACATGAAAATCCAATTAAATCAAGCTTCCCAACACATGTATACCCTTGGTGGCATTAATGTTCACCAAAATCTCTTGGTTTTGAGCAAAAATTCTTGATGAAATGGTGGAGTGAAGGATGAACTTGAGTTTAAGCAGCAAAAATGGCCTCCTCTTCTGTTTTACCAAGTTATAAATCCTTTTAAACATGAAGCCACCAAAGTTTATAAAAAGCTACAAAAAGCCTCATTCGTTTAACAGTAACTATAGTCAAACTTTGGTTAAATCTTTTTTATATAGGCTAAGTTTAGGTTTAAAGCAAAGGTTAGGTTACAAAAACTCATTTTTAACTCTCGGGACCTGGCCCGACACTTTAGGATACAAAATTACTATTTTGGCCCCAAACTTTATTTGGTGCCTTAAGCTCCTTGGAACTTAGTAAACTTTGCCTAACATACCTATTCTTGTTATGTGAACCTGAAATATGGTTCCAAACTAGGTTTTGATTAATTTACCTTCTTTAGACAAGCTTCTTGCCAAGAGATTCATAACATTATCCCTTCCTTTTGGAATTTGGTCCTCTAAATTATGCCACAAACTAAGGAAAAACATTAGGATTCCTTTTTAGCATATCTTGCTCTGTCTCCCAAGTAGCTTCCTCTTCACTATGGTTTGACCAAAGGATCTAACCATTGGAATCCACTTGTCCTAGATCAACTATGCATTTCCTCAGAAGACTAATGTGGAACACATTATGCATTTGGGACAAGTTGGGCAGTAATGTCAACCGATATACAACCTTCCCTAATTTTGCCAAAACCTCATAGGGTTCAATATACCTAGAGGCCAACTTACCCCTTTGCCCAAATCGGGTCACTCCCTGTAGGGTTTTGGGAGCCAAACAAGTGTAGTGGAATATAACTGAAAACCTCCAGGATCCAAGTGAAACGGGGTAAATCAGGTGTTCAAAATTTTCATATCTAATTCGATTAAGATCTTTCACCCAATTGTTGAGTTGAATCACAAAACCTATACAGTTGGCATGTTCAAGCTCTCTATGGTATCCATATGAGCCTCTCGGGATCACCACGCTTCCACCACGTCTTAATAGATGCGTTCTTCTTGCGCTCACAGTGCTAGCTTGCGTCCTCCAAGGAATGATAAAAGAAGAGTGTGGCTAGTTTTTAGAACTCTTCTGATTTCATCCTTTTAGGAGGCTAGGGCAAGAGCTGCCAAATTCTCACTATATGATGTATTTACAGTGATACTCAACTTCTAAGCCTAATGGGTTTTAAAGCCCTGATCTAATTAGGTTTGATTTCGGGCTTAATAATGACACAACTTTTGGGCGAATTATTAATACAAAATTATCATGAAACCATAACCCAAATAAATTAGCCCATGCACTCAAATAATCCAAATAGGCTTTATGTGTGCAACCCAATAGGCTCTTACCATGTTAGCAATAATCATAAATCACATTTATGATCATTAACAATGAGCGGTGTCAAGCAACACATCACTACTAACCAAGTGACAAGATTGTCGGTGATTCAACTAAACCTTTGTGATCATTATCCATATATGCCATTGTCCCTTTGTCCAAGATATCAAGACCAAGCACGAGATATAGAATGTGTCACTCTCGTATAGTCCAATCTATGGTTTCTTGATTACTAAGTAGACTAACTTAAAGTGATGACATTGATATCGTATATCAGCTAATCTAAGCATGGCCATGCATTTTCTTAGTCTCACTCTATCAAGGGGCCCGAAGATATCACTACCATTACATAGGAGGGACAAATCCCATCTTGATCATACAAAACCCTCCACATGATATGTGACATACCCAATGACCTCCTTCAAGTTCACTTAGTTACAAGCAACAAAGGAAAGTATCAAAGTATGTGACTCACATGTATGGAACCTTGACGACCTTAGGTCAAAGGACTACATATACATGATCGCTATGAGAATCACTTATGATACTCATATAACGATCCATGTAGCATTCTCATGGTGGATAAGTCCAGTACGCAAGTTCTCCAACTTGTACCCATATGTAGACTACATATATTATATTAATCTCCACATATGTTAGTCTTGACGTATTATTGCTGTTAGTGTTGTGCCCAAAAAGCCAATCATGAGATGATTGTATTTTTGCACATTGAGTCATGATATTTTATTGAGGCATTAATCCAACAATTATGTTTGTTGTTTTGTTTCTGTGTAAATTAACAAACATAATCGTAAACCTAAAGTAATGATATTCTTAAACGTCCCTAATCTAGTATTATTATGGAGCGGGTTGCAATAATACATAATGACTAGCATATGTGGAGACTAATATGAGATATGTAATCTACATATGGGTACAAGTTGGAGAACTTGTGTACTGGACTGACCCACAATGAGAACACTAGATGGATCGTTATATGAGTGTCATAAGTGATTCTCATAGTGATCATGGTATATGTAGTCCTTCGACCTAAGATCATCAAGGTTCCCTACATATGAGTCACATACTTTGATACTTTCCTTTGTTGCTTGTAACTGAGTGAACTTGAAGGAGGTCATTGGGTATGTCACATATCATGCGGAGGGATTTGTATGATCAAGATGAGATTTGTCCCTCCTATGAACGAGAGTGATATCTTCGGGCCCCTTGATAGAGTGAGACTTAGAAAATGCATGACCATGCTCGGATGAGTTGATATACGATATCAATGTCATCAGCTTAAGTTAGTTTACTCGGTAATCAAGAAACCAAAGATTGGGCTATACGAGAGTGACACATTCCATGTCTCGTGCTTAGTCTTGATATCTTGGACAAAGGGACAATGGCATATATCAATGATGATCATAAAGGTTTAGTCGAATCATCGACAATTTTGTCACTTGGGTAGCAATGATGTGTTGCTAGACACCGCTCATTGCTTATGATCATAAATGTGATTTATGATCATTGCCAACATGGCAAGAGCCTATTGGGTCGCACACATAGAGCTATTTGGATCATTAGAGTGCATGGGCTAATTATTTGGGTTATGGTTTCACTTTAATTTCGTATTAATAATGGGCCAAAGAGTTGAGCCATTATTAAGCCCGAAATTAAATCCTAATTGGATTAGGGCTTTGAAACCCATTAGGCCTGGAAGTTGAGTCTCACTATAAATACAACTTTTAAGTGAGAAATTCATAGGTCTCCTTGCCCTAGCCTCCAAAAAGGACAGCCACACTCTTCTCTTGCAATTCCTTGGAGGACGCAAGCTAGCACTGCGAGTGCAAAAGAAACGCATCTGCCGAGACGTGGTGGAAGCGTGGTGATCCCGAGAGGCTCGTGTAGATACCATAGAGAGCCTGAACACGTCAACTGTTCAGGTTTTGTGATTCGACTCTACAGTTGAGTGAGAGATCTCAACCAAAAATTAGGTATGAAAATTTTCGAACACCCGGTTTACCCTGTTTCACTTGGATCCAAGAGGATTTCGGTTAAATTCCGCTGCGCTGTTTGGCTCCCGAAACCCATCAATTGCAACCCGCTCCACGATAATACTAGATCAGGAACATTTAAAAAAATCATTATTCTAGGGTTATAATTATGTTCATTACGTTATGCAGAAATAGAACAACAAGCATAATTACTGGATTAATGCCTCAATAAAATATCATGCCTCAATGTCCAAAATACAATCATCTCATGATTGGCTTTTGGGCACAACACTAATAATCTCCCACTTGCATTAAAGCCAATCATCAATGTATCTAATACCGATAGACCTAGAATGGCTATCATGCTTCTGTTGCATAAGGAGTTTTGTCAGTGGATCAGTAATGTTACTATCTGTTGAAGTCTTGCATATCCTCACATCACCCTTCTCGATGATCTCCCTGATGGGATGATAGTGTTGGAGTATGAGTTTAGATCGCTGGTGAGATCAAGATTCCTTAGCCTGTGTGATTGCTCCATTATTATCACAATAGAGCTCTATCGGGTCATCAATGCTTGGAACCACTTCAAGTTATGTGATGAACTTTTTGATCCAAACTGCCTCATTCACAGCATCAGAGGTGGAAATATACTCAGATTCTATTGTAGAGTTGGCTACTGTCTCTTGCTTTAAACTCTTCCAGCTCACAGCACCATCACCAATACAAAACACATAACCAGATTGTGACCTAAAATCATTCTTATCATATTGGAAGCTAGCATCGGTGTAACCTCTTACAACGAGCACATCTTCACCTCTAAAGACCAAGAATGCATCCTTAGTCCTTCGTAAATACTTAAGGATGTTTTTAACAGCTATCCAGTGACTCTCATCAAGGTTTGATTGGTACTTGCTCGTTATGCTCAAGGCATACGAGACATCGGGATGAGTACATATCATAGCATACATGATAGATCCAATTGCCGAGGCATATGGAATCTTACTCATGCGCTCTATCCCCTGAGGTGTGCTTGGACACTGAGATCTAGAAAACGTTATACCATGTGACATGGGCAAGAATCCTTTCTTGGAATCTTGCATGCTAAACCTCTTTAGCACCTTGTCAATGTATGTAGTTTGACTTAGGCCGAGCAATTTTTTAGATCTATCTTTATAGATCCTAATGCCTAACACATAGCCTGCTTCACCCAAGTCCTTTATAGAGAAACATTTCCTTAGCCAAGTCTTTACAGACTGTAGCTTAGGAATGTCATTCCCAATGAGTAGCATGTCATCTACATACAACACCAAGAAAACAATAGCACTCCCACTAACTTTCTTGTAGACACAAGGTTCATCTTCATTTTTTATAAAACCAAACTCTTTGATTGCTTCATCAAAATAAAGATTCCAACTCTGAGAAGTTTGCTTCAGTCCATAAATGAATTTTTGCAACTTGCATACTTTATTAGCCTTCTCAGGAGTGACAAAACCCTCAGGTTGTGTCATGTACACATCCTCAAGTAGCTTTCCGTTAAGGAAAGCAGTTTTGACATCCATTTTCCATATCTCATAATCATAATGTGCATCAATAGCCAATAAAATTCGGATGGATTTAAGCATGGCAACTGGTGAAAAAGTCTCATCATAGTCAATACCATGAAGTTGCTTAAAACCTTTTGCAACCAATTGTCCTTTAAAAGTAATCACATTACCAAACATGTTGGTTTTCTTCTTGAAAACCCATTTACACCTTGTAGGTTTTACCTCTTCAGGTGGATCAACTAAAGTCTATACTTTGATTTTCATACATGGATTCCATCTCGGACTTCATGGCCTTTATCCACTTCTCAAAGTTAGGCCCCAACATAGCTTATTGGTAGGTTGTAGACTCATCCTGATCCATGAGCATCATATCACTGGTGTGAGTCACAAGAAATTCATATCTCTCGGGCTCACGCTGAATCTTACCAGACCTACATGGGCTCTGTGCTACAGGAATAGACTCATGAATCACAAGTTCTTGTGGTGTCTATTCAAGTTCCATTTTAGGTTCGATGTCTTCTTGTTGTTCTTGAATTTCTTCAAGTTCTACTTTCTTTTCATTGGTTCCTTTAAATATAAACTCTTTCTCTAGAAAGATATCAGTTCGAGCAACAAACCCTTTTTGCTCAGAAGGATTGTAGAAATAGTAACCCTTTGTTTCTTTGGGATGCCCAACAAAGAGATAATTATGAGATTTGGGTCATAGCTTGTTAGAGAATTGATGTTTCACATAAGCGTCACAGCTCTAAATCCTTATAAAAGACAGACTAGGACATCTTCCACTCTATATGTCATATGCTATCTTTTGAACCGATTTAGATGAAACTCGGCTTAGTGTAAAAGCGACTGTCTCTAGAGCATGTCCCCAAAAGGAGTTTGGAAGGTCAGCTTGACTTATCATAAATCTAATTATGTCTAATAGAGTTCATTTTTTCCTTTCAGATACACCATTCCATTGAGGTGTACCAGGTGGAGTGGGTTATGATACTATACCACACCCTTTAGATAGTCAAGGAATTCTTGATCCAATTATTCTCTGCCTTGATCTGGTCGAAGTACTTTGATACTCTTACCGAGTTGATTCCCAACTTCATTCTTGAATTCTTTGAACTTTTCAAGGATTCTGGCTTGTGTCTCATGAGATACATAAAGCCATATCTATTGAAGTCATTAGTAAAAGTAATGAAGTATTGGAAACCTCCTTTAGCATGTGTAGACATAGGGCCACATACATCACTTTACCTAGTGAAAAGGGGTTTTGGTCATCTTGCCAATAAACATGGCTCACATGTTTCATATGATTCAAAATCAAATGAGTCCAAGAGTCCATCCTTATGGAGCTTGGATATGCAGGTCTCATTTATATGGCCCATACAACAGTGCCAGAAATAGGTTAGGTTTGAATCATTTAATCTGACCTTCTTGGTATTCACATTATAGATTAAATTTTTATGTTTTAGAACATACAAACCATTGCTAAGTCGAGCACTACCATAAAAGATTTCATTTAAATAAATAGAACAACATTTGTCCTTTACTATAAATGAAAAACCTTTCTTGTTCAAACAAAAAATAGAAATCAAATTTCTACTAATAGTAGGCACAAAGTAGTAGTTGTCTAATTCTAAAACTAATCCACTAGGCAAAGAGAGAACATAAGTCCATACGGCTAAGGCAGCAACCCTTGCTCCATTTCCAACACGTAGATACACTTCACCTTGGGCCAATCTTATACTCCTACTTAGATCCTGCATAGATCCTGCACATTTGGACAAATGTGAGATCTACATCTAGTATCCAATACCCAAGATAAGGAAGTACAAAAGTTAGCCTCTATAACAAAAATACCTGAAGTGGAAGTCTTACTTCCTTTCTCCTTAGCAAGTTCTTCAAGATAGAGCTTGCAGTTGCGCTTCCAATGTCCAGGTTGCTTACAATGGAAGCACTCTCCTTCCTTAGCCACACCACCAGATGGTTTCAGTGCAGCTGAAGAAGAATTAGCATTGTACTTTCTTTTAGCTTTATCCTTTTCTTTTGCCCTTTTGTACCATCATAATGGGCTTAGCCTTCTTAAGGTTTTGCTCAGGAGTTCTCAACATGTTGAGTAATTCAGTGAGGGACTTGTGAAGATCATTTATGTTATAGTTTATGACAAGCTAACTGTAGCTTTCGGCAATGATTGTAGGACTACATCAGCAGCCAACTCCTTCTGAAGAGCAAATCTTAAACTCTCAAGATTCTCAATGTACCTAATCATCTTGAGTATATGAGGACCCACGGGACTTCCTTCAGACATTTTGCATTGAAACAATGCCTTAGAGGTCTCAAACCTCTCATGCCTCGGTTGCTCTTAGAAAAGCATTTTGAGATGTTAGATCACATCAAATGCCCCTATGTTCTCATGTTGCTTCTGAAACTCATATTCCATGGTTATCAACATGAGGCAAGCAACATCTAAAGTATCATCAGAATGCCTTTTTTGAGCATCCATTTTAGCTCTTGGAGCATTGGCAGCAGGCTCATTCAGAATGGGCTGCTATAGGACATAAGCCTTTCTCTCTTGCTTAAGGACTATCCTCAAATTTAGGTATCATTTGATAAAGTTGGTCTCATTCAGCTTTTCCTTCTCAAGGATTGATCGCAATGAAAGTGTCGATGTGTTTTGTGCCATGGTTATCTACAATAGTATATATGCAGTGTAAGAGTCATGCATTTTAATTCATTTAATAAGGACTTTTATTAAACGATACTTCTACTATTTTACTTAAAATAATAACCCTCGATATTATTTCGGAACACCTAGGCACTAAGGTATTCTAGTGGGCCAAAATCCATATTTCACCACAACCTGAGTCAGCTTTGGCTTTCCTCTCAAGTTACAATTATTTAGGTAGACAACTCCCTGCTAATTACATCTCATGCAACTCTTGGATAGTTGGGTAAACAACACTTGTCCAAGCTCATCTCATGAACTTAAGCCTAACTCTATGCCTCTAAGTCCCCAATCCTATTGGGATAACTCAGTTAAGTTGGACCCAAAGTTAGCAATTTGGATATCACTATTATCCTATCGTGCCTTACCAAGATGAACATAGGTGCTTTGCTTTGGCAAACCCACCTAATGTTGATCAAAATCTTGACAAGTGCCAACATTTTGAAGGCATCACATTTAATGACTTAATATTTTGTTTGAGAGATTTTTCCTTTTGATCTCACTAATTATTATCTCTGGTTGTCTTATACATGCATCACATACAAATATAAAACATGCATCTCATGCTAACAGTAAAGTAAACGTGACATGGTTATAGCCCAAACTATGCGATATTCTTAAGCCAATGAAAATATCATAAAAGCTTAAGAAAAGAAAAAGGTCTTCATAAGCTCTTTCTCCTCCTTGCTTGGTTGCCCTTTTGTTGTCACCTCATTGGACACACCACCTTGGGCAATCCCATATTGTATAATTACATCAATAATAAAAACCTCGAGTTATATTCAAGGAGAGTAAGGTGAGAAGAAAATGTACAATAAGAGCAACAAAAAAAGGCATGACTCGCAGGCCGTATTTACAAGTACAACCAACAAGGGCTATAACCATGCACTATGATTTAACCATCAATCAGCATATCATGTCAAATCTCTTTCAACAAAAATGCATGCCAATTAACGCACGTTGATTAACCAATTTTTATTAATGTGGTGCTTTGCATACGGCGGTCCCAAGATCTTTTATTTCAAGCAACTAAGCACCCGAGACCACCTCCATTTGAGCCACTAAAAATACTCTACTCTCGGTGCCCGAACAGCCCTAATCAGATCCATGCTAAGGTTTTGCAACTATTGCAAGAATCCTAATCCGTATAGGTATCTCATCCCAATCAATTTAGGGTTAATCGTATTAACCAATTTATGTCATTTCTTCATATATCTTATATATACATTACGAGTTCCGGTTTCATGCATCATTAATCAATATAATTAATCATGATCAAAACATTAGAACACACAACATGTCATGCAATTCGACATTTAATCTTGATTTAGGATTTTACAAGTAGCTCTGATACCACTGTAGGGTTTCGGGAGTTAAACAAGTGCAGCAGAATATTATCGAAACCTTCCAGGATCCAAGTGAAATGGGGTAAACTGGGTGTTTGAAATTTTTATACTTAATTTAGTTGAGATCTTTCACCCAACTGTTAAGTTGAATCACAAAACCTGAACAGTTGACATGTTCAAGCTTTCTACGGTATCCACACGAGCCTCTCAGGATCACCACGACTCCATTACATCTCAGTAGGTGCGTTCTTCTTGCACTCACAGTGCTAGCTTGCATCCTCCAATGAATGGCAAGAGAAAAGTGCGGCTAGTTTTCAGAACTCTTCTGATTTCTTCCTTTTATAAGGCTAGGGCAAGAGTTGTGAAATTCTCATTATATGATGTATTTATAGTGAGACTCAACTTCTAAGCCTAATGAGTTTCAAAGCCCTAATCTAATTAGGTTTAATTTCAGGCTTAATAATGGCTCAACTTTTGGGCCAATTATTAATACAAAATTATCATGAAACCATAATCCAAATAAATTAGCCCATGCACTTAAATAATCCAAATAGGCTTTATGTGTGAGACCCAATAGGTTCTTACCACGTTGGCAATGATCATAAATCACATTTATGATTATAAACAATGAGCGGTGTTTAGCAACACATCATTGCTACCCAAGTGACAAGATTGTCAGTGATTTGACTAAACCTTTATGATCATTATCCGTATATGTCATTGTCCCTTTATCCAAGATATCAAGACCAAGCATGAGACATGGAATGTTTCACTCTCGTATAGCCCGATCTATGGTTTCTTGATTATCGAGTAGGGGTGTAAACGAGCCGAACCGAGCTCGAATAGGCTAGGCTCGAGTTCGGCCCTTTCATATTGGAGTAGGCTCGAGCTCGAGCTTGAGCTCGACGAGCTTTAAAATCAAGGTTCGAGCTCGATTCGTAGTAGGCTCGAGCTCAATTCGTTAGCTCAAGAGGGTCAATATACTTGGTTCATGAGCTCGAAAAGCATAGTTGAGCCCATTAACAAGCTTGATTTGAATTACCTAATTGCACTTGACAAAATAATATAAAACCTACATGATCAAGGTGCATTTTATCAAGCACATAACCAAGGGCATTCATCCGAGTTCAAAATAAGTTATACAGACTTTAAACAACCGAGCTCATGAAATATTCAGGAATAACAAATTATAAAAGTTTGTCTCAAAGGTTCACTACTTTACATCCAGACAAACAACAAGAGCAAAAGATCATGAAATGTGCATCACCATCATTAACCATTCTTGAAGCCTTATAGTGAACTCACAAAATTTGCTAAGAACCATTTCCTAAGAAATTTGCTTCTCTTGGTGGCAGTAGTTTCACTCCAAGCTACAAAAATAAACATAGCCATGAGTAGCGTTATTAAATTTCAGAAATTATGAGGATACTAAGTTACTAACAACAACATCACTCATCCAAATATAAATCAATAGAATGTAATAGCTAGGAATAGAAAGAGTGAATTGTTAATGAAATACCCCAATAGACAATTATATTTATGATTCTAGTGAAAAACAATCACCAGTATAACAAAAACTAGACAAAGCAAAGGTAAGTCGCTGGAGTACATCATTTAAGAGAAGGAACTTTGAGATGCTAGCCAAAAACTTAGGGAGGTCAGTAGAAAATGGCTAGCTCATTCATCATTGGCATTGTTTGTTTGGTCAGGTTTGAGACAATGTGATTTATATCCTACTTAACTATGTGGCGTTTCTGCATAGGGTATGAAAGAACAGAGAAATAACCATAGGATTTTCTATAGAAGGGATTGTGCCATTTCTAACATACAAACATTTGAGTAATGATGTTGCAATGCCTGGAAGTTAAAAATTCTTAGAAAGTTTGGTTTTAACATGACCTTTCATAATTTTGATATTATACTTGCTCTTCAAAGTAGCAAGGCATTTTTGGGGCCATCTCTTTGTTTCAACCTGATGGAGTATACTTATTTACTTTGTGGGATACATTCTTTTGTAATGTGATGTGTGAATAGTTTGCAGTTATGGTATTCAAACAACCCCAAAGTTTAAATAATGTGGAATATATTTTTGGCAGGGAATAAAGTGAAGCTATGAAGAAGAATGTGGAGCTTGAGCTTGAGGTCAAAGATCTAGAAGAATGATACTCTTGGAGAGGGATGATGATATCAAGCAGAGAAATCAACAAAGGTTAGGAATTGTTGCTAAAATTTATCGTAAGATATCTTTCAAGATATCACTACAAGAGAAAAGCATGTAAGTTAGAGACAAAAGTGACAGTCTGACAGAAAGGCAATGAATAGTAACTTTTATCCATCAGTTTTTCATCATTTTTTTACAAAAATGATGAGGTTTCCAAATGGAATTTTTTTCACAAATCTGTCACTTGAGAAATAACAGAGATGGTTTCAGAAAAAATGGCTAACACTTTGGGATTGTATATATACAGTGAAAATGATAAACATTTTTATTTTTTCTTACTTTAAATTCTATAATAAAAGCTACAAGTTACTGAGGGGAATGACGAAATTCCAACATAATTAAAGTGGGTATTTTCCGTCCATATATTAATGAAAGTTAGTTATCTAACCAATGCCTCTAGTTTGAAACCTAACAATAAGTAAAGTTCAATATGATGTACATATTGCCATATCCTAGATTGGTAGGTTGATTAAAGCATATAGGTTATGATGTCATGATAAATCACACAAGAAACATACCTAGAAAACATATTGCCATATCCTAGATTGGTAGGTTGATTACCACCGGTTGCTTCATTCCCTGAAAAAATTGTAGGAGTTTAAAACATTTCAAAACAAGTTTACTATAGATCAGTTAGCTTTATATAACTTAAAAATAGTTCAAATATTTACTTTGTTCCTTTTCTTCACACCGTGGAGGTTTCTAAGCCAATCCTTTCCACAAAGTAATGCTTGAACGGTTTCAATTGAAAGTGATGCACGATATGAATCAATCACTCAACTTCCCGCACTAAATATAGCCTCAGAAGCAACTGTAGTCACTGGGATTGCCAAAATATCACATGCCATCTTCGACAAAACACGATATTTGGTTTGATTTCCTTTCCACCACTCCAACACGTTAAACGCATCATCTGACCCTTCTGCACATATATGACATCCATCTGTAAAATACTTATCCAAATCAGTTTTTTGGGGCTGCACTGTCTCCACTTGCTTCACATACTCTTTAAGTTCCTTAAAGCCTGAATCCGAAGAAACAGAGGTCACAAAAGACTTAGAAGATCTAACTGCTACACTTTCTTGATCATTCACCTTATGCATTTCTGCATACTCATTATAAAGTTTTTGCAAAACAGTCTTCACTTTTTCAATATTAGATTGTGCCTCTGTTTGGATGTATATATTAGGAAAACAGTAGTCCATAGCCCTCATTTTCGCTCTAGGGTCCAAAATGGCAGCAATAGCAATTATCATGTTGCACTCTCCCCAATATTTATCGAACTTCTTCTTCATCTGGGTAACCATACCCTTTACAAAGGAATTCTCATCATTAGCCCGGACATCTAGCAATTGTTTCACCTTATAGACGTCACAAAGAAATAGGTTTAATGTTGGATAGTAACTTCCAGAGATGATGTTTGTCACATTGGAGAACACTTCCAGGATTTGTAAAGTAACCTCAACCTTGTCCCAATCCTCTTTCATTGGGCATGAACTATAATGAGGTTCCTTTCTTTGGAATATTGGAAACACATCCTTAAACTTATAAGCACAAGCCAGCATCTCATATGTTGAATTCCAACGAGTCTTGCAATCAAGAACGAGCTTTCGAGCTGGCAACTGTAACGGCTGAACAATTTCACAGAATGTCTTCAACCAGGCTTCACTATGATTGATGAAAGAAACACATTCTCTTACATCTTGAATTGCAAATTTAATCTCCAATAACCCATTTTGGACAATAAGATTCAAAATATGCACACAACACCGTACATGAAACAATTTCCCTCCACACAACAACTTCCTATTCGCTTCAAAAATTTCCCTCAAATTGTTGATGGCCGAATCATTTGTTGAAGCATTATCAACTGAAATGCTATAAACCTTGTTTTCGATACCCCATTCCTTTAAACACTTGTAAATAGCATCTGAAATAGCGTCGCCCGTATGTGGAGGAGGAATATGAACAAAGTTCAACACCCACTTATTCAACCGCCATTCAGAGTCGACAAAATGAGTAGTGATGACCATATATCCAATTTTCTGACTTTTTTATTTCCACAAGTCTGTTATTAAGCTAATCTTTGAAACGTTTCTTAACATGACCTTCACTTTCTTTTTTTCATGCTCATATACCTTCATGCAATCAGTCTTTAAAATAGCACAAGCAATTTTTTCAAATTGGGGGATGGCAACTTTCATCATTAAATTAAACCCTTCCTCTTCCACAATTGAGAAAGGATGTTCATGTATTAACACCCAATGACAAACGGCTTCCTTCATCTTCATGGGATCATATTTTCAGTCTACTATAGCCGGTGCAAGGGCTGGAAAGTTAGCACTAACAAATGTATCACTGGGCTGAAAGTTAAGGAGTTGTTGTTTCTTTAGATGCAACTTCATTTTAAGACAACTATTTATATGCCTGGCAAGATGGGAAGTTGTTCCGCTTTTTTGCTAAGAGAAAGATGCATTACAGTAATTGCATTTGACCGATGTCATTCCTTTCACATCTGTAGCTTTTGTAAATGATGCCCAAATTTTAGATCTTGGAGCTCTACTCTTTTTTTCAAGTGCTCCATTAAGACCTTCACCACCCTCTTCTTGTTCTTTATTTTCAGTTCCAACTTTTCCTTCTTCCAATTCAGGAATATCCCCGACTTCCTCCACCATAACTTGATCTTTATCAATATTTGTATGAATAAGATCATCTTCCGACGTTGGAATAGAGTTTGACTTTTCAATAGAAGGAAACTGACTAGTTGAGGAAGACATTGCTTAAAAACAAATGGTAGTGTCAACAGCAAGTCATTTAGAATATGAATGAGCTAAGCACAAAATTAAAACTCTAGACAATCTACAAATCCAGGCACCCTATCATTAACAGGACAGTGAAATGAAAAAAAAACCAAGAATACATGAAATTATTCCAATTACCAAATTAACTGTTGAAATTAATTATTCACATTGTAAATTCATGCAAACTGAAGCGATAATGTTTTACAGATTCCGTTCTTGATGAACAATATGATGAAATTGTAAAAGAGTTGTAATTATCATTGTCTTTCCCCATTCGTACAGAGAAGTATCATGCGAAGGTAGTAACTAAGCCAGCATAGTGCATAGTTGCTATAATCAACAACCAACAATGGTAATAAGTCGAAAAAACAAACCTAAACTCATATAAAGCTGCATACGTAGACAAAATGAACCAACAAAGTGACAGAAAAATCAAGTAATGAAACGTTTTCCCATTGGACAAATAAAGTGAGGAAAAAAAAGCAATACTGAAAGTCAGCTGGCGGTAACGTGTCTGTGATTGAGATAGGGGGCGCGACGGAAAGAATGCTCAATGGCGTGATGACGGCATAATGGAGGGATGGCTCGCCGGCGTGACAAACGGACGATAGAGATAAGGCTCAGGTGCGACGGCCCGACAACAGACGGCGCAATGGTGAGCAGATCGAGTTGCGACGGTGATATGGCAGACACAGGAACCGACGGTGATATGGCAGACGCAGGAACCGACAGTGGGGCAGCGACAGCTGGGCTGCACTGGCGACGGTGATTCTGCAGATGATAATATCGATTGAGGCGACGGTGAGTCGTGAGGCAAGATTTGCGAGTCGCAACTCCTGAGGGTGGGTGGGCTGTAAGTGATAGGGTGGGCAAGGGCAGTCAGGAATTTTGAATTGAGGCAGGGAATCTAGGGATTTTAGGATTTTAGGATATATGTTTTATTTTAATAAATAAATTATATTATACCAGGCTCATTAAGCTCGATAAGAGTTCGAGCTGAACATATTTGGGTTCGAGCTCAATTCGTTAAGGATTCGAACCTAAAATCTGGCTCGAATTCGGGCTTGAAGCTCATAAGGCTCAATTCGAGAATAAAAAAAATGAGCTCGAGCTTGAACTATTCGATAAGGCTCGATTCGTTTTACACCTCTATTATCGAGTAGAAGAACTTAATCTAATGACATTGATATCATATATCAACTCATCTTAGTATGGCCGTACATTTTCTTAGTTTCACTCTATCAAGGGGCCCGAAGATATCACTTCCGTTACATAGGAGGGACAAATCTCATCTTGATCATACAAAACCCTCCACATGATATGTAACATACCCAATGACCTTCTTCAAGTTTACTCAGTTACGAGTAACAAAAGACAGTATCAAAGTATGTGACTTACATATAGGGAATCTTGATGATCTTAGGTCAAAGGAGTACATATACATGATCACTATGAGAATCACTTATGACACTCATATAATGATCCATGTAGCATTCTATGATGGGTCGGTCTAGTACACAAGTTCTTCAACTTGTACCTATACGTAGACTACATATTTTATATTAGTTTCCACATATGCTAGTCTTTATGTATAATTGCAACCTGGTCGACGATAATACTAGACCAGGGACATTTAAGAATATCAATATTTTAGGGTTATAATTATGTTTATTACGTTATGTAGAAACAAAATAACAAACATAATTACTGGATTAATGCCTAAATAAAATATCATGCCTCAATGTCCAAAATACAATCATCTGATGATTGGCTTTTGGGCACAACACTAACACTCCCTTCATAAGAGATACTTTAAGAAGCACTTTATCCCCAACTTTGAAACTCAAACATTGCATCCTCAAATTTGCATACTTAGTTTGTCTATCATTTGCTGCCCTAATATATTTCTAGATTAGCTTAATCTTAGCTGTGGTGTCAGTTGTGATCTTAGGACCGATGATTACCCGATCTGAAGGGTTAGCCAAACAATGGGGCGTTATGCATCGTCAACCATACAATGTCTTGTATGTAGAGGTAGAAGGTGGGCCGGGTTGACTCGGCCCAAACCGGGACCGGACTGCTAGTCAACCCCGGCCTCGGCCCACCTCGGAAAAGCCTGTTATATTATGGGCCGAGTACGGGCCTAATAGGAGGAGGACACGCAAAAAGAACCGCCCCAGACAAGTCTAAGCCCGCAAAAACCAGCCCGGACCGGATAGGATCACCCCGCCCCGCCGACCCGCAAATTTTTTTTTAAAAAAGGGCTAATTACATAACAGGTTCTCCAACAACTTTCTGCTCCATTTCAGCCCCCAAATTTTCATTTTTACCCTTCCCAACAACTAAATTTCAAAAACTTTTTGGTCAAACTAATTTTTTCCCTCCCCCAATAAATACCAATGCCATTTTCACTCAATCTTCACATAATCACTCAATCTCTCTTCTTCATCTACTATATTCTCTCAAGCATTCTCTCATTATTTTCTTAATCTCTTCCAAATTTCTTACTAATCTCTCCCTAATATCTTCATAATCCCTTCTTGATTTTGCATTAATCACTACTATTAGTACGTGAGGCATGGCTTCAAAAGGAAAGGGCAAGTCAACAAAGAGTTCATCTTCCCGCAACACCGGCCTCCGAGCCTTGTTCCGTCGCTGATCTCGGCCCGCCGATAAAGGCCTTTCAATTCAAGAGTTTCATGACGATGATGCCGGAATCGATATGATAAATTATGATTTGGGTCTCGATGATCAATTATCCGATGATGAAGTGGAAGAGTTGGATGCGATGGCGTCCGGGAATCCGTCAACAGAACCGACGGCTACAAGTCATGAACCCGCCGTGGAGGAAATTCAAGCACAAGGTAAATCCATGAGACTAACTGCTTGGGTTTAGGAGCATTATGAGGTCATACACGAAGAGGAGTCGAGGTACAGGAAATGCAAACATTGCGGGAAAAAATTGGTGCATAGAAAGAATTTCGGTATTGGAACGCTGAAGCGGCATATTGAAAATCAACATCCTAACGTTTGCCCCAGTGTCGGGACTAGTTCTGGAGGACAAACACAACTTGGGTCTACAACTGGCGCTGGCGGGCCAGGTATATTTCGTTTTAACCAACAATCTTGGTAAATTGGATGATGCTTACCGAAAAACCTTTTTCACAAGTTGAAGATGTCCACATAGAATCTTGGATAAAATCACAATTAAATCCTTCATTTAGAAAAGTATCTAGGAAAACTGCTAGGAAAGAAAGCTTTAGACAATTTAAAGCCGGAAAATCAGATTTGCAAGCATATTTTTCTGCTCTTGATCATTGTGTGGCATTTACTTCTAATATGTGGACATTACCTATAGGTCAATCATTCTATTGTGTTACTTCTCATTGGATTGATTTTGATTGGATAATGCAAAAATGAATTTTGTCATTTAAGCTTATTGAAACAGATCATACTGGTTATCAAATATTTAATTGCATCTTAGAAACTTTACGTGATTATTTTTATACTGATAAAGTTTTGTGCATTTCATTTGATAAGCTTCAAATAATGATGTTGCCGCTCGTCTTTTGAGTCAAAACTTAAAACCACCTCTCAATGGTGCATTTTTTCACGTTAGATGCATGTGCCATATTTTGAACATTTGTGTGCAAAAGGGTTTAAAAGTTCTCCAAAATGAGATTTTGCCTATTCGAAACTCATTAAAATATTTGATGTCCAGACCTGCTGTTTTTCATGAATTTAAAAGCTTTTGTATTGAAAATCAAAAAACATTTTCTTGGAAACGGATTAAATTGGATTGCCCAACCCGTTGGAACTCCACATATTTGATGTTGCAAGATGCATTACCGTATGCAAATTTGTTGTCACATTTCATGAATTTAAAAATGGGTTGTGAATTTCTTACGACTAAAATTTGGGAGAAATGTTCCAAAACCGGTGAATTGCTTAAGTTTTTTTACGAGGCAACTGAATTTTTCTCTGGTGTTTACTACCCAACAAGTCATCAAGTTTTGTTTCATTTAGTTAACATCACATATGCTTTACATCAGTTTAAAGATGATGAGTTGTTAAAATCGATTGTCGAAGCCATGTGGGCTAAGTGGCTTCAATATTTCAAAAACATTCCATCTATCTTTTTAGTCACTTCTTTACTTGACCCGTATGTCACATTAACGGGCACAACAACACTGCTTGAAGGAATTTTTCATACTTATTTAAAAATGTCTCATATAAATGTTTTGGCTATGTCTGCTTCTGCTTCTGAGTACTTGCATTCTTTATACAAGTTATATTGTGATCAGCATTCGGATAAGGTAAGATCCGAAGCTCCTCAAACCGAGCCTTCAAGCAGATCAATCTCCTCAAGATTCAACCCCGCCCTCCAAATGCTCAAACGACCCCGACCAATGACATCGGGATTAGCTGAGGTCGATGACTATCTCAACACATCGTTCGAGGCAAGCGATCTCGACATCTTGGAGTGGTGGAAACAAAAGAGATCAAGATTTCCGATCTTGTCGATAATCGCACAGGAGATTCGTGCCGTTCCAATATCGACCATCTCATCCAAGGCAGCGTTTAGTGCCGGAAAATGGGTGATAACAGAAAAACGGTCAAGATTGACACCCGACGCAGTAGAAGTATGCGTGTGCACCGAGATTGGGGCCTCGCAGCACTCCGGAAGCAAGACCAAAAGAGTTCGGATGAGGAGGTAATATCCAATACCGAGACTTGATTTTTTTTTCAATCATACATGTAGTTTGTATTTGATCTGATTATGCTGTTCAACATAGATCATAGGTTTCTATTATTAATCATTTCTGGAATGTTTTTGCCATTTCAAAATGTAAGGCCCGTTCCGATTATTTGTAAGTGCTTTGGTTTTTTAACTTAATAAAACTTACATCGGAGGTGGTGTTTTTTCTGAAAAATATTTATGACTTATATAATTAATAATGGTTATATTTTTTTTTATATATATGTATTATTATTTTTTTTAAAAAAAAATGAAACTCGCCCCGGCCCGCCCCGCCCTAGGATCGCCCACCGCGGCCCGGGATTGCCCTGCCCTGCTCCGCCCCGAGATCGCCCCGCCTACAACCGGGCTGAAACCGGTCCTCAGGACCTAGGACCAAGACCGGCCGGTCCCAGGCCGGTCCTATTCGATTCCCACCTCTACTTGTATGGTGCCATTCCTACAATAGTTTGATGACTGTTATTATAAGCAAACTCAATAAGTGGTAAGTGTTGATCCCAGTAGCCTTAAAAGTCTATGGCGCACATACGTAACATATCCTCCAAAAGCTGTATCTCTCTTAGACTGTCCATTGGTCTAAGGATGGAAGGCAATACTAAGACTAAGCTTACTTCCCAATGGTTCTTGAAAAGCATTCTAAAACTTTAACACAAATCATGGATCCCTATTAGATATAATTTGATATGGTATACCATGCAACCTTACAACCTCTTTGAAATACAACTGAGCTAACCTCTCCAATGTATAAGTAATCCTTATGGGTATGAAGTGTGCTGACTTGGTCAACTGATTGACCACTACCCACATTGCATCATGTTGGCTCTAAGTGTTTGGAAACCTAGCTAGGAAATCCATTGTAATGGATCCCCACTTCCTCTCTAGGAGAGGTAGACTCTGAGGTGTGCTTGTCGATTTCTAATATTTTGCCTTAACCATTTGACAAGTCAAACACTTACCCACATAGCTAGCTACATCCCTTTTAAGTCTTAGCCACTAGAAGTACATCTTCAAAATGTGGTACATCTTACTAACTCCAAGATGAACACTCAGTCTACTACTATGTGTCTCCTGTAGGACTTGCTGCCTAAGTCCCTCTACATTCGGCACATAGAGTCTATTGCGATGGTGTAGTATTCCAACATTGTACTAGAATTCCTTCCTCACAGTACCAAGTGTCTTTTCTCCATAAATTTTCTCTAATAATGGATCTTTGCTTTGAGCATCTCTGACCTTAGCCAACCATGTCATGCTTGTGACTTGTATAGGCCATAGTCTATGATGAAATGTACACATAATGTACATTATGTAGGTATATGGGTAATACAAGTCACAAGTATGGAGATAAAGGCTATACAGAATAGGTACTCCATGGGAGTGCTCTAAGGGTACTCTAAGTGTACCTCAGTGGAACCTAAGGAAAGTGGCATGATTGTGAGCCAAACAAGGCTAAGTTTAAGTGCTAAGCCAAATTTGAGGAGAGGACTTAAATTTGAAGAAAACTAGGCCAAGAAGCTACGTGCACCAAGGTGCTTTAAGATGGGGCACAAGGTGGCTATCGGGTTCACCATTATGTGCACTTATGTACAATTTTAAGGCTCTAAAGCCAAATGTCTTGAAAGAAATTGTGAAGGATTGGTGCTTAGGATTAAAATGACAATGAAGGCTATAATGCAAGCCAAGAAAAGGTGGAAAACACATAGAAGGCATGGGAAGCACTCTAGAGCACACTAAAGAGCACTAGAATGCATTTGAGGTGCTCATATGTTCAAATGAAAGTTTAATGACCTAAGGGAGTTAAGCAAGTTACTACAATAATTGAAATTACTTAAGGGAGTTAAAGAGAGTTAGACCAAGAATTGGTCAATATGTGTTGGCCGCCAAGGCTATTCGGCTGAATGCCTTCACTACTTGACTTGGCTAAATTAATACAGCATTTTAGTTAGTTCTTGGCACCGTTATGACCTTAAAAGTCCTGGCCAATGACCTGCTTAAGCACCGAGACACAAATGAAACCAAAGAGAAGCCAAAAGAGCCAAAACTGAAACTAAGCATGGTGGCGCATATTAGGGCAACGGTGGTGTTCTTGGTGGGTTGATGCTTTCTTGCTTCCTTGCTACCATTTCAGACCTAGGTAAGGACCCATGTGAAGCTTCTATGAAGCTTCTTCTCTTGTATTCTAAAGGGGAAAAAGCTGCCCTAAGGGATGGCCAAGGTTGAAGGAACCTAGAGGCTATGTAATGGGCTATGTGTACATTAAGTACTATGGTAAGCTAGCTAGTTTGCTTTCGGCGAGCATAGGGTTTTTGTTCAAGTATGGCTAAGCTTGATCAATCACCTAGAACTCTATATTAATCGAATCTGATCTAAGTGATCACTTGAAGAAATTGAAAGAAAATCATGCTTGCTATATTAAGAAAAACCATGTATTTGTGGAGTGTGTATTTTTGTGCTTCATCGGTTGTATCGTGTGCTAACCTTTTATTTGTATATATATAAGTATCTTGTACTATCTTGTGTATATTGCTTTTGTTGTTTTCTTTGTCTTTAGTTTTTGGTTATTAAGCAAAAATTGAAGGTTTATATGTATAGCAATGTTATAAACATTGTGAAGGCACTAGGTGCTGAATTGGGTTCTTACTGAGTACCTATGTACTCATGCCCTTTTTTGCCCATTTCAGGGAAGGAAGTACAAGAGTAAAGGGCTAAGGAACCTCCTGGAGAGATCTATGTACAGATAGGTATGTTTCAGACCCATGGCTTAGGAAAAGGAAGTATGGAAAAGTTCATAAAAATTGAACAAATGGTTTTGTTATGTGTGTTGGTTTATAGGCCCTACTGGCTGCAGTAGGACATGTTGTGTTTGGATCCATGTTGGTATAGGTTAGGACCAAGAGAATAATGAGGCAACTATGGCCTACGTGTGATGTGAAAGTAGAAGTTAAAGTGACAGTGGGCTTAGAGACAGTTTAAACAATGCCATGTACCATGTATGACATCTAATGAACCAAACTTTTGTTGTATGTAATCTTAGGTGATGTATTCCCTATCCGCCTAATTTTGTTCTATAAATATCTGTATGTAACTAATGGTAAGGGGTCTTAGAGAAAAATATGGCCTGTGCCTTGTATGTACTTAATAGGCTTAAGTAAGCCTTAAGGCACTAAGTATGGTAGAACAACAGGAAAATGCATGAATGGTTTATAACCAAGTACACTGATATGTATACATGTATGTATGCTTGGATGTGTGTATAAGCTTATATTGACAATTGCACCAAGTAGGCTTCAAGTAAGCCTCCTATAGACACCAAGACACACATACCCACAACTCAAATACACACATATACCCCAAATGCCCTAGTAGGCCTCCTAGGTGCCCTAGCACCTGAGGCATGAGCATGCCTTGCCTACACATCTAGTATTCCAAGGTAAGCCCACAAGGCATACACTTATAAACCCACTTATGCTCATGTACTCCATATGCATTAAAAGAAAAGTAATAAGAATGGAAAAGTAAGTGCATTCACTAGAATAACATATCAAACTAATAACCTAATGTATTAAGTTGGTAACTTAACCTATTAATCAATCACTCTTAGCTAAGTCCCACCTAAGTTGGGGTTAAGAATCCTAGGAGTCATGACCTAATCCACCATATGTTACTTAAGAAACTAAACCTCCAAGAATTGTTTAAGGTGGGGGTGAATTGGGTTTTGACAAACCAGGCTAACTGTATCTCCAAGGTGTAGACTAAGGGCCTTTCCTGGTTTTGCCAAAACTCATGTAAAGCCAAGAAATAATCCCCTCAAGCTCTTCCTGAGGAACTTGTAGCCTGATCCCTATATAGGACCACTCCGATATATTTCTAATGAAGGGCATCTACCACCACATTTCCTTTCCCCACACAGTTCTTAATCAAGCAATCATAATCCTTTATATATTCAATCCACCGATGTTGCCTCATATTCAACTCCTTCTATGTAAACAAGTATTTCAAACTCTTATAGTCAATGAAAATCCAAAATGATCTCCACATTAAGTAATACCACCAAAGCTTAAGAGCAAAGGCTGCCATTGCTAGATCAAGGATTAGGCGATCACCTGATTCTCTTGCATCAACACACACCCCAGGCCGAAACCTGATGCATCTATGTACACCATAAAATCCTTCTTTGGGTCTGGCACAATGAGTATTGGTGCACTTGTCAACCTTTTCTTCAACTCCAAATAGGCCTCTTCACACTTTGGTGTCTAATCAAACTTTTGAGCTTTCTTGGTCAAGGCTACCAACAGTGTTGCTATCACAAAGAATTTCTCCATGAATCTTTTATAGTAGCCTACCAAGCCTGAGAAACTCCAGATCTTTATACCTATAGTTGGTCTTTTCTACTCAATCACTGCTTGAACCTTTTCAGGATCAACTGACAAACCTTAGCACTTATGGTATGCCCTAGAAACTATATCCTTTCAGACCAAAACTCATACTTAGACAACTTTGCACAATACTGATTATCCCTTAGCACTTGCGAAACTGTTCTAAGGTGCTCCTTGTGCTCCTAGGTAGACTGTGAGTATACCAAAACATCATCAATGAAGACTTTAATAAGCTGATCCAAGAATGGTTTGAAAACTATGTTCATGGCTTCCATGAACACTATTGGGGCGTTTGTCACACCAAATGACAAAACTGTATACTTGTAGTGCCTGTATCTTGTTCTGAAGGCGGTCTTTGGGATATATTTTTCCTTAACCTTGTTCTACAAGTATCCAACCGAAGGTCAATCCTAAAGAACACCTTTGTTCCCTTGAGTCTGTCAAACAAGTCATCAATTCTAGGAAGTGGATACTTATTCTTGATTGTTACTACGTCCAACTTTCTGTAGTTGATGCACTGTCTCAAAGGTTCACCCTTATTCTTGACAAAAAACACGGGGGCTCCCTATGATAATACACTAGGCCTTATAAAGCCTTTCTTTAGTAGTTCTTCCAATTGCTTCTTTAACTCATCCATCTCAAGAGGTAACATTCGATAAGGTGGTATTGAAATGGGTTCTGCTTTGGGTTGAAATAGATAATGATGTCCTAAGAGACTTCGGTCATCTGAGCTTTACATTTTTTATGAGGTACGTGTACTTCGGTCAACTACTTGCTCCTGAAAGACACTAGAAAAAAAGGGGTGAAGGGAGTCCCTGGAGTATTTTCTGAGGAGGAACTCTCCGACGCCTAAGTAAAAAGGTGATATAGCTGGGAGTATTAAGTAAGCTTAATGTGATGACCCCCTTTCACGTACTGGAATGGCTTCTCATATACTAGCTCCCAAGGGTGCAGCTATCAGATCTACCTTATATGTGTTTGGCTAGATCAGGGGACAGTGGTCTACATCATTCCAATTGTCTCTATAGCCAGCTATTCTGACATAGGCCTTAGTGAGCACTTTGCACGCACCTGGGAATAGCTTTATAAGGGTATTTGTTTGTATTTGGGGATGTCTGTGCCAAGCAGGTGATTAGTCCTTTAGTCAGGTAAACCTCCGAAGTACCATAGTTTGAGCTTTTTCGGCTTTAAGGTCATAGTCTTCGACTAGACTGCCTAGCCGATATGTTGACCCTAGGTAAACCCAAATGCCTACGGCCTTCAGCCATCACATGCCTCCCCCAAATAGCTGATGAGTGCCTAGCGTATCATTGATGCACTACCTCGGCGTCATATGATTCAATGTTTCCCTTCCCTTCCTCGGACACATCATTTGGAATTCCCTGAGGGGACAGTACTCCTGCCAAATTTCCATTATATCACCTTATTTCAGGAGTGTCAGTTATGCCTGTTCAATTTGCGTGCCTAACATCAGTTAGTGAGTAGGTAGCTTTATGTCACTTCACAAATCATTGTCTTGATTCCAGGTTTCGATGTAATGTGTGCCTAAAATGAGAAGAAGGGTATTTTCATCTTTGCAACTCTTCATTCAATGCGACGTTTGGTCGCATTTCTTTGGGGCCTATGTATGCCCCTTTCTTTCAGCGGGAAATCCATCATTTGCTCTCTACACATTCTTGCTTTTTACTCTCCCAGTGTTCCTAGTTTTCTGGCAATTTTCTGGTGAGGTTTTCTAGCTTCAGGTGGGTCTTGTTTTTTATCTTTCCTTTTCTCCTCTACCGAAGTACATCAATCGCCAGGGCGTCTGTCACTTCTAGGGGCAATTAGGAATCTTTAGGTACTCATCTTAGCTACGCGATAGCGTAGAAGGTTACAAAATGGAGGAAGAAATACTCTTTTCCTGCCAATGTCACTGTTCAGGTGCCAAAAAAAAGATAGATGAGCTACCCACCCCATGAGCGCGAGATTACAATTTTCAAGACCTAGTTGGAGGTCAGGCCTTAATATGCTTTTCATCTTCTGGTCAAAGACTTCTGCGAGTTCCATGGGATCACAATCAATCAGCTTTGTCCGAACTCCTATGCTCATTTTAATGCATACTTGTGTATGAACAGTATGTTTGGGTCCACTCCCTACTTTTTGATCTTCTTGCAATACTATAAGCTACTTACTGTGCCAAAGGGGTCCTTCTACTTCATCCTACACTGAGGTTCTGGAAGCAAGAAGTAATCTTTCATGTTAGGCACTTGTGAGTTTTGGTGCAACTAGTAGGATAAGTATTTCTTCATGACCATACCAGAGTCCTAGGAGATCTTTGGCAAGTAGGCTTCTGGGAGTTTGGAGCTGGACGTGGATGATCCCTCCATGCTCTTCGACAAGAAGATGAAGAATCGCTTCCATGATTCTGATGCTTGGATTTGAGTAGTGGCAGACTGGGGAGACTTAGATGAGGAAGCTAATCTTTTCCTTTTTTCCATCAAGTGGGATCTAATGACGGAAGAAGTGCTATGTGTCCTACAAGTTTACCGCCTCATTCGGCCAAGTTAACGTCCACTGCTAAAGGTGCCACAAAGGTCCCGAGAAAGAAGCCCACTACCAAGGACCCTCTCAAGGCCCCAGTTTTAGTCCAACTGTTTAAGGGGGATCTCTCCTATTCTGCCTTTGTTTCCCGTAAGTATCGTTCTTTTGAAACTTACCTTCTTTGGTAACTCACACTGATGCTTTCTTTTTTATAGAGATGGGTGATGATTTTAGTGCTGATTTATACCAAAAGGCTTTCTTGGCCAAGGTGCAAAAGGATGATGGCAAGAAGGCTCCCAAGAGGAAGACCTTTGGCAATCTTCCCCTGAAGAAGGCCCGTGTCCTTTCCTCATTCACCGATGTCCCTACGATGAAGGTGGTTCCTAAGCCAAGGGTCCCCTTGGACACTAGGATCCCTCTTCTGGAAGGCTTAGAGGTCACTGAGTAGGAAGAGCTCAAAAAGAAGATTTCTACTCTTCCTCCTAGTCCACGCACCACCGTAGCTCTGTTAGGGAAAATGGCCAAGGAAGCCTTGGCTGCTTAGGTAGCTAAGAAATAGAGGGAGAAGAAAAAAGCCAAGGCACTGAATGTTGTAGTTGAGGACGCTGTTGAGATTTCGGATAGCGAGGGGACCTTGAAGCAACCTGAAGTTCTTCCCCAAGGTTCGGTCACTTTCATTCCTATTTTTTCAGTTATTTTTTGGCTTATGACTGGATCAAGGATTGGTTGGGGACTGACGTAATAAACAAACTACATCATGACCGTCCAGTGGAGACTTCGGCACCTGAGTAGATGGCTGAGCTTAAGGCCTGTCGTGCCACAAAGAATGTGCGCCTGCCGAAGGGGGTTGGTCCTAAGGTCACCTATTTGGGATGCAACCAAAGATATGTCCCTCTTTGACCATGACATATTCAAGAGGATGATTCCACAGTTTTACCGAGGGGCGACAACCAATGCCACCTTTCAGGAACCTACGAAGGACCTCCTGATTGAGGAGCGCATTGTGGCGGCCTTGACAGACTACTCCACCAAGGTTGGTCATTTTAGTCTTTGATTCTTCTTATTGCTAGATTTGTTTGCTTGATTTCTTGCCACTGATGAGCTTTCTCTCTTTTTATGCTTTTAGGACAGTTCTTCGTCATCTCCAGGTACTTTAGAGATTTTTTCATGAAGTAGACGGGGATCCAAAACATGGTAAAGGAGAGTCTAGCTAAGGGGGCCTTCACTGGCATGGCCTTTAAGTTTGGTGAATGAAGTACAGGGCTACTGAAGAGCTTGCCAAGTTTAAGATGCAAGTTGGAAAGGAAGTGGAGGCCATCACTTGGGAGGCCAACTGCCATGTCCAAGACCTCAGCTACCAGATTTCCCTTGTGTCCATCAATCATGACATCATCAAGGTCAACCATGATGACCATAGCCGGAAGGTAAAGTGATACATTAAGGACAAGAAGGACCTTCAAAAGGAGCTTTGTAAAGCCAAGCGGAGGATCAAGAAGCTAGAGCTGGAAAAGAAAGGAATAGGGGAGAAGCTACAAAAGATTACCAACATCGCCATCTCCAGACTTTAGGACGGTTTTTGCCTTGCTCACCATCAAGCTATGGAGAAGCATCCCAATTTTGACCTTTCTTATCTAAATGCCTTTCAGAGGCCTGAGGGGGAATCATCGGTGTGGTCCAAAGATGAGTATCTTAGAGAGCTCAATAGCCTTCCTGACAATGAGGGAACCAAGGAGGAAGGGGATGAGGAGGAAGAAGAGATGGAGGAAAATGGGGAAGAAGAAATTGGATACAATGCGAGTCTTGGCTCTTAAATTTGTTGCTCCTTAATATTTCTTCCATTTTCTTGATGTCTTGTATCCTAATATCTTCTTGCAGCAAACATGTACCTCGGCCATAGACTGGCCTTCTAAATCTTTTCTCATTAACTACTTTTGTACTTTGCACCCTCAGCGTTAGTACTTTGAAGGATTTATTGACACGTCCACTTGGTTCGGCAATATACTATTGTTACTTTGTTTTCTCTCTTTTTTTGTTTATAACTTTTGAAGTTGGAGATATTTTCAACGATTGGGGGTTTGACTCTATTATCCGGCTAAATAAGCCAAGGTTTTTTTAAAGCTTCAGCCCTTCTTCTTCTTCTTCTTTTATTCTTTCGACAATGGTAATGGCTTCCACTATTCTCATGGTTTTTCTAAGTACATAGACTTAATCCATAAGTTTGGGCAAGGTTTTCCCATGAAAGCTTTTCTTTGCCATGTACTTTTCACATAGTGCTTATGTATCTCGGAACAGTACTTTGGCTAAATTAAGCAAAGTACCCCTTTAAACAGTCTGTGTGCCATGTGTTTTTTAGTTCATTATTGAAGTTATCCACCAATTTGAAGACCCCTAGCCTAACTTCAGCAGTAACCACATATGGTCTCTCCCAATTTGGCCTTAGCACACCTTGTGCAGCCTTTTGGGGCTTCACTTCAGCTGTACAGAGTACTAGATTCCTTACTCTGATCCCTTTCAGTTTAGCCTTTCGATTTGAAGAAGGAGCTACTCTTTCCTAAAATGCCTTTTTTCGGAGTTTTGGTAACTCTCTATGCTCCTCCAACAGATCCAATTTGGCCCTCAGGCCTTCATCATTATTGAAGACTTGTAGTCTCAGGGATGAGTGAGATATCTTGACAGGAATTAGTGCCTCGGTATTATAGGCGAGGGAGAATAGAGTTTCTTGATTAGCCTTTCTCGGAGTGATCTGATAACTCCACAAGACATTGGGGAGCTCTCTTGGCCATTTTCATTTGGCTTCTCTTAGCCATTTATTAAGGCCATCTTTAATGGTTCAGTTGGAGACTTCAACTTGGCCATTGCTTTGGGGGCCTACTACTAGAGTGAAATATCCAAAGAACATCTTAGTGAGCACTTCACATGCACTTGGGAGTAGCTTTATAATGGTATTTGTTTGTATTTAGGTATGTCTGTGCCAAGGCAAGTGATTAGTCTTTTGGTCAGGTAAACTTCTAAAGTACCATAGTCTGAGCTTTTTGGCTCTAAGGTCATAGTCTTCTGCCAGATTACCTAGCCCGTATGTTGACCCTGGGCAAACCCAAAGGCCTATGGCCTTCAGCCATCAGATAAAAATCTCGATGTCACTCTTGGGTGGTAACCCAAGTAACTCCACTAGAAACACCTTAGGAAACTGATTGGCTATAGGAATTTCCTTAAGTTCCTCCTCTATGGCCACCCCTTTGAAAGAATAATACTATTCCTCATTGATTATGGGGATAGAATCCATAAGTATAAGGTGCAAACTCTTAACACTTGACGTTAACACTCTTATGCAAGTCATTTTAGCTTCTTGAGCAACAATAATGTCGACTGAGTGACAAGCATAGTCAGTTTGCACCTTGTGCTTACTTAGCCAATCCATTCCCAACACTAGGTCGTAAGACCTCAAATCTATAACCCACAACTCATAAGAGAAATCATGGTTGCCTAACTGCAAGGGATACCTAGTAACCAACGCATTAGTCACAATAAAACTCCTCCTTGCATTCCTGATGAGTTTCAACTCATTGAAGATTTCATGTTGCAACTTAATTCTATCAACAAAGGGATACGATATCATAGAAAAAGTAGCTCCAGTACCAAAAAGTGCTATAAAACTACCATTCTAAATTGTGATGTTGCCTCGAACGGTGGCTGGTCACTTGACTAGCCAAGGCAAAGACTCTCAGCTGAACTGTTGCTGCGGACACACCAGGTCGATTCACTATGGCAAGGGATGTAGGGGGTGGATTCCGAGGTGGACCCAGCAAGGGTCGAGCCTATGGGCATTTCCTCAGCCAATGACCACTTTGAGAACAATTATTGCAAACATCGGTTCCCAGAGTGCATGGTTTCATGCCATGGAATTGTCTACATTTTGGGCACAAGCCCCATTTCCTTTTCTTGAAAGGACTTTGGCTCTCATCCATCTTTCCTACCATTGGATGTTTCTCAACATTTTCTCCTAGGTTGGATGGTCCAACATCCACCTTCTTTCTTGGAATTTTCAAGTCCTCGATTTCTCTTTCTAAGGCCAACACTTTTTGAACCACTTTGATACGGTTCGCGCGAAGCCAGCATCTGATGTGGTCCGGTTAGGCGGAGCCAGCATCTCCACTGTGTGCAGTGGTGTGGGCAGCAGGGGGTCCCGGAGGTGCGAAAAGAAGGCGTCCAGGGTGGATCGCCTTAGAGGATGGCCGGCAGCTTCTTGGTCCCGTGGTAGGTGAGGACGGGAGGTACCTCCGGTACGAGGGAAAGCTCGGAACAGTGGTTCCTCAGGGAGACCTAGCTGAAACACTCAGAAAACAAGGGTTAGGAGGCCCCCGGAGTGATTTTTCGGGGGGGAACCTCCGACGCCCAAGTTAGTGCTTAAAGAGAGAGAGAATGGCGTAGTAATAAGCACAAGAGGCGCTTGCCTGGCAGAGATCCTTCTGAGGGCTGGAGGGAAGAGTATTCAGGCGGAGAGAGGAGAGCGTCCTCTATTTTCTAGCCTTTCTATCCCTTTTTTTCTCCAGAAGAGAGTCCAGCCCCCCCTTTCTGTGACCATTTTCCTTATACAAAATAAGGGGGGTCACCCCATTGGATTATGACACATGTTCGACACGTGTATGGTCGGATGGTGTACTTCCGGGGGTGGAGGACCCTAGCCACCTGTAGGCTCCTCGGGCCGCGAGCTATAGCCCATCATGACAGGACATCAGATTGCGACGGCGTGCCAGAGCATGCCTGAAGGTGGCGTATCAGAGTGTGCCTGAAGGTGGCGTATCAGAGACGTAAGTGACTGGAGTGTCAGACACTCATTAATTGCTCTTGCCGTACAACCGAGGTCCCTCTGGTCGATATTTTACTTTAGGATGAGGGGCCTTCTCCCGGAGTCAGGCTGGTACTTCAGCAGTTCCATCTTCGGGGGCCTTTCTTCGGCGGAGGGTGGTCGGTCCTTCTCCCCCGAAGCTGGTTTGGTCACCGTCCCTAAGGAGGCGATACGCTGGTTCCTGAAGCTGGTTTTGGCGAGCTACCGAGGTCATATGCCCTAGGTGTATGACTTCTTTTACTCCGGAGTCCTTTCCGAGGTCGCAGACCTCAGGTGTCTGGCTTCCTCTTTCCCGTGGTCGGTAGGTGGTCAGGGTGATAGCACTTTGGCTATCACATGCCCCCCTTGGAAAGCCGAAGTGAAGACTTCGGCAAGTAGCCCTTCTGGCGTCCGTCTTGCGCTTAACTTGGCAGTTTTGGCAGGACGCCCTCATGGACTCCCGGAGGTCCACGTAGTAGGATGTTCATTTTCGGTCGAACAGGGCGGCACGGAGCCTTGAATCCCTGACCTCTTGTACTTCATGCTCGGAATACGACGTCGGCAGGGGAGGCACTTCGCTTTTTAGGCGATAAGCCCTATTCGGACAGGTGTTGCCTATTCAGCTTTCGGTATTCTCGAGATTCCCAACTCATTCACTTTTCCCGCCATAGGCTAATGGATCGACGCGTCTTGAAACTAGGTGTGTCAGTCTCGAGCAATGTGCCCGAGCTTTCTGGATGCCAGAAAACGTGTCCTTGTTTCTGATGATGGGTGACGCGTGGCAGGCATAGCTGGGATGGGCACGTCTTTTCATGCACGAGGGGCAATTATGGCGACGCTTTGCCTTCATGCAGCATTTATGACGGCCTCTTGGCTGCCTTTTCTCGATCTATAAAAGCCTTTCTCCCGTCATACTCTTCACTTGTGTTTCTTTGCTCCCGCTTTGCTCTTGCTTTTCCTTCCTTTTTTGCGGCGGTCTTAGCGGCGGAGCTATTTCCAGTGATCTTTCATGACGGCGTCCTCAAACCCAGACTTTGGCAAGTCTTTTGGTGGGTTCTGACTTCTAGAGTTCCTTTCATTTTTTGCTTTTCTTTTTGCTTCCCGAAGTCATTTTTCTGTTTACCATGCCTATTCCCGAGAGCTGGCAACCTCTTATGTCTTACCCTTGTTGCACCATTCCTGAAAAATTAGAAAAATGGAAGACCAAATTTTTCCTTCCCTCTTATGCCATCACAAAGTTACCTCGCCTTGGCCAGTTTTGCTTTATGAATCGAGGTGACAAGGTTACTGTTTTCTGAGCCCAACTGAAGGCTGGACTTCGGTTTCCTCCTGCGAAGATGATTTGCGACTTTTGCCAATTTCATGGCATAGCCGTGAATCAGCTTCCTCCAAACTCATACTGCTATTTTAACGCCTTTCTCTTCATGTGCGGGATCTTCGGGGTAGAACCCCATTTCATCCTGTTCATGCAGTACTCTAAGCTCTATCCGATTCCGAAGGGTGGTTTTTATTTCATGCTACCTCGGGGATCTGGGAGCAAGAAATTTATGTTCACCTTCGCTACCAAGGATAGCTGGCGAGGGTGGCAAAGGAAGTTCTTCTTCCTGAAGGTGGCGGAGGCCTGGTCGCACGTCCCGACTAAGTGGGCTCCAGGAAAGCTGGAGGCGGATGTCACAGACCCCAGGAAGTTGCTGACTCCTAAGTTGGCAGCTAGGTTTGGGGACTTTGATACACGAATCTGTGCTATCGCCGACTGGGATGCCGAGGTCCCTCCATGCTCTCTCTACCCTTTCCCGATCATGTGGAAACTCATGACCGAGGACGTCCTTCGGGAGCTGGGGGTGGTTGCGGAGCATAAGACGGATCTCGCCATGCCAGCTCCTGCTACCGAGGGGAAGAACTCTTGGCTGGTGAGACTTCTTCGGAGTGAGCTCACTTTCGAAGCCTTTTCTGAAAGTAAGTATCTTTCAAAAAATTTTCAGCATAAGTGCATGTGGACTTACAGTGATTTTCTCTCTCTTTTTCAGAGATGGGCGACGAGTCTGCCGCCTACTATAGATCTCTCTTCCTTGGTCAGTCCGAGAAGGGAGAACAAACGAAGAAAAGGCACAAGGCTTCTGGGGGTGAGCCGTCTTCCGCCAAGAAGACAAAGAAGGCTTTTGGTGGTGGATCATCTTTTGCCAAGAAGACCAAGAGGGACACCCCTCCTCCCTCCCCGAAGGACGTTTCGGAGGAGGGCGATGCCACTGCAACCTCGACCGAGGTTGCAATTTTTTCCCAGCCTGAAACGACAGGAGAGGTTTTTGCCGAGGTGGCCATTCCTGCGCCTCTGAGTCCCGCCATGTCGGCGGATTTGTGGGGCTCTTCGGAGGATCTTCCTGTTGAAGAATTAGAGAAACGCCGAAGAGCCAACAGCAAACATGTTCCTGCCGACGTGGAGAAGGTTGGTGACTCTAATGACGACTGTGCCGAAGTTGCGGCAGGTTTGTCTATTTTCTCCTGCAATCTCACATTTTTTATAACCAAGGAAAATTTACCTGATGAGATGTTTCTTTTTGCAGAGGATTTGGCGCCCCTGCCTTGGAAGATTGAGCATTCCCGAAGGCGGGATCTTCGGGATTCCCACGTCCCGAAGGGCAAAGTCCCAAGGGAGCCATTCTGGTTTTTCACGAAGGACATGAACTTGTTCTCCGAGGACTGCCGGGAAATGGCTCCCCAAATGGCGAGGGGCGTGCTTACTCAGGCATCCCTCAAGGTAGTCGCTGAGGAGTGTGCCTCCAAGGATGCCCTTGCTGCAAAAGTTTCGCAGCATGCTGCTTAGGTAACCCTTTGGGCTTCTCACTTTTCCCTCCACTTTTCTACCTAAAGTGCTCTAGCTTTCCTCGTGCAAATTTTCATTGACTGCCTTTCTTTCTTGCAGCTTTTGGGGTATAGCGGATACCTCCGAGCTTGGGCAGCAAAGCAGTCTTCGGTCCGAGCTTGGGTTGAAGGTAAGTTGGAGAAGGCCAAAGTTTTCTGCGCCAACTCGGTGTTGACAAACACCAAGCTGAGCGAAATATGCAAGGAGAAGGTTGCTAGTCTTTGGGAGGAATTCTTGAAGGGCCAAGAGGAGCACTTGAAGGATTTTTCCAAGAAGATGTCCGACCTTGGCAATAAGTTAATCAGCCTGACTTCGGCCAATGAGGCCCTTTGAAAGGAAAAAGAAGGGGAGTCTGCCCTTTTGGCGAAGGCGATGGTTGAGAATGCCAAACTCCAGGCCGTGTTCAGCTCGCTGAAGGAGAGTTCAGAGGAGAAGAAGAAAACCGAGGAGCTAGAGAAAGAGATTTCCGACCTTCAGCAGGAGGTTTTGGATCTTCAACATGAGGCAGACGAGTTGGACATTGAAAGAGGTAAAGCCGTCCAGACGTCCAAGGTTGCTTTTCATGATGGTTTCTGCCTTGCTCATTATCAATTTCTGAAGAAGTATCCGGACCTCGATCCTTCCTTTCTAGCTGCCCTGGATATTCCCAGGAGGCCTCGATGGATGTGGTCAAGAGTCGAGTTCCTTAACTTGCCGCCGCTTCCTCCTGCACCGAAGGCTGTGGCGAAGAGCTCAGGAGCCGAAGCTTCCTATAACGCCGGGGTCCCTTAGATATTCTAAGACCTTTGCCTTCTTCTTCTTCTTTGTACTTTCCTTTTTGTAATCTTCTCCTTGTATCAATGCCTTCTTCAATGGATTAATCTTCATAATTTTGGCTAAGTCTTTGTGAGCTTTTTTGTTTCCCAATTGTCCCGACCACTCTCGGTCAAGGGACTTTGGTACTTTCTTTGCTCGCTTCTTCGGCCATTTTTTGGGCGAACTTTCGTAGTGAACGAAGTTCCTTTCAGGCAAATTTTAGCCAGTCCTTTGCCGGCCGTGTTCGGTAGACTTGCCCTTTTTTGGGCATATAACCCAACTATCTTCGGAAGGAACAGAAGACTTTCGGGAGTCTATGCTTCAGCTTTGTTCGGCGAACATTCTCATATAGGGGAAAACTTTCTGTACTTAGACAAATTTTTGGCTTGCACAATTTCTTGTCTTAAAATTCTAAGTATAGAATTTCTTTAAAACGCCCGAATGCCTTGTACTTTTTCAGTTTTTCTCCCTTCGGTGTTGCCAAGCTTGTATGCTCCCTTTTGGACCTCATTTTTAGGACCGATCAGGGCCATTTCCCGTTTGGCCGAAGTACCTCATGAGGTTCTAATTCGGCTTTTTGGGGGCGAGGTCTCTTTTTCCTTGTTCCTTTTGGCCTATCATGCAGGTTTGCACTTATGGCCACCTTTTGCCGAAAAGGCCTCCTTTCGAGCTCAGCCGTTTCTCAGTGTTTGACAACGAGGTTACTTTCTCTTTCATCAAACATCCGTATGCTGGCCGAACTACTTCAAATGGATAATGGCTTTCTGTGCTGGGTATAAGTGAGAAAAGTGTCTTCTCCTTGGTCCCTCGGGGAGTTGTCTGATAACTCCTTGGTACAGTAAGAAGTTTTCCTGGCCACTTTCCCTTTGCATCTCTCAGAGTCCCTCTTTTAAAGCTCTTTTGGCCACCTCCGTTTGTCTATTGCTCGGGGGCTGAGCTAATGGGCTGAAGTGCCTTTTTATTCTGAGGTCGGTGACGAATTCTTGAAATCCTCTGTCCCTAGACTGGAAATCATTATTGGCCTTTGTCACCATCGGTATGCCAAATCAGCATACCATGTTCTTCCGAGCGAACTTTCTGTGCACTTTTTGCTGGCATGGTTGCTAGAAATTCTGCCTTAGCCCACTCAGTGAAGTAATTCTCTGCTTCACATCTTCGGGTGTTGTCTGGAGTGGCTCGGTACAATCTTTCCGAGGTTATCCGCTCCGAAGGCAATCTTCAGGTGTTGGCGTGTCTTTGGCCATTTTCACGCCTTTCGGACGAGTTGTCCTACACCCTTTTTATCGATATATATTCTAATAACAAAGTTGCGTACCTTTGCCTGCATAGTTTTTCCTTAGTCAGGAAATGTCACCCGGAACGTCTTTGCACTTTTCTGCCTCTTGATGAGGATTTTCGGGACTCTTTGGTTGCAAGATTCCTCTATGTAGGATTTTCCCACCTTTGGTTGCGAGTCTCCTTTGTTGGTTTCAGCCTTTCTTACTTCTGGGATATCGGCGATCTAGTCTGCCAGTATCTGGGCACTTATTGCCCTCTTAGGCTTATGCGGGATGTAGTACTCTTTGAGTTCGATGCACCATTTTGATAGTCTTTTTCCGAATGCTCTACTTCTTTTTGCGACGTCGTGCAAAGGTGAGTCACTTCGGACAACGATAGGGTGTCCAGGGAAGTAGAGTTGACATCTTCTGCCCATACGTCAAGTGGTAGATGACCTTTCGGGGCAATGGGTTTTGACTTCGTTGCCGAGGAGATGGCGACTCTTTCCTCGGGTGCGGAACTCTTTTGGCGGGGAGGTCTGGGTCATCCCGACCCTGCTTTTCCCGTAGGTCATACTCCAGGGGTTATGCTTCCTGTCAAGGACTCATCTCGTTAGCCTTCGTTTCCCATACTTTTTCGAATTGACGCAAGACTCTCTTCCTATCGAGGTACCATTGGAGAGGGCGTTCGGTCCGAATTTTGCTATGGCCTTCTTTGGCTTGACTATTGCATCTTTTTGACCACGCTAGCGTGTGGGAATTCGTGCAGGAAGCCTATGGCGATAGTCAGGGGGCTTTTGCCATTGGACAGGGAAATTCCTGGTGTCGTTATTCGGTTGCCGGTTGAACTTCTGGCGCGGACAGGGACCCGGGAGTCCCTTTGTCCTTAGAACACCGAGTTTCAACGATGGCGACCTGGGAGTGGTTTCCCATAGACGGCGCCAGAATGATGCGGTTTGCGTGGAGCCAGCATCTGATGTGGTCCAATTAGCGAAGCCAGCATCTCCACTGTGTGCAGTGGTGTGGGCAGCAGGGGGTCCCGGAGGTGCGAAAGGAAGGCGTCCAGGGTGGATCGCCTTAGAGGATGGCCGGCAGCTTCTTGGTCCCGTGGTAGGTAAGGATGGGATGTACCTCCGGTGCGGGGGAGAGCCCGGAACAGTGGTTCCTCAGGGAGACCTGGCTAAAACACTCAGAAAACAAGGGTTGTGAGGCCCCTGGAGTGATTTTCCGGGGGGGAACCTCCGACGCCCAAGTCAGTGCTTAAAGAGAGAGAAAATGGCGTAGTAATAAGCACAAGAGGCGCTTGCCTGGCGGAAATCCTTCTAAGGGTTGGAGGGAAGAGTATTCAGGCGGAGAGAGGAGAGCGTCCTCTGTTTTCCAGCCTTTCTGTCCTTTTTTCTCTCCAGAAGAGAGCCTAGCCCCCATTTTCTGTGACCATTTTCCTTGTATAAGAGAAGGGGTGACCCCTTTGGATTATGACACATGTTCGACACGTGTATGGTCAGATGGTGTACTTCCGGGCGCGGAGGACCCTAGCCACCTGTAGTGTCACACCTCACTCAGGCCCTGGCCTATAAGTTTCTAATTTAACTCACAAGCCCAACTCCAAAATTAAGTTTCTAGCATTCGGCTAAGCAAACAATGGCATCATTAAGTCTTATTTTCTTAAGTTGATAGGCCTGGGAGGTGGCCCAGGTGGCTTTAAAACAAGTCCAACAATTACTTGCAGCAAAGGCAAGGCCCAACACCACTAACTTGCACAACAAGCAAGGTTTTAACTGGTTACTTGCATACCAAGCAAGGCAACACTTAATGGAAATTTAAGTGCATAATTGGTGTGCAATCAAGTGTGCTATCTATATGACAACCAAGAAGCCACATTACTGGTTTTGATTTTGGAACCACAAGTAATATGCACATGATGCTCTCGGACAACACACATACATGCAATGGTTCACAACATTTTGACAGGACCAGGCCCATAACTATTCACATAAAGGTGCCATACACTGGCCCAAAACATTCAGCATACATGTACAAGCATAAAGCCATCCATAAGTCCATACATAACTTGGCATACAATCCCCACAAAAGCATCACAAGTCTAGGCATCAAGGACTACACATATGTACACAAAAAGGGTAGTCTACCTAGTGACCAACATGGCTACATGCCATGAAACCGAAAGCTAAACATGCCAAGTTATTACATACCAAGACCATTAATGGTCAAACAGAACTTTGAGAGTACCATACAAAAGTACACACTGCAACACGAACCCAATTGCCTGATTCATTGTCATGAAAGCAAATACTATGATGAGAGCCAAAGTCCAAGTATCCATAGCTTTCCTAGACAAGTCTCCAACTACAGCCTGCATACTTATCACATAAGTCTCGGCCAACCAAAAATATAAGACTTGTAATGTACTAGAACTAATAAGCCAAGCACACATTGGCACATACCTTGGAAAACAAGCAAACAAGCACTAAACACAAGTACAGAGCAAGCTAGTACTACTTAGGCCGAATGTCTTTGCCTGAAAATAAAAGGATGGGCAGTGAGTAAAACTTAGTAGGAGTCACTTATATATATATCTTCAACTCTAATAAGACTCTATTTAGTTAAGCTGAGTATTCACTCAAAGCTTAACCTCCCATTATCTAGCTTTACCTGCAAAACAAACACAAAGACAAGGAAAACCAAGCATATACATATACAAGATAAATAACCGTGGCATATAATTCACAATACCATAAGGGGGTTAGCAAGCACATGGAAAGCACCAAAGCACACAAGAACACACACACACCCCACATTTTGCTCTCGGCCATAATAACCATACATGTACCCATGTGCACATTGCACACAAAACACCATCAAACAATCCACTTCCACTTAGAGCTCCAAAATGCTAAGCAAATAGGCCATATTTACTTGCATTTCTGGTACATGTACATTAGTTAATTAGCTAATCAACAATTCAACCGAGTGAAAACTCAATAGCCCATCAAGCAACTAAGGTCATTTGGCAAATTTTAACCATCACTTAGTCACTCTAAACACTTGAACCATGGTAATTCACCAAGCAATATCAAGTGCTAGTGAACCCTACCTCTAAAGCTCTCGGCCACAAGCTAGACTTCAATGTCCAAGTGTTCTTCACACACAATGCCTACCATAACAACAAATTGGCATTAACAACACATGATCATGGATTAACTACCATGAAGTCAATGATGAGCATCAAGCTACACTAACTCACTCTCTCGGCCAAAATGTCCAATTCCACATATTTTTGTTCTTCATCAAACTAACTCAATACATGATCATTTAACCATCAATAAACTTTACTCATGGCACCATTACCATGTAATCAAGTGTAGAACACCTAATTACATTAATCCAAGCTCTCGGCCATAATGCCCACTTTCACACTTTAATATTCTTCATCAATCTAATCCAACACATACTCATCTAAGCACTAATAAGCCCTATTCATGGCACATTTACCATGTAATCAAGAGAACATCATGAGTTTACCTCAATTCAAGGATTCGGCCAAACACTAACTTCCACACTTTGGTGTCCTTCACCCACAATAACCTATCACAAGATTAAATAGGTATTAACAAGCATCAAACATGGATTAATTTCCATCTTAACGAAGAAGAACACCAACTCTATCACATAATCCTTTCGGCCAAGACTAGGTTTCCACATCAACATATCATTTGCTCAATTCACTTAGCTTAATAACGTTTGAGCACTCAATATCCTTGTTCATGGAAGAAATACCATGGATTCAAGGAAAATAACAAGAAATACCTCAAACCTAGCTTGATTGGCTCGGCCCTTCACCGTTTCTTCATGAACAAAGCTTGATTCCAAGTGAACAATTGCCAAAACCAAGCTTGCCTCCTTCAATTGCCTTTAAGCTTGCTCAAATCCGTAAGCAATTTTTGTGAGCACTCAAGAACTCACTCAAGAACTCAAGAACTTAGGCTAGGAAGCTCTCGGCCAAGGCAAATGAGCCCGAAATGCAAAAACAAGGGCTTTGACTAGTTTCGGCAGAAGGACACTTGGTAATAGTTTGCACAAATGCTAATTTTTGTCTTCCATTTACTTGCATGAGACAATGTAGTCCTCCACTTCACATGTTCACAAGACCGCCACTAAAACATAGGTTTTCTTGTCACTTAAGTCCATCCATGGCTTTAAATGCCAAGCCTAAAACTAAAGTGCCATAACTTCAAATAATCCCATGTGCTAACCGGCCAATGTAACTAGTTTAAGTACTAGTTAAACCAACTAGGAAATGATATTTCCCATTAGTGGCAGACATGATGTGACATGTTCATCATTGTTGTCTACCACAAATTGACATAGTATTACACTAGTCCACATAAAACTTGCATGGCCGAAACTTCCACCTCCCATGTTTTGATTTCATTTGCACCACCACTTAAAATGTGCAATTGAGCCCTCAATTTTGATTTCTGTCATTTTCCACCCTAGTCTTAATTTTCTGTGTGCAACTGTGCCCTCAAATTTACCAGTCTTGCACATACATTACTGTATCAGTTCTCTTAACTCTTTCTCACCCTTTTCTTTGTTTCTTGGCCTAAGCCAAGCACTTAGGAGGTACCTAACATGTAGGCTCCTCGGGCCACGAGCTGTAGCCTTTTGTGAAGGACATCAGACTGCGACGGCGTGCCAGAGAGTGTCTGAAGGTGGCGTATCAGAGTGTGCCTGAAGGTGGCGTATCAGAGACGTAAGTGACCGGAGTGTCAGAGACTCCTTAATTGCTCTTTCCATACAACCGAGGTCCCTCTGGTCAATATTTTACTTCAGGATGAGGGGCCTTCTGATGCGAACCCCGATGGTATAAAGACCATGAAACACACCTAAGATGTTTTTCAAGCGCCACAAGACATCAAAGAGACTGGATTTGAAGACCCCCACCCCTAATCAACCTGTGACTAGAAACGAGAAGTATAGAACTCCAAGAACACAAGCACACTTGTGCACCAAGGCAGTCCACAAAGAACCAAAGAGAAAACCTCTCCAAAGAGCAATATTATTTCGGCATTAATCTATGTGTTGACATCTAGAATATGTGCCTTTATATAGGCCTAAACTAGGGTAAAAATCTGGGAAAAATTCGCAGCCCAAGTCACCTAGGAAACCTAGTTACAAAGGACTCAAGAAAACCTAGTCAAACTAGGACTCTAACACACTTTTAACACATGTTTAAGGTGTGCAGCGAATTTCTTTTATCCTAAATGACCTAAATCAATTCCACGGCCTAAATAACATCCTAAATAATGTAAATAAATAGGAAACTAAAATAAAATACGTTACAACACAAGATTGGCCATAAAAACCCCAAAATAGTCTTCTCAGGTGGTTCTTGCTTGTGTCTTCAACTTCAAGCTGAAATTTGAACTTGATGCAGCCATGATTTCTCAAAATGCAAAGCATGAAAGTTGTATATATCTTTCTTATCTTTGAAATGACACCTTAACCACACAAAATGGACATCTAAAGCCAAAGATATGCTCAAAATACTGCAACCGCTTCTGAACCAGCGATAACTCGCAAATCGAAAATTTGAAGCTAAATTTGACCTCCTTAACGTGCAAACTGGGTTTCATGATCTTCATATGATTTGTAGCTCCAGATATTAGCTTTCCAATGAATAAAGAATCACTCAGTTCTGATATGTTTAGATCAAGATATGAATTTTCTACCAGAACATCACCAATCTGTCAACATCCAAGCTTGAGACAAAAGCTTGAAGTGCACTAGTGAGCTCCTTAGCCTTCTTCCTTGTCAATGGTTCACTAGTTATCTTCCATGGATCCTTGCCATCCTTGGTTGTGCCTTCTTTGATCGTATCACCTTCTCCCGGAGTCAGGCTGGTACTTCGGCAGTTCCATCTTCGGGGGGCTTTCTCCCGTGGAGGGTGGTCGGTCCTTCTCCCCCGAAGCTAGTTTGGCCTCCGTCCCTAAGGAGGTGATACGCTGGTTCCTAAAGCTGGTTTTGGCGAGCTACCGAGGTTGTATGCCCCAGGTGTATGACTTCCTTTACTCCGGAGTCCTTTCCGAGGTCGTAGACCTCAGGTGTCTGGCTCCCTCTTTCCCGTGGTCGGTAGGTGGTCAGGGTGATAGCACTGATAGCCAAAGGCTATTGCCTCCTCGGTAGTAACTCCCTGCCAGAATATTGGCCGAGGAGTCTGACGTCACCCAAGAGAGGATCTTTTCACTGACCTCGGAAGGTGCGAAGTCAAACACTATGAGCTCGAGACTTTGGTTAGCTCGTCAGGAATTCCGAGGACAGCACCGTCTCCATCGAGGGGCTAAACTGACCGTCTTCGGGTAAGAGAGCCATCTCCCTGAAGCAAGGGAGAATCTCCCCGAAGGAAGAGGCCCCAAAGAGGTCTTCCTCGAACAAGAAACACCTGAACGAGGGAATCCCCGAACTATGGGTGTGAGTCCCGAAGAAGGTGTTCATCAAGGGCGCTCCCAGAATTATGGGATAGATCCCGAAGGAGGTGCTCGCACCGAAGGACGGATAGAATCCGAAGAGGGTGCCCGCACCGAAGGGAGACCTCGCCCAGGGGACCTCGGGAGTACGGTATGAGCATTTAAGGAGCCTCTGACATGTCACCCACAAGCCCTACACGTCACATCTGAACGGCGAAATGACACGCCGCAGCCGCCCCAGTCCTGACACAACCCGTCCGGGTCCAGGGCTAAAAGAGGCTGCAAACGGCTGCCTGTCCCCTAGGTCCAAAGAGACAGATCAAATCCGACCGAACACGTGTCATGATCTGAACAGACCAGCTACTCCTATAAATACTAGGAAATGGGACTGGGCAAAGGAAGGGCATTTTCCTCTCTCTGAGAAAACACAGAACAGGCAAGACACTTGATCCCTTAGTGTTCTTCCTCCACTCTCACTCAGAAAACTGACTTGGGCGTCGGAGGGTCCTCCCCGGAAAAGCAAACCGGGGACCTCCTAACCTTTTCTTTGAGCTTTTCAGGCGCACTCAGCTGGGAAACCTGAGCTCCAGGCGCTTGCCTCCACAGGAAGTCTCTCCACCTGTCAACATGACAGCAAACGAAGATGCCTTGGGGCATCATTTGGCGCCGTCTGTGGGAAACCACTCCCAGGTAGCTGTTGTCGAAACTCGGCGTTCGAAGGACAAAGGACTCCCGAAGTCCCCGTCCGCGCCTGAGACCCAACCAGCTACCGAACAAAGTCCCCCAGAGACTTCCTTGCCTGAAGAGGAACGCCCTCTTGTCATCACCATGGGTTTTTTAAGAGACTTTCAGAGGTCTGTTGTGGCTGAAATGACACAACAAATAGACCGAAGATGGCCGCAACCGGCCCAGGCGCAAAAACCCACTTCGCCAGCACGACCTCGGGAGAAAAGCCCAAGGGCAACCCATCATAGCTCGGGAAGTGGGGAACCACGAGAAGAATCCTCGACAGATAACTTGCCCCTCGGAGCACGGCTGGCGGAAAGAGCAAGGTCTGAACGACCTGAAGTCCCGTCCAGAAGAAGTTTATCACCAGAGGCAAGGTCCCCCTCACCTCGGTATCGAAGTCGCTCTCCGAAGAGACGGCAACAGTCCTTTTACCCAAGAAGCTCCAAGAACCAGGAAGAGGAGCCCAGTGCTACGCTCCTCCTGGAGAAAGTCTTGGCAAGACTGGAGAGAGTGGAACAGCAGGTGGCACGCAAGCCTGTTTGGGCCAGGCTAACTGAAACCGTCTCTGGAGATGAAACTCCGTTCGCCCGAACAGTGGTCGAGGCGGCCATGCCAAGTGACTTCAGGCTACCTCGGCTAGAGACCTATGAGGGCCGGACTGATCCCCAGGCCCACCTAAGAAAGTACAAACGCAGCATGGTGCTACACGGGGCTGATGATGCTACACTCTGCAAGTGCTTTGAAGTCACCCTCGCAGGACCAGCAACTGCCTGGTACAATTCCCTGCCTCCCGGAAACATCAGGGGGTTCCAGGAGCTGTCCACAGCGTTCACCCAACAGTTCATTGGGAGCAAGCCGACGGCGAAGATGCCCGTCCAGATGTTTGACATAGCACAAAGAAACGGGGAGACCATCCGTGACTATGTCGAGAGGTTCAACAGAGAGGCCCTCAATGTTCCGGACTTTCGTCCCGAAATCCGAATCCTCGCCATGACGAGGGGCCTTCGGAGGGATTCACACTTGTTTTATGAATTCTCCAAAGATCCCCCAGACACACTGGGAGAATTCTATCGAAGGGCTGAACAACATATGACAGCCGAAGAGTTGAGAATGACTGGACCGAAGGCTGACCATATCCACGCTCGTGGCGAAGGGTCCAGCCAGCAAGCCCGGTGTCCAACGGAACAGTTAGGCCGACCTCGGAGAATGCGAGTAGGAGGAAGGAAGCCCCAAAACTTTACACCTCTGAGCACCACGAGGGCTAACGTCCTCATGGCATTGGAAAAACAGGGGGCTCAAATCCAACGACCGAGGGGCATGACTGCTGACAATAGAAGGAACATGAAGAAGTTCTGTCAGTTCCACCGTGATCACGGTCATGACACCGAAGACTGCTTTCAGTTGAAAAAGTACATTGAATCACTGATAAAGCAGGGCCAGCTTCGGCGTTATTTGAGAATGCCTTCCCCGAAGGGGAAAAAAGAGGAAGAAGGAAAGCCTGATGACGAGGATTACGATTCAGACAGGCGAAGGAACCGAAGTGCAAGAAGGCGTCCTCCACCTTCGGCAGGAGTAATACAGACGATCACAACCGGGCTTCCATCCTCGGAAAGGAAAAGAAGGGCCAGAGAGATAGCGATGATGGAATATCATAGCCCAACAAAAAAGTTGGCCCGCCAGGATGGCTCCACCATCGTATTCCCCCATGACGATCCATTGCTGATAATGGCAAGGATAGGAAACTGGGACGTCAAGAGGGTACTGCTGGACGATGGGTCAAACGCAGACGTCTTGTTCTCACATTTGCTGCCAAGCTTGGGCCTATCCAAGAGTGACCTCAAGACTGTTACTTCACCCACGTTCGGCGTAGGACCATCTGAGCTACCTGTCCTCGGGTGGATCGACCTCCCCTTGATGATGAAAGGAACTTCGGAGAAAGGAACTGCTGAGTTGTTCGCCTCTACCATGGCAAGGTTCATAGTCATGGACGTTCCTTCGTCATACAACGCCATCCTCGGCAGACAGACACAGGGAAATTTGCACATTCGCCCTGATGTAAAGTACCTGACCGTCACCTTCGCCACCAAAGAAGGAGACGCAAAGATCTTCATTGATCAAGGCGAGGTGAGAAAGGTGTTCGTCAGAGCACGAAAAGCTCCAGCAAGCAACTTAGCACATGCTGTAGAAGCAAAAGAGCTGGAAAGGGGCGAGGCAGAAGATCCCACAAAAGCGGAAACAGAAAAAGTAGAGCTTGTCCCAGGCCATAGCACCCGAATAGGGAAAAGCATGGCCGAAGGAGACAAGGAAAAACTTGTATCTTTTCTGCTTACAAATAAAGATCTGTTCGCCTACTCGCCGAAGGACATGCCAGGGGTAAACCCTCGCGTAATCCAGCATAGCCTCAAAGCGAGTCCGAAAGTAAAACCTGTCCGGCAAAAGAAACGGAGCATTTCAGCTCACAAAAGTGACTTCGTCAAGACCGAAGTCCAGCGTCTGATAGACGCTAGCGTTATCCGGGAGGTAAACTACCCCGAATGGCTAAGCAACGTGGTAGTTGCCACAAAGGAAGGAAGTAGTAAGCTCCGGATGTGCATCGACTTCAGAAATTTGAACGATGCTTGCCCGAAAGATTCATATCCTCTTCCGCCAATAGACCAACTGGTAGACTCAACTGCCGAGTATGGGCTCCTAAGTTTCTTGGACGCTTTCAGTGGTTACCATCAGATAAGGATGGACCCCGAAGATGAAGAGAAGACTGCCTTCATCACCGAGGGAGGAACATATTGCTATATCAGGATGCCCTTCGGGCTCAAAAATGCAGGAGCCACCTACCAGAGGCTGATGAACAAGGTCTTCAAAGACCAAATGGGGAGGAACATGGAGGTGTATGTTGATGATATGATAGTCAAAAGCAAACTGCCTGGCTACCACGTTGCAGATTTAGAGGAAACCTTCCAAAAACTCAGAGCCTTCAGGATCCGCCTTAATCCTGAGAATCCTGCATCTTCGGGGTGACCTCGGGAAAGTTCCTTGGGTACATGGTATCCGAAAGAGGCATCGATGCTAACCCCGAGAAGATTAAGGCTCTGCTTGAATTCCGAACTCCTGCCACAGTCAAAGACGTGCAGAGACTCACCGGAAGAATAACCTCTCTGAGCAGGTTTATTTCCAGGTACGGAGATAGGTGTCGACCCTTCTTCAAAGTCCTCACAAAGGCAGCAAAGATGGAAGGCGACCTCGGAAGGAATGGTCATCCTTGGGATGAAGATTGCCAAAAAGCCTGGGAAGAACTCAAAGTCTACTTGGCCAGCCTGCCGACTCTGCGGCAACCTCGGGAGGGAGAGCCCCTCGTATTGTACCTCGCCGTCACGAAAAAAGCTGTGAGCTCGGTCCTCGTGAAAGAAGAAAGGCCAAAGCAATGGCCAGTCTACTATGTCAGCAAGTCCCTGCATGGCGCCGAAGTCAGGTACACTTTGCTTCAAAAAGCTATATATGCCTTGGTACTTGCAGGAAGGAGGCTACGGCCATACTTTCAGGCTCACCCCATTATCGTCCGAAGTACCCTGCCTCTACGGGATGTTATGAGGAAAGTTGATCATTCGGGAAGGCTTTCCAAGTGGTGTATAGAGCTTGGCGAACACGACATCACGTATGAACCCCGGAAAGCTATAAAAGCTCAAGCTTTGGCAGACTTCATCGCCGAAGTACCAAACACCGAGGAGGGACATTCATTTTCGGGGGAAGACGAGCCAGAATGGACGTTATACGTTGACGGGGCCTCAGGATCCGAACACCAGGGAGCTGGAGTGATTATCAGAGGCCCCGAAGGCCTAGAAGTAATGAAGGCCATCAAGTTCAGTTTCAACGCCACCAACAACGTGGCCGAGTATGAGGCCCTCATAGCAGGATTACGCCTGGCCAGAAAAATTGGCGTGAGAAACTTGAAAGCCCATAGTGATTCCCAGCTGGTGGTCCGGCAAATGGCAGGGGACTATGGCGCGAAAGACCCGACCTTGGCGAAATACCATGAGTTGGTAACAAAGCTCATTCGGGAGTTCGACGTCGTGAAAATCGAGAACGTACCCCGACGGGAAAATGCTGAGGCAGACTGTTTGGCAAAATCCAAAACTTGCGCCGAAGTGCTAAGCCACCCCAGCATCGCGGTGTTAAGCATAGAGACCTCGGGGAAAGGATGGAAAGAACCAATCAAAACGTATCTCGCAACCAACACACTCCCCGAAGACCCCAGCGAAGCCGCAAAAGTGCGAAGGCGCTCCGGACGTTTCTTCTTAATTGGAGAAGAACTGTATCGGCAAGGATATGCAAATCCACTACAGAGGTGTGTTAGTGAAGAGGATACTGAAATGATCCTCGAAGAAGTTCACGAAGGTGCCTGTGGTTCGCACATCGGAACCGACGCCCTGGCAGCAGTGATACTTCGCCAAGGATACTTCTGGCCTACCCTGAGAAAGGACGCCAAGCAGTTCGTCCAGAAATGTGGTAGTTGCCAGAGACATGCGAACATCCAAAGAACACCCTCAGAGTTCGTGACTTCGGCAGATTATCCTTGGCCCTTCGCAGTTTGGGGCATAGATCTCATTGGGCCACTCCCAACGGCGCCTGGAGGCGTAAAGTTTTGCGTAGTAGCAGTAGACTATTTCTCTAAGTGGGTCGAGGCAGAACCTCTGACAACTATCTCGGCAAAAGAAGTGCAGAAGTTCGTATGGAAAAACATCGTATGCAGATTTGGCATACCGAGGGTACTCGTAGCGGACAATGGATCCCAGTTCGTAGACAAAGGATTCCAAGAGTTCATTAGCGACCTCGGGACAAAAATGCACTTCGCCCCAGTAGCTCACCCCCAAAGTAATGGGCAGGTAGAAGTATCCAACAGGACCATAAAAGATGGTCTGAAAAAGAGACTGAGGGAAGCAAAAGGGAAATGGCCAGGAGAACTCCAAAGCGTGTTATGGAGTTACCGAACGACACCCCGAAGAGCCACAGGGGAAACGCCCTTTTCACTCGTCTTCGGTACAGAGGCCATCATCCCTGTCGAGGTAGTACAACCGTCAATACGAGTCCAAGTGTTCGATGAAAAAGGAAATGACCTCGGCCTGAGAACCAAGCTCGACCTCGTCGGTGAACACAGAGAAGTAGCCGAGCTGAGAAGAAAAGCTTTCCAGCAAAGAGTGGCAGCAGCCATAAACCTACGCGCCAGGCCAAAGGGAATAAAGAAGGGAGACCTCGTTCTCCGAAAGGCTGAATTAGCACCCCGAAAGCCGTCCCACGGGGTACTTCGCGCAAATTGGGAAGGACCCTACCTGGTACTTGCCGAAGTACGAAAAGGAGTTTATAAGCTCGGTGATGCCGAAGGCATAGAATTAAAAAATACTTGGCACTCAGAGGCCTTGAAAAAATTCTATGCCTAAAAAGTTCGGTGGGAAAGTTGTATTCCACAAGTTGGAAAAATTTGTCTAAGTAAAAAGTTCTGAAGAAGTACAAAACAACAGTCTCACGAAAGCAATCGCCGAGGAAAGCAAAAGTAAGTTTTTCCAAAGTCTCTTGAGCGAATATGTTCGGGACAAAGGAAAGCAAGAGTATGGTTTTCCGAAGTGGTTTTCCGAAGTATGGTTTTTCGAAGTCTTGAGCGAATATGTTCGGGACAAAGGAAAGCAAGAGTATGGTTTTCCGAAGTCTCTTGAGCGAATATGTTCGGGACAAAGGAAAGCAAAAGTATGGTTTTCCGAAGTCTCTCGAGCGAATTATGTTCGGGACAGAGGGAAACAAAAGAATCTGGCAAAAAATACTTAGCCAAAGTTGTATCTATTAAGCCAAAGAGTGCTTACAGAGAAGAAAGTTGCTGAAAGACTACAAAAAAGAAGAAGAAAATGAAGACAAAGGGCCCTAGTACAAACTAAGGAACCTCGGCGTCTTGAGAACTGCCAGCCTCTGAGCTTTTGTCAGTAGCCTTCGACGCCGGGAGACAAGGAGGCAGTTTCAAGTGCTCGATCTTGGACCAAGTCCACCGAGGCTCCTTGGGGATGTTCATGCCTTCCAGGAAGGAGAGGTCAAAATCTGGGAACTTCTGCAGAATTTGGTGCCGGACAAGGCAGAAGCCGTCTTGAAAGCCCAGCTTCGTCATATCATCGGACTCCCGCTTCTTGACCACCAAATCCGCGTAGTCCTTCTCCAGATCCGCGTAATCCTTCGCCAGATCCTTGAGCTTTTTCCTCAATCCCTTCATCTTCTTCTTCTCTTCTGAAGGCTTCTTCAGAGATGCGACCTCGGCTTCGAGCTGGGCCTTTTCCTCGAGCGTCTTCGCAAGGATTGCGTCACTTTCTGACTTATCCTTTTGAATCGCTTCAACGGTCGAGGTCAGCTCCGCCATTCGAGAACCGATGTCGGAAAGTTTCTGGGAGGTGTCTTTCTCAAGTTCCTCCTTCTCTTTTTTGAACCCCTCCCGAAGTTCAGCAACCTCCTTCTCCGAAGACTGCTTCAGCTGAGCATTTTCGGCTTCCAGCGCCGAACACTGGGCCTTCGTCTTGGTGTAAGCGTCCCAGAGTGACGCCCTCCTTTCTGATTCCCGAGCCACCCGAACTCGGAGGAACCCAGCATACCCCATCAACTGCAAAAAAGCAAACAAAGGGAAAATGATGCTAAGTAAAAAGCAAAGGTGAAGTTGGCACTGAGAAAACAGTGAAGCGTACCTGGGCGGCATGTTCAGTGAGTTTGGCGGCCAAAGAGTTGTCACCTGGGTAAGCCGCCGCCAGGGCCTTGTAAGAGGCCTCGGTAAGCACCCCTTTACACATCTGCCTGGCCATCTCAGGACAGTCCTCGGAGTACATATCCATGTCCTCCGTGAACGTCCAGAACGGCTCCTTCGGAACTTTCCCTGCTGGGACTTTGGCATCCCGAAGGGCCCTCTTGCGGGCGTGTTCGGCAACCCAGTCAGGAGCGGCCACCTCCGCTGCACAACAAGGCAGAAAAATTAGTTAAGGCCAGAAAAGTCTTAAGGATTTGCAAAAAACAAAAGGTTGATTCGACAAAAGTGCAAACCTGCTGACACCTCGGTAACGTCGTCGTCAAGAATCGACGTCGCCTCAGTAGGGATCCCCTTGCCTTTTATTTGACGCCGCTCTTCGGCAGAAGGGGTCTCCTCCCCATCGCCCTCCAGAAGAGCAAGTGAAGGCGTGGGGCTCTGAGGAAGGACGTCGGAAGAAGGGACGACGGCAGAAGGAACCTCGGGCAAAGGGGCGGCAGGGTCCTCGGGCTCCTCGCCTACCTCCTCCGGAATTTGCGGAAGAGAGGAAGGAGCAGCTTTCTTTGCCCGTTTGGAAGAAGGGCCGCCCGAAGTCTGTTTCCGCCTCCGAGAGGCGGCCTTCTTTGTCTGTTCGCCCCTCTCGGCCTGCCCGGTAAAAAGAGCCTTGTAGAAGGCAGCCGCGTCGTCGCCCATCTCTGAAAAAAGAAAAAGAAGATCAGTGTAAGTCCAAGATGAAGTCATGAAGGGAAAAATGAGAAAGTAACTTACTCTCGTAAAAAGACTCATAAGTCTCTTTCCCCCGAAGGAGTTTCACGAGCCAGGAGTCCTTCCCCGAAGAAGCCGGTTTCGGCATATTGAGGTCTGTCTCATGCTCCTTTACCACCTTGAGTTCCCGAAGGACCTCTTCGGTCATGAGCCTCCAGTTGATCGGAAAGGGGTAAAGGGCACGAGGAGGGACCTCGGCAGCCCAGTCAGAGACGGCCCGGATGCGCCTGTCGAAGTCCTCAAAGATAGGTGCTACATCGGCGTCTAGCAGTATCTTCGGGTCAACAACATCCATCTTGAGCCTCCCCTGAGCCCACTTGGTCGGGAAGTGCGACCAAGTCTCCGACTTCTTCAGGAAAAAGAATTTTTGTTGCCACCCTCGCCAGCTGTCTTTGGTGGCAAAGGTGAACGTATACTTTTTGCTCCCGGATCCCCGAGGTAGCATAAAGTAGAAGCCACCCTTCGGGACCACGAAGAGCTTGTAGTACTGAAGAAAAACTACAAAGTGAGGTTTTATTTTGAAAACGCCGCACATACAGAGGAAGGCGTTAAAATAACAGTACGAGTTCGGTGGGAGCTGGTTAACGGCAATGCCATGGAAGTCGCAGAACGCGCTAACCATCTCCGGGGGGGGATACCGAAGTCCGGCCTTCAGTTGGGCTCGGAAAACGGTGATTTCATCACTTCGGTTGGAGAAAGGAAATTGGTCAGGACGGGGCAACCTCGTCACAGAGTAAGAGGGTAAGAAAAACTTTTTCTTCCACTTCGCTAGTTTTGCCGGAGTAGTGCAGCAGGGGTGAGAAAGAAGAGGTTGCCAACTCTCGGGAACAGGCATGATGAAAATGAGTTCGAAAACGAGTTCGGGAAAAACAAAGAAAAAGCTTTGAAAAAAGCAAAAGGACTAAAACCCACCAAGGGTCTTGCCGGAATCTGGATTTCTGGAAGCCGTCGTGAAAAGTGGTCGGAAAAACGCCTGAAAAAGGAGAACCGCCGCGGAAAATCGGGAGAGAATTAGAAGGCAGAAGAAAGCAAAAGCAGAAGCAAAAAGAGGGTTATGACAGGACTGGTATATATAGGCCGAGAAGGCCAGGTGAACCGTCGTCATTAGTACCCCTCGGAAGGCGAAGCGTCGCCATAACTGCTAAGTGAGCCTGAAAAGTCGCGCCTGCCGTACTCAGTGCATTCTCACCCAGTAATAGTGCGCCACGTGTCAGCCATCGCGCAGCAAACGTGCCGCGTGTCGGTCATCGCGCAGCGAACGTGCCACGTGTCACCCATCACGTCGAGCACGCCCTCTGACATCGTTTGGTTTAGAGGCGCCGCCCTAGACTGACTCCGCTAGACGCAGGACGCGACGCATGAGCAGACCTATAAAGGCAAAAAAGTAGGTTACCTCGAAGACACCAAAAGACAGCCTGTGACTTCGGGCAGAAGGTCTATCTTCGGTACAAGGTTATCCTATCTTCCCTCGACACGAGGATACCAAGAGACAGCCTGTGACTTCGGGCAGAGGGTGTATCTTCGGCACAGGGACAGCCTATCTTCTCGCGCCTCGAGGACGCAAAAATGCTGCCCATCGCTACAAGCAGAAGAAGGCGTCTTCGGCGCAGATATCATAGCCACAGGACCCGAAAACCGATGAACCGAAGTTTCTCACTTCGGCTTTTCGGAGGGGGGCCTGTGATAGCCAAAGGCTATTGCCTCCTCGGTAGTAACTCCCTGCCAGAATATTGGCCGAGGAGTCTGACGTCACCCAAGAGAGGATCTTTTCACTGACCTCGGAAGGTGCGAAGTCAAACACTATGAGCTCGAGACTTTGGTTAGCTCGTCAGGAATTCCGAGGACAACACCGTCTCCATCGAGGGGCCAAACTGACTACCCCGAAGAGGATCTTCCCCGAACAAGAAGCACCTTCCCCGAACAAGGGACAAGGGAATCCCCGAACTATGGGTGTGAGTCCCGAAGAAGGTGTCCATCAAGGGAACTCCCAGAACTATGGGATAGATCCCGAAGGAGGTGCTCACACCGAAGGACGGATAGAATCCGAAGAGGGTGCACGCACCGAAGGGCGACCTCGCCCAGGGGACCTCGGGAGTACGGTATGAGCATTTAAGGAGCCTCTGACATGTCGCCCACAAGCCCTACACGTCACATCAGAACGGCGAACTGACGCGCCGCAGCCGCCCCAGTCCTGACACAACCTGTCCGGGTCCAGGGCTAAAAGAGGCTGCAAACGGCTGCCTGTCCCCTAGGTCCGGAAGCACAGATCAAATCCGACCGAACACGTGTCGTGATCTGAACGGACCATTTACTCCCATAAATACTAGGAAAAGGGACTGGGCAAAGGATGGGCATTTTCCTCCCTCTGAGAAAACACAGAACAGGCAAGACACTTGATCCCTTAGTGTTCTTCCTCCACCTTCACTCAGAAAACTGACTTGGGCGTCGGAGGGTCCCCCCCGAAAAAGCAAACCGGGGACCTCCTAACCTCTTCTTTGAGCTTTTCAGGCATACTCAGCTGGGAAACCAGAACTCCAGGCGCTCGCCTCCTCAGGAAGTCTCTCCACCTGTCAACATGACAGCAAACGAAGATGCCTTGGGGCATCAAGCACTTTGGCTATCACACTTGGTGATAACTCCAAATGTCCACGATTGCCATATACCTTCGAAGAACTCATCATTGCATGCCATATATGGAGAATACCGAATGAGCGAATTATAGCATTGCTTATACTCCCGTACAGACATCTCTTCTTGAATTAGGTTCTCAAACTAAATCCTCCTCTGATCTTGAGCAGCCTCACCGATGTACTTCTATCAAAAAAATTTCTTGAAGTCTAACCACTTGAGCACCTTTTTCTTGTGCTCCAGTCGATTGCCATTGTTTTCCCTCAACATTTCCATCACATCATCCTACCATAAACTAGTTTTCCTTTAAAAAAAAAAAGGTACTAAGGACATCCTTTGTTCTAATTCATATCCTCCACAAGTGAAAAGTTTATTCATCCTTGTCAACCAATCCTCCACTCTATTGGGGTCGCGTAACCCATCAAAATTTGGTGGGTCAACCGTCTTGAACTTTTCAAGCAATCTTATCTGATGTGGAGTCTCTCCCTTCCTTTGAGCCTCTATATCTTTCGACTCTTCATTGTGATCATAAGCACGGTCTCACCTCTCGTGAGCCCTAGGCAATTGCGGGTTATTGGCATGCCTCTCTTAACCTTAGGGTAGTTCATTCCCTTCACCATTATCTTTTTAAGCAACTCCCTCGCCACCTTGGTCTTGAAACAACTCATTCATAACGGTTATCATGCCTTGTGCTACTAGTACTAAGGTCTAAGTCATCCCCTGAAGCACATTGGATATGTCATCCAACCTTGTCATAACTATATCAGATGAACCTTCACTAGGTTGCCTAGCTCCCCTTGAAGCTTCTGGCCTAGTGTCAACCATAACAACCTACAACCAAAGCTAGATGACATCCTACAGATGTTGGTTAGAACTAACTATCCTAGCACATCAACTTTAAACTAGATCTCAGTTTTAACGTCTAATATCTATGAACCATGCTTTGATACCAAAACTGACATGGCCACCCTCGGCCTTGCCCAAGAAGCCTATGAGAATGGGTCTCATGGTGGTTGCAATTGGCTAATTATATATGTGCATGAATTAAAACTTCATAGTACTAGTTGATTAACGTAAAAGATGCAAGATGCATGCTTTTTAAGCTTTGACTAAGTAATTAGAAACCTTAAACATTCACTTGGCTAAGGCATTTTTCATAGAAAACTAGTTTAAATAGTCAAAGCATACAAAATCAACATTTATATGGTCATTACTACACATAAACCATATGAAAGCATTCAACATAAGTAGACTAATGCTCCTCACCCAAGAGTTACCCTAGAGTCTAAAACTCAAACATAGACATGGGAGGCAACTAGGCATACAATATGTGCAAGCCTCTTACTGAAATCCTCCAAACTAACTCCCACCTTGGAGACAAGTCCTAGTGGCGAGAACAAAAGCCCGTCTAGGTGCTGCTAGCCTCTGTGGCCAATAAAATATTATAGTTAGTACTGTTACTTAAGCAACAAGCAACCATGAAAAATAGAATCATAAGGATTCTGAAGGTAAAGTACTTGTAACAACAGACTACCACAATAACCCTCAATGGTTATCAGGCTCAACAACGTAAGAATCTACACAACATAAACTAGAGAGTGAGAATTCGAGAATTCTCAATAAGGGGTCTTCACCTACAAGAAAAGATACTAAGGACAACATATATTTGAACATATGTAATCTACTATGAGCTCATACAACTTAAGGCTAAACTTATGCACATAAGTTTCAGTCCATTGGGACTTGTCCTCATCCTAGTTCTTAAACTACAAGGCAAAGCCTTGTCTATTAGCAAGTATAGCTTACTAGCCTAACTAGTGAAAAATCACTAATTGAAACTCCCTTATGTTGTACAGGGTCACTATGGTAGGACTATTGTCGACTAGGCCTTAAAGACCCATTAGGTGTACTAAGGTTCCACATTGAAACCTCACACCCAATGGCACGGCTAGGTTACCGATGGTACTAAACCTTTCACCCAAAGTAATGATACCTAATTGTGGCCCGTTATAGACTAGTTTCCTTGTTTATAGTGTAAGTAACCACAAAACTCAAGAAAACTCCTAGGTTTTAGAAGAGTTTCAGAAGCCCTTGGGCACCATCGGGACACCTCAACCCTTAGGTACCCTAAGCACTCCATCGGGCCTTCCTTGAAATCTTTAGCAAAAGTGGAAATTTTTTTCTAGCATAACTGTGGTGACGCGTTGTCACTGAGCAGTAATGCATCGTCACAGTACAAAACTCACTAGAATTTTATGCTGTCTCGGTGACACGTCGTGGGTCTTGGTAACGTGTTACCAATACTTGTGATGCCCAGAAATTTCCAGTTTTACTGTATACACCTTGGAAGACCTCTTAAGCATACCAAACATGCTTGGATGGCCTTCTGATTTCACATACCTATAAAACATGTTGCAAAGGCCACAACCAACTATCACAAGCATAACTATGATGCATTAAAAAATCATTCCAAGCTCCATCAATCTCATAGTCCACCATGATCTAACTTGCCCACTAACTAATGCTATTACTAAAACTACTTGAATTCATCAAGAAAAAAATACTCCAATAGCATTAATCAAGCTTGAAACCATAACTTTCTTACCTTAACTTCAAGTCACAAGCAAGAATCAAGGAACTCTTTTCTAAGAACAAAGTTTCATAGAGTTCTACCTAAGTTCTAACCAAACAAAGGTACAAAACACTAAATTACTAACCTCCAACCAAAACCCAAGCTACCAATCATCAAATAAACAAGAATTCACCATGAAAACACATGTTACCTCGCATAAAAAATAGGGGCTAGCTAGAAATGTGACTTCAAGCTTCAAAAACATGAAAATCCAGTTGAATCAAGCTTCCTAACACATATATACCCTTGGTGGCTTCAATTTTCACCAAAATCTCTTGGTTTTGAGTAAGAATTCTTAATGAAATGGTGAAGTGAAGGATGAACTCTGGTTTAAGCAAAAAAAATGGCCTCACCCTCCACTTTACCAGGTTATAAACCCTTTTAAACACCAAGCCACCAAAGTTTAAAAAAAGTTACAAAAAACCCTTTTCCTTAAAAAATAACTATAGTCAAACCTTGGTCAAATCTTATTTATTTAAGCTAAGTTTGGGTTTGAAGCAAAGGTTAGGTTTCAAAAACTCATTTTGAACTCTTGAGACCCAGCCTGACTCTTTGACATGCAAAATTACCATTTTACCCCTAAACTTCATTTAGTGCCTTATGGTTCTCAGAACTTAGTAAACTTTGCCTAACATACATTTTCTTGCTATGTGAACTTGAAATAAGGTTCCAAACTAGGTTTTGATTGCTTTACCTTTCTCGGACAAGCTTTCTACTAGGAGAGTCATAATAAGTACAAAGTAGGCTTGTAAGTAGGTCTTCTTAGGCACTAAGTGAAGTGGGAAAAAATGTTGCATGCATGGTAGCTATGTTTTGTACTACAATAGTTTAAAGTATGACCTAGAATGCATGTTTAATGAAATTTGGCAAGCACCCTAGGAGGACCTAAGGTAAGCCCTCCTAGGCACTCTAGTGCACACATAGACACACACACACATGCCTGCTAGTGCACTCTAGTGGGCCTCCAAGGTGCCTACCCCTAAGGCACACAGGCCTACCCTGCTTACACGCCTAGCACACCAAGGTATATCCATGATGCATGGTCATATACATTCACTTATGTACACCCATACATACCCCACAAGCATCGGAAAGACCCAAAAGTAAGCCTACTTGGGTGTATTCATAAGCTAACTCATTAAACTTTAAACTTAGTAGATTTTCATATAATGGATTAATTTGCAACCTTCACTTAAGCCTTACCTTGATAGCAAGATAATTTAAGTTAAGCATCCTAGCTGTTATGCCCTAGTTCAAGCTATGAAAGTTAAAACTTGAATTACCTCTTAAGTGTATTAAGGTGGGGTAAATTAGGGCCTGACAGAGTTGGTATTAGAGCTATGGTTGTATAGGACCTTAATGGTCTTTTAGGATAAGTCTAACTATAAGAAGTATGGTTTATGTTAGGTTTTGTAGGAATGATGACCAGAGGGAGAGAAAGAGAATGAGAAAGGGAAAGGGAAAGAGAGAATCAATTGAATACTAGGAAGAGAAAAGGAAAATCGATTGAATACTAAGGCTGATCAAATGAATGATCAACAGCCTAAGAACAAAGAGGTGACTTAAAATGGAATTGGACTACCTCATAGGGCTAGGGAGCCTGAGTTTACTGTGCAAGGCTGATAGAGAATGGAACACATGATGGGAATGATGCAAGTAGCTATTGCACAACTTGTGTTTAGTATGTAGGCCCTTATTAAGGGCCAAGCCCAAGCACCTAGATGTGCTATAGTTGAGGAGAAGGAACAAAAGGAAGAGAGAGTGGAAAGGAGGCCAGGAAAGGAACCAATAAGAGAAGAACAAGCTAGCAAAGATGAAGTAGATGAGGAACATTAGCAAGATGATGAGAGAAAAAACTCAAAAGGGAGGAAGCTGAGGTCAGAAATCAGGAAAAGTGGTGAGAATAGAGAATGGGTGCATTAGGTTCTAATGTTGAAGGAAGAGGGCTAGCTTCTGAAAACATGAAAGGACTAGCTTCCATAGAAAGTCAAGGACCTTTGAGAGAGAGAATAAGAGACCAAAGAGAGAAGGTTTAAGGGAAGGCCAACTAGAAGGTTTTCTAACACTTAAACCCGTAGCATTCAAAGGTAGTGGTGATCGAGATGAAGCTGAATTATGGATTTACCAGATAGAGAATGTATTTAAGAAAATGGAAGTCACATTCACCCAAAAGGTACTGCTAGCTACTTTCAAACTAAAAGGCAGTGTAGAGCTTTGGTGGAGGATAGTACAAAAGGCCCATATCAGTAAGAATGAGAAGAAGTCCATAAGGAAGAAAGAACCCATGAAATGGGTAGAATTTCTTCAAGTGTTTTGACATAATATGTTAGTGAAGCTCTCAAGGACCAAAAACAAGTGGAATTTGATCTGTCGGAATAAGGGAACATGTTTGTAAGGGAATATGATCATAAGTTCAGTAGTCTTTTCAGGTATGCTCCTCAGTACGATGGATAAGAGGAATTGAGCACAAAAAGGTTCATAAGGGTACTGAGACCTAAATTAAGACAAATACTCAGAGCTATTGGCATTAAGAACTATTATAAAGCAGTTCAAAGGGCTCTGACATTGGAACAAGAGTTTCATTACCCTGTAACAAGAAAAATTAAAGGAGCTCCTATAGGACACCAGTGTAGTAAGAAGAGAGCTAGGGAAAGGCTAGGAAGGGTTGAGCTTAGAAGAGAGCAGAAAAGACAAAAAAAACCTCAAAAGTTTGGATCTTAATGCCAAACTTGTGGAAAGCATCATGGCTTCAAACCATGTTATAGGCTTATAAAAGGATGCTTGAAGGGTGGTTCCCAAGACCACCAGGTCACAGATTGCCCAGTTAAGAAAGAAGAAAGGATAATGTTGAGCAAATTTTAAGCTCCTTGGCCAAGAGGCCAGTATGGCTAAGAAAGGGGGTGGCAACACCCCAACCTCCTAAACTAATGTAGAAGGGACCAAGGCAACCCATGCAAACTAAAGTACGGCCACAAGCTAGGAGAGTGTATCAGATTAAAGGATAAAAAAGGAACGGGGAGCCCAGCATTGGAGAAGAAGCCATAAGTGAAAACAAGTTAAAAGGGAAGCACTGAAAAGTAACCTTTATCTTTGTGGCAAACTCATTTATATGCTTTATGATACTGGTGCATCTATTTCCATTATTTTAGCTAGACTAGTTAGGGAGTTAAATTTAAAGGTTACAACATTACCTCAAACGTATATGATCAGGACAGCTGGAAATGAAATGATATTTTCACATCACATAGTCAAAAACTATGTGATTAGGATAAATGAGTTGGAAATAAAGACTAATCTAATCATTTTGGAAACTACCAAATATGATATAATGTTGGACATGAATTGGCTAGCGGAAAATAATGTAGATATAGACTGCCAAAGTAGAAGGTTAATACTACTAGGGTCAATAGAGCATTTTTTAGAAAACTCAATAAAGTGTAATGTTGGGCAAGTAAAAGTTATGGACTGTATGCTTATACTGTTTAGAGAAGAATATATGTGCTTAAATGAAAAAAAAAACTAAAGATGAGTTAAGTAAAATTCCTCTTATGAAAGAATTTCTAGAAGTATTTCCTTTTAAGTTACCAGGTTTGCCTCCTCTGAGGGAGGTAAAATTTGAGATCAAATTGACTCCAGGGGCTACATCTATATCTGTTGCACCCTACAGGATGGCTATTCCTGAGATGAATGAATTGAAGAAGCAGTTAGATAAACTCGTTAAAAAGGGATTCATCAGGCCAAGTGTGCCTTCTTAGGGAGCATTAGTGGTTTTTGTGAAAAATAAGTATGGGACACTTAGGTTTTGCATTGACTATAGAAAACTCAATGCTATGATTGTAAAAAATAAGTATCCTCTCCCCAAAATTGATCACTTATTTTATCAGCTTAAGGGAGTTACAGTCTTCTTAAAAATTGATTTGAGATCTGGATACTTCCAACTAAAGGTTAAAGAAAGGGACATTCCTAAGACTACTTTCAAGACAAGATATAAGCATTTTGAGTATACAATAATGCCTTTTAGGCATACTAATGCTTCAGTATTCTTCATGGATTTGATGTAGAGGATATTCATACCCTATCTAGACCATTTTGTGGTGATTTTTATAGATGATATCCTAGTATATTCAAAGGATGGGAAAGAACATGCAAAGCTTTTGAGAATGATGCTAGACTTGTTGAAGAAACATCAGGTATATGGCAAATTGAGCAAATGTCATTTTTGGAAAAATTAGATTTAATTCTTAGGCCATGTGATAAATGGGCAAGGAGTGGCTGTGGATCCAACTAAGATTGAAGTTATCTTGCAATGGAAGCAACATCAAAATGTTAGAGAAATAATAAGCTTCCTAGGGTTAGCTAGCTATTATAGAAGATTTGTACCTAAATTTTCTATAATGGTAGATCGTCTAACCAAATTGAGAAGGAATGGGCAAAAGTTTGAATGGTCTGAAGAGTGTGAAAGAAGCTTCCAAGGGCTTAAGGACAAGCTCACTTCAATGCCTATTCTACTACTGCATAATCCTAATAATCCTTTTGAGGTTTACATAGATGCATCCATTGTGGGATTAAGATGTGTACTAAATGCAAGACAAACAAGCATCGCTTATGGTTCAAGACAGCTAAGATCACTTGAAAAAAATTATCCAGTGCATAACCTAAAGTTAGTAGTTGTGGTCTCTGCCTTGAAACAGCGGAGACATTACCTACTAGGTAGTAAATTCCAAATCTTCATTGATCACAAAAGTCTGAAATACCTCTTCACACAAAAAAAGTTGAATATGAGGCAAAAGAGGTGGCTTGAATATCTTAAAGATTTTGATTGTACCATTGAGCACACAGAAGGCAAAGCCAATAAAGTGGTTGATGCATTGAGTAAGAAATATATAGGTATCTTAAGACATGGGGGAAGAAGAAGAACAAAATGAGCTCAATAGCCTAACTTGTTTGGCTAACAATTGGCTAGATTGGGAAAAAGCTCAATTGAAAGTAGTAAACATTCAATCAGCATGGAAGGAAGAAATACTATGGGCACAATAGTAGGATGAAGATCTTGCTAGAGTATCTAGCCAGAGACATGGGAAACTATTTCAAGGGTTCTCTTATAGGCAAGGATTGCTATATTTTCAAAATAGAAACTATATACCCAAAGGGCATGATTTAATAGAACAAATCTTGAAAGAAAGCCATTGTAGTAAAATGAGCATACATCTTACAACTATGATGATGTACCAAAGTTTGAGGGAACATTTTTGTTGGCCCAATATGAAACTTAAAACTTGAATAACCTCCTAAGTGTATTAAGGTGGGGGTGAATTGGGGCCTGACACTAAATGCCCAAACATCCATGACCAAAAACTTTGAGTTTAGCTGAGGTGGATGACTATCTCAACACGTAGTTTGAGTCAAGCAACGTCAACATATTGGAGTGGTGAAAACAAAAGAGATCAAGGTTTCTAATATTATCAATTATCTCCCAAGAGATTCTTACAGCTCTAATCTCCACCATGGTATTCGAGGCATCGTTCAGTGTAGGGAAATGGATAATATGGGAGAAACGAGCAAGATTGACGCTGAAGGCAGTGGAAGTTTGCATATACAACCAAGATTGGGATCTCGTTGCACCCCGAAAGTAAGACCAAAAGATCTTCGATTATGAGGTACTATTAGATGACGGGCTCAAATTTTTTTCCTCCTTTCTCTTAGTTTGTATTTGATCTGGCTATATTGTTAAGCACAGATCATAGGTTTTAATTTCCATTAATTTTAATATTTTTCACCATTTTATCCTATGAGGCACGTTCCAATTAATTGTAAATGTCATTTGGCTTTTTACGTAATAAAATTTGCACCATTGGTGGTGTTTTTATTTAAAAAATTATAATAAAAAATTAAATTAGAAAATATTCTTTTCAGAAAGAAAACCTGGCAAAGTATAAGCCTAGCAAGGCCTAGGCCCAGCCCTCATTTACCTAAGCTGTGCCTAGACCTTGCAAACCTGAGCCCGGCCTAGGATCGGCTTGGCCCACTTCCCACCACTGTCTCTTATAAACCTCAATGTAACAGTAAAACTATTACCCACTCTGGGGTAGTCCAATTATGGTGCCAAAATTGTGCATTTAGATCTTCAGGATTTGGTAATATTTTATAGGCCATCAGAACATTACCCTTAGTGTGCATACCCAAGTGGCCTTCTTGGGCACTATGTAAACACATGCATATTAGTCCAACCATCACACATATATTTACATTTCATGCACACCATGGCAGGAAAGAAGGAAAACACTAGCACAAGTCTTAATCTTAGGTATCACACATTAGGCAATCTTGTTAAGTTCTAGTGACCAGCCACTGCACCTATAACTTCCACTAATAAACTGTATCATTCTAGCCATTTACCTCCCTATTTTCTTTGCTCCATTATCAAGTAGAGACTTAGAGCAAACCAATTTTTTTTTTTTATATCAATAGCCCACCTATAGACCAAGTTATGGATTTTTGAAGTTGGTTACAAAATTCTGACAAAATGAACAATAATTTAACCAAGTTTGCAACATCATATCTTTGGCTACAAAGCTCCAAATTTAGAAATTAAAAATCCTAGTTCAACCTCTAGATGTTTTCTAGGTGTGGTCAAAATTTCATACCATGATTCCTTCTACACAGGGAGATATAGAACTTTAAGTGTAGAGTTAAAATTCTAGTCACTTTATGACCGTTTTGCCTATACAAAATTTCATAAGTGTGCAAATACTTCATTCACAAGGGGAAAGCCCTCCAAGGCTACCCATATATGTCCATTATGCATAGTAAATACATTCCCTTGCATTTAACAACCATATATGGCTAAAATAGAATTTACAAGTAAGGAACCCATCATTCACACTTAGGCAGCTTTGCACCACATCACTTACACAGCCAAAACATTACTCAAATGTTCACATACTTGTCTCATTTTACATACACTACATGTACATGCATACATGCACTAGAAAATGGTCTTAACTAAGCTAAATACGCAACCTAGGTTACAGGAGTGCCCGAGACACAATGGACTCCAGAACAGGATGCTGGACAGTTGCAACACAACACAATTTAGCACCACCATTAAAAATACCAAATGTGCTTATAAAATCACCAAACTTTCTAGATCATAACTAGACACATGGAAGTTCATGGAACTGAAATTTTAGATCAAAACTAAAACAAAAAATGTCAGTTTGAATGTGATCTTTCTGCTGGACCTGAAATGACAGAATTGAGGGGAGTAAGTTTCATTGAGAAACTTAGTAAGGGTAACACTTGGATTCAATAGGCAATGTGACCATCATCAAAACTTGAATCCAAAGATCCTAAAACACAAAACCACAATGCATATATACAAGATATAGCAACCAAGTGCAGCAACCATTCACAATCAACAAACACATGAAATGCGGCAGCAACAATAACCATAGATTAGTCGATAAAACACATAATAAACGTAACCAAATCACTATGGCAGCCCTCCTCAAGTTAATGCTTGGTCTTCAGAGGATTTTAAAACTAGTTAGTACTAACTTTGGGCTTTAGAAACCCTCATTTCACTATCTTCTTTGTGCACTTCACACTAGGTCACAAAACCTTCAATAAGTGCACTCCCCTCACTAAGCTTGGTTCATCAAGCTCATGGCTCTCTTCCAAGCTTAGCCTTAGCTCCATGGATGCTTGAAAATACAGTAAGCAATCCATGAGAGCAAGAGAACCCTTACCAAAGTGGGTAGGCCAAATTTGAAGCTTGATCCTTGAAGTACTCAAGTAATAGCTCTACCTTACTTCCAATTGCTTCCTTTTATCTTTAATTTCAGTCTTAGAGGTATGGTGGCTATGGAGGAGCTATGGAAGAAGTATGGAGGAGGGTGGTGGCTGTGTGGGTTGAATATGGGACAAGAAAATTCAGATTAGGCTTCTTAAATTAGCTTTAGGGCACTAAACACTCTTATTAGCCTTAATCATGCTTTATGTCATTTTCTTTACCCATAAGCATGGTTTCTTTGTCTTAAAATTATTAGTACACATGTGCCCAACATTTATGACCAATTTCCAAGCCATAGCCGCCCCACCCTAGGTGGGAAAACTCCAAATTGCTTCATTTGACTTAATTCAAAGACATACATATCCTAAGGCCTACATTAGAACACTTAGGTCCTTTATGCCTTTTTGTGTTTTCTTTGTCCTCAGTTGTCTTCTATAAGCAATTTGGTCCTCTAATAGCACTTTTATACCATTCATATCCTTTCCATAACTCTCCAAAGCTCTTTCTTGAAAGTTTGCAATTAAGTATCTGAATTTCCAAACCCTTACAAAAAAGTCCATAGGTTGCTTGACAAACAAGCAATCCTTAAGGCTTTTCTTGGGGGCCAAGTTACCAACTTGGAACACTTTTAGGGAGGTATTCATTATACCTTTTACCCTTCACACTTCAATCATTATGAAGAGAATTACATAATATAATGGCTTTTTGACTATTATGCCACACTTGTAATTCTCCCATTTTTGTGAGGTGGTAATAGCGTAGGCAGCCACAGGCAGCCTAAGGCTACCACACCTAGGCTACATAATATGAAATAACCAATAAATAAACATAGAGAAACTTCTAAAGGACTAGAAGTCCTAAAACAACTCAAACTAGCTCTAAAACACTCATTTTGACAAAACTAATCTTGGTTTGGTCCAAAATAAAAAAAACATGTGCAAATTATGTGTTTTCACACTAAAAGATCGTAAATGACCAAATATGGTAACAAATCGCCTAGTAAGCTAGGGGTTGACACACTGGAGCTTATTTGGGTGACCCTGGGTGCACTATTGGGGCTCTCGAATGCAAGTAAAGGTCCGACCTTCCTTGTGAGCTCCATGGGTAAATGGTCAGGTCTAAGGTCCATGGTGCACTAGGGTGTATGCACTTTAGGTCCACATGTGGTCTGACATGCACAGAGACCTTAAAACTCCAAAAGTGCCAGCCCAAGCTCCCTAGCTCTCTTCCTTCTCATGGGTTCACTTGAGATCCTTAGAGGGTCCTTAGGTGCTCCTGTAGTGTTTGCTTCAACTCCTTTCTCCTTAAAAGGATTTGACCCTAAATATACTTGAGCAAACAAATAGAGATCAACCATGTTAAATGTAGCACTCACATTATACTCACATAATAAATCAAGTTGATAAGTATTGTCATTGATCTTATTGATCACTTGGAAAGGACCATCTCCCCTTGGATGCAACTTGGTCCTACTTTGGGCAGGAAACCTCTCTTTTCTCATATGTACCCATACCCAATTTCTAGGCTTAAATGTCACCTTTTATGCCTTTTGTTGGCTACTTTTGCATATTGTTGTCTTCTTTTCTCAATTTGTTGCTTACTCATGTAGCTTCCTAACCAATTCTGCCTTTCTTTCACCATCTAAACTTGAAAGCTCATACATAATTTCAAAACATGAAAAGCCTATGGTACCATGTATAGCCCTATTATATGCAAATTCAATGTGTGGCAGGCAACCCTCCCAAGATTTAACGTTTTTTCTAATGATAGCTCTAAGCAAAGAACCTAGAGTGCTATTAGTTATCTCAGTTTGGTCATCAGTTTTGTGAGGTGCATGAAATAGAAAATAAGAGCTTTGAGCCAAGATTTAACCATAATGTTCTCCAAAAATTGCTCAAGAACTTGGAGTCTCTATCTAACACAATGGTTCTTAGGACCCCATGTATGTGTACAACTTCTTTAAAAAACAAGTTAGCAACATGTGTAGTATAATCTATCTTATTGCATGTTATAAATTGTGCTATATTGAAAAATCTATCTATTACAAAAAAGACAGAATCTCATCCTCTCCTAGTCTTAGGAAGCCCTACAATGAAATCTACAGAAAGGTCAATCCAAGGATATGAAGGTATTGGTAATGGAGTCAATAAACCATGGGTTGTTTGAGTAGATTTTTCCCTTCTCCATGCAAGGAAATGTTAACAAACCCTCTTCACATCTTTCCCTATAAGGCCAATAAAAGTTTTCCTTCAACATATATAATGTCTTAAGCACACCAAAATGCCTATGAGTCCTCCATAATGTGCTTCTTTTATGAGCAACTCCTTAAGGATTTTTGAGGCACACATAACCTATTATCTCTAAACAAGAATCCATCTACTTGATAGAATTTTTCAAAATGAGTCTTAGCACACTTCGAATAAACTTCACCAAAATCAAAATCCAAAACAAACAAGTCTGTTAAATGGTCAAAGCCAAGCACTTTGGCATCTAGGACAAAAGTAAGGCATACCGCCTTAAAAGTGCATCTGCCACAATCTTGTTCTACCTTCCTTGTATTTTATGACTTGTAGGAAGGATTCTATAACCTCAACCCATCTTGAATGTCTCCTACCTAGCTTGCCTTAGCCATTAAGGGGCTTAAGAGCTTGACGATCAGTGTGGATCACAAACTCCTTTAGCCACAAGTAATGCTTCAAGTTTTCAATGCCCTCACAAGTGCATACAACTCTTAGTCATTTGCAGGAATGTAGCACCATTGAGCTTTTGACTAAAATAAGCAATGCGGTGGCCTTCTTGCATTAACACAACTCCAATACCTAAGCCTAAAGAATCACACTCAACGTCAAAAGCTTTAAACAATAAAAAAAATGCTAAAAGTGGCACATTGCATAACTTATCCTTTAAAACCCAAAATGCATTATCATAGGCCGTTTCCTACTAAAAACCAACATTCTTTTTGACAATTTCAGTAAGAGGTGCTATAATGGTGGAAAATTTCTTAACAAAGCTCTTATAGAAACTTGCCAACCCATGAAATGATCTTAGCTCAAAAACAGAAGTAAGAATGAGCCATTCTTGAATGACTTTAACTTTCTCCTCATCAGCCTCAATATCCTCAGAACTTACAACATAACCAAGAAAAAATAACTTTGTTAGTACAAAATGAGTATTTTTTAATGTACCGAGCACTTGCCTTAGATGTTCAACATGATTATTAAGTCTCTTACTATAAACCAAGATGCCATCAAAATAAGCCACAACAAACTTATCCATATACTCATGTAAGACATGATGCATAAGTGTCATGAAAGTGCTAGGTACATTAGTCAATCCAAATGGCATTACTAACCACTCATAAAGGCCAAACTTGGCTTTGAAAGCTGTTTTCCATTCATCCCATGCTTTTCATTCTTATTTGATGGTATCCACATTTTAGATCAATCTTGGAATACATAGTAGAACCATGCAACTCATCTAACATGTCATAAGGTCTAGGGGTAAGATGTCTATACTTTACAATAATCTTGTTGACAGGTCTAGAATCCAAGGTCAAATGAAAGATCCATGGCACCAAAAGTACAGGTGCAACACATGGACTCATGTTCTTTCTTACATTCTTAATAAGCCTTCCACTTGCCTTTTATAACTTCTTACTCTTTTCAAGATGGGTCCTATTTGTAGGCCTATTTGCAATACTAGATTTAGAGATCAAATCAATTTGATGCTTTTGGAGGCAATCCTCTTGGCTCTTCAAGGAAGACATCCTTAAATTCTTTCAATAAAGACAAAACATCACTAGAAATAGAGGTTAGTTCAGCAACAAGAAGGAAAGATTTTTTATAAAGAAAAAATAGCACTAGTATTTGTGGTTGAAGTGCTTCCCTTACATCTCTCATTTTTGCAATCATACATATTTTTTCTCTCCCCTTGCCTCTCAAGTTTGTTACCTTGGGAAATCTCAACTCCCATTTCCCACTAAAGTTCCCTTGCCTAAAATTTGTTCTCTCAACTCTTCTTTCTTTTTTTTTTATTACTCAAGTCCTCAGCTTTCCACTCATTTACTTTTATGTTATCCTTACATTGAAGCTTCGTTTGAACCTCCACACTTTTTAAGGTAAAAGTGGCAAAAGTGCAACCAACCTTTCTTTATGCATAGAATAGTACACATTTTTGTATCCATCATGAGTTGTCTTCTTGTCAAATTATCATGTTTGGCATGCTTGCATTGGCACTACGTCACACAACACTTCATCTTTGTAAGTACCAATCTTAAAGGAAATGAGAACTTGCCTTTGTACCTGAACTTCTCCATCACCATTGATTAATTGCAACCTATAGGGTTATGGATGCTTATGTAAATGTAGTTACACCTTCTCCACCAAGGTAATGCTAGCCACATTTGCACAACTTTCTCCATCTATGATCATGCTAAAAACTTTTTTATCAATTCAGCTCTTAATGCAGAATATGCACTTTTTTTTATCAAGCTCCTTCATAGCTTGCTTGTTTAAAGCTCTTTTTACAACAAGAGTTTCTCCATCCTCAAGTGGCTGCTCTCTAAAAAGAACATGCTCCAAGTGTGGCATGCCATCAATATCATCTTCAAGAACATCCTCCTCATTGGATATAAGTTTTCCATGCTTGTTAATGTACAACACCTTTTGATTGGCACAATCCCAAGCCAAATTTCCTTTGCCCCTACACTTATAGCACACAATATCATGAACTCTTCTAGGGTTTTAGGGTGCAGAGGTACCATTGCTTGGTTAAGGTGCTTCGAGTCCTTTGTTAGAGGGTGCTTCGGGCATTGGTTTTGGAGGCTTCTTCCTCACATCCTTGGCCACACTTCTCATCCAATTGGATCTTACTCCTTGGGACACATGTGTTGCTCCTGTCATTTGAATTATCCCTGCATCTTTATTGGCTTGTTGCAATAACTCAGCCATGCCTTCATAGTACACCATCTCTACTCTATTATCAATCTTACGATTGAGACGACTCAGGAACTGAGCCATAGTTGTTTTATTATCCTCAATGATATGCGCATGAATAAGGGTCATCTCTAACTTTTTTTGGTAGTCCTCCATAGACCTATTTCCTTGCACCATCCTTTGCAATTTTTGGTGTTGGTCCCTATAGTAGTAGGTAGGGACAAACCTCTTCATCAACAAAATCTTGAGCTCCTTCAAAGATCTAATGGTCTCCTCTTCATTTCTCTTCCTTGAAGTCATCACTTGATTCCCCTATACAATAACATAGTTAGTAAAGTCAACAGTGGCTAGCTTTAGCTTCTTTTTCCTCAAAGTAGTTATGACAATAAAAAACCATCTTAATTTTTTTTCATACTCCCAACACACATTTGGATCACTTTTGCCTTGGAATGGTGAAATGTTGAGATTAATGGAGCTCAAATTGTCACAAGCTTTCAACTCCCCCTTTCTTTCTAGCTTTGCACTCCAAGCAACTTCCTTCTCTTTACCTTCAAAGTCTTTTTCCTTCACAGCCATATTTGCTTTAAAGATAGGGTTAGTTTTCCTTTGTACTCTAGAGGTAGATGCCTCCTTATTGGTCATTTGATTGTAGTTCCTTAATCTTTCTATCATTATCTTCATGCCTCCTAGAGTTTTCATAAATTGTAATTGCCTGGCCGTAATCTAAATTCAACATTAAGGTCTTTCCTTGTACTACCTGACATCTTTCCCAAAATCCAAAGATCTTGAAAACATTCTCACTCAATTTAATAGTGGAAGTTTAATGTGAATTGCCCTTAAAGACCTTTCTTTCAAGTTTGAGGTGAACTAGACTCCAAGCACACAAATAACCGTAAAAACCTTTCAAAACAAAACTTTTTGGATATGAACCAAAATAATTAAGATAGAAAACAAATAAAATTGGAAGTTGGTTTTGAAACTTGTTAGCTTTGAAAGATTTTTTTTTATTTTTCCTTGCTAGATATGAGTGAATAAAACTACCAAGAACATTTTCTTACTACAAAAGAAAGAGAGAAAATCAATACTTGTAGCTGTGAAAGATTGTAATTTGATCAATTTGAATGATTTCTTGCAAGGAAAGATGCAACCTGATTGTGACCTTTCTTTTTGTTATATTCTAGATTTTTGGATTTAAATTAAACAAATAAATTGGAATTATGTTGGCTAGATGAAATGGGACACAAAGGATGTCTTCAACACACGCTAAGATGCTTTGGACACACTTGGTTGAACACCAAGGCAATGAGATGACCTTTTTTTTTTTTGCACAATAAACCTAAAAAAAGTAGGAATGTTTAGAATAAATTAGTTATTAAAATAATAGTGAGAATCAATGAAAATAATAAGGGGAATCAAGAACAAGGAACAAAAGAAACAAGGACACAAGTTGTCAGGTGAAAAGACACAAAAAATGTAATTTGGATGGAATTTAAGAGAAAAGTAGAGCCAATCAATACAAAAGACCTAAAAGATGCAAGGAACAGGTTCAAATAGATGAGAATAGATTAGAACTACAAGGAAAACAAGAAAAAATTGAATAAATTAACAAGAAACAAGAAGAGCTTTGGATAGGTCCTTTATTGGGACTTGTGACTTTGATACCAATTGATGCAAGCCTACAAAGGAAATGGACCAAGATCAACTCAAGCTCTATAAATACACCAAATGAAGAATTGGAATGGATGAATTGAATAGCTTGTTGCACAAAGATCACACAGTTCCTTATGTATCAAGTAAAGTTCACACAAAACTCAAGAGAGAATACTTCTCAAGCAGTCTTTTTTTATAATTGAATTTGAATTACACAATGCATATGTCAAAAATTTTAAAGGCATTCATAGGCTAAATAATTTGAAATAGCCAAAAAATAAACATAAAAACCCTTAAAAAATTCCTAAAACAACTCAAACTAGCTTTAAAACACTCATGTAGACACAAACTAGTGTAAGTTTGGTCCAAAATAATAAAACATGTGAAAATTATGTGCTTTCGAACTAAGAAGTCATAAATGAAAAAATATGGTAACCAAAAGGTCTAGTAAGCTAGGGGTTGACATGTTGGAGCTCATTTGGCATCATCAGTTGCATCATTATGGTCTCAGATGCATTAGGGTCATGGGTAAGGGTCCAGCCATGGTCAAGTCTACAGTCCATGGTGTACTAGAGGTGTATGCACCTTAGGTCCATATGTGGTATGGGGTGCACATAGACCTTGAAACTCTAAAATTGCACACCATTGTATGTTCTTGGTCAAATGCATCTCCAATGGTGCTTTCAACTTGTTTCACCTTGAAATTTTGCTCAATCGAGCCTTGAAGCCTAACCTCCCTAGCTCACTTCCTTTTCACAGGTCTAATTGAGATCTTTAAAAGGTCCATATGTGTTCGTGTGGTGTTTGCATCAAGTTCACTACCTTTACGGACTTTTTCTATTCTTCCAATGGTCAAAGTCATAGTCTTCATCATCAAACCCCCTATCTTCATTTCTTCCACCGCTATTCATGGAAGGAAAGTGAAGGTTCCACCTCAACTGGCCTTGTTTGATCAGGGAGTTGATATTTTTCTTCAGTTGATGATAGTCTTCTGTATCATGGCCATGATCCCAGTGGAACTCACAGTACTTCTTGGGGTTCCTCTTGTTATCTGATATCATCAACCTTGGTTGCTTTACTCCATCTTGCTTGTCCAGGGCTATAAGGATATTGGCTCAGGAGATGTTTAGGGGAGTGTATGAGGGTTTTTTTACCTCAATGTTTATGATGTTTCCTACTTCTTCCCACCTTGCCTTGATGTAAGTACTACAACAATGTTTATGATGTTGCCTACTTCCTTCCACCTTCCATTGAGGTAAGAACTACAGGGTGACCTCAGCCATTCTTCCTTTTATCATCTCAGCATCACCATTCATTTCCTTAGTAATCGCATATTGCTCAACCACTCATTAAAATTTTCCAAGTGTCTTGGGCATTTACTTTGGGAGCCTAAATGCCAGGGGATATCCTTTTTTAAGTCTTCTCATTACCAGGAGGATACAAACTTCTGGGAAGAGGTCAACTAATTTAAGAGCCTTCTTATTGATCCGGCCGACATAGTCCCAATGAGACTCACCATTTTTTTATATTATGCCAAACAGCTAGGCTACTTTTTTTGCAGAAGGGTGACTCCCGATGAATTGGTGAACAAATTCATTTGAAAGTTCTAGAAAAGTGGAAATAAAGTCAGGGGTAAATAGTTGTATTAGGGAATAAATGGGTCAGAAAGTGTCGCCCTGAACCACTGGCACAATATTATGTCATTGGCTTCATTTAGCACCATATTTTTTCAGTAGTTTATAAGATGTGCCTGAGGGTTGCTCTTCCATCATAAGAATCCAAACAAAGGATTCTAAAGTCTAGTGGCAAAGGTGCATCTTAAACTTTCTAGATGAAAGGGATATCAACACTGACCAGTGCTTCAGATTGCCAAAACTAAAATACACTCGTTCTTCTATCCTTCTAACCTTTCCAAGAGCTTCACCACATGACCGGTGATAACAGGCTGCTCCTTATGTTGGTGGTGGCTTGGCTCTATTGAATAATATCACCTTTTAGGTGAATAGCTCCTTTGCCAAGGAGATTTACATCCCTTGGGCATAAGCTTTTTTTTCTGACCATGGACAGCAACTCCTCAATAGATGATTCATCTTGTGCACTTGTTCTTAGTTGGACTTTTGGGGGGGACCTCATTTTTAGACTTGAAGATGTCTTCTGTAAAGGGTCCTTCCCCATGGACTTTTGTTGTGCTGGATGTTGTTCAAACTGCTACATGATTCCAGTCACAAGATTACATTGAAACTTGCAAGAAAACCTATTGTCATGGTAATAGGGCACTCATATTTAGGAAAGATCCATTTTTATGGTGGATGTCAGTCTTTCTCACCCTAAAGGCCCTTATCTTTTGAGCTACGCATTGTTACTAGGGCGATGTGTGAGTGGGTTTCCATAGATGGCACTAAATGTTGTCCATCATCTTCCTCGATGTATGAGGTTGATATGGCTAAGGTTGGCTGGGCAAATGCCCTTCTGAATAACTTAAAATACCAGAGAACAAGGGTGTCACACCCCACACAGGCCCCAGCCTATGCACACTTAGTGCCACTCACCAAAACTACCCAGAAAGTTATTAGACAATTGAGTTCCTAAGTGTTGTTACCTACTTTAATTTCTCCCAACTTTTTGTTTGGTAGTTTTAAGTCTTATTTTCTTAAGCTGAGGGCCTGGGAGGTGCTGCAGAAGGCTTATGAAAGAATTTAAACAGTTACTTGCAGCTTAAGGCAAGGCCCAACCCACTAACTTGCATCACAAGGCAAGGTTGTAAAAGATAACTTGCAACACAAGCAAGGCATACACTTAATTTATTAAGTGTGTAGGATGTGTGCTCATCAAGCGTGCTACTCCTATGAATGACAACCAAGAAGCCCATATCTTTGTAGTTTTGAAATCAAGGTTTTCATGCATATGTATATTCAGCCAAGTAACTATCACAAGAGGTTTATCACATAGAACATAAACAAGAGCTCATAAACTTAACATAACTTGGCACATAAGCATCCAACATATGTACATACAAACCATGTACAACCGAGGCTACATATGTACACAAAATAACCTAAGTACAAGCATCACTAGCTTGGCAACATACCAAGGATGTTCCAAGTCCAAAATCTAGCCAAGGTTAAGTTTTACAAGCCAAGTCCTCCTTAACCCCCAAGAAGGTACCTAAGTGTGCAATACAGGAGCACACACTGAAGTACAAGCCCAATGACCATATTCATGGTCATGAACGTGAACACTACAATCAAAGCCATAGTCCACACATCCATCCTGCACCTAGACGTGTCCCACAAACTACTCAAGCCTGCAAAAAAAAGAACATAAGTTTCGGCCATAAACCATAATACTTGTAGATGCATTATTCGAGCCAAGATTGAGTTGGCACATACCTTGGGCAATAAGTGTACTACCTAGCACACAAACAAGCAAGCACAAGTAACTCACTCAAGCTCAATGTCCTTGCCTGAAACACAAAAAATATGAGCATGAGTACTAATACTCAGTAGGGTTCACAACTCAAACGACTCATAATTGAGTCTATTTAGTTAAATCCGAGACTTAACCTCTTCGAAGCTCACTTGTCCTACAAGAAAGACATGAAAACACCAAGATACAAGACATATAATACATACACCATGCTAACCGATACATATTTAAGCATAGCACACACAAACAAATCAAACAAGCACACAAACTCACACACACACCACAATGTTTATTCAGTTGAAATATTCATTCGAATGAAATATTCACTCGGTCAAAATATGCATTTGGCCGAAACCACTAACAAGCACAAACATCAATCCTTGCACTTCAAGCCTTCCAATTCCCTTCCAATCCACTAGAGCTCCAAGTTCACTAGTAAGTTGGCCTAACTTACTAAGAACTTTATGTGCTTGTCTTTAATCCTTGACTAGCTAGCCAATTAACATGAACCCGAAAACCCCTCAATATGCCCATTTAGCAAACTAAGATCATATAGAAATATACATCCATCACTTAGCCGCCATTAACTACTTGATCATGGAAATGTTCCAAGAAACTCAAGTAGACATGAACGCTACCTCAAAATCCAAGGTTGAGTTCTCAGTTGTGCTTGAATGTCCAAGACCGAGCTTGAAATTGGAAGTGTGAGGTCGCCTAGTGCCAAAAACAAAAAATCCAAGCTTGATTCCTCCTTCAAGATTCAATTCAACACCAATTTGGCAAAATTTTGGCAACAACTCATCAAGAACACAAAACTTGCTCAAGACTCGGTTAAGCCTGAAAATGATGGCTTGCTTGACTGAAATGATTGTTTAACTCAAAGTGGAAGCATGCAATTTTCGGCTAAGTGCCACATGTCCCATAATTCGGCTTTAATGCTCCACTTTGCCTTGCATTATTTTGCATGGCGTGATTAACCCGTTAAGACTTCATAGTCTCATAATGATCACTCGGTTAAGATTACACTATGGTCCTTAAACTTTGTTTCACGGCATTAACAACTTAGTCACTTTAATTGTGCCAAATCCACCTGAATGAATAAAGTTCACTCGAATGAACGAGTTTCACCCGAATGAACATATTTCACCCGAGTGTTCGCGATTTTACATATTTATCACTATACATATTTTTAATCAAGTCCCTCATATTTTCCTTTCATTTTATTTGCATTCTTGGCCTGGGCTAAGCACTAAGGGATGGTCTTAACAATTCCTCCCTCCTTAAAAAGTTTGGTCCTCCAAATTCTTCACCAATCTAGAATATAGTTGAGGGTACTTATTGGCAATTTCCTGTTCCACTTCCCAGGTTGCCTTTTCAGGAGTGTGGTTACTCCACTGAACTTTAATCATAGAGATCCACTTGCTTCTCAATTTCTTAGTATCTCTAGCTAGGAATTGAATTGGCATTTCCTCATATCAAAGATTCGGTGCCACAGGCACACTAGCAGGTATCTCAATCTGCTTAGAACTTGGAACATACTTTTTGAGTAGGCTTATATGAAATACATCATGTATGTTTCCAAGTTCTAGTGGCAATTCTAGCTGATAAGCCACATTTCCAACCCTGGCCAATATTTGTTATGGCCCTATATATCTGGGTGCAAGTTTTCCTTTCTTTCCAAATTTGATTACTCTCTTCATAGGAGAAACTTTAAGCCACATCCAATCTCCTTCCTGGAATTCTAGGTCTCTTCTCCTTTCCAGGTTGGCATAAGACTGTTGCCTATCATTTGTAGCTTTGATCCTTGCTTGGATCAGTCTTATATTTTCTATGGTCTCCTTAACAATATCTGGCCCTAATTCCAGCTTATCTTCTGGCTGATGCCAACAATGAGGAGTAATACATCTCCTGCCATATAAGGCTTTATATGGAGCCATTCCTATTACTGAATGATAGCCATTATTATAGGAGAACTCCACCAATGGGAGATGCACATCCCATTCTCCCTGGAAGTCTATGACACAACATCTCAACATGTCTTCTAGAGTTTGTATAGTTCTTTCTGTTTGTCCATCCGTCTGTGGATGGTAAGCTGAACTAAACTTATGTTTGTTTCCTAGTGCCTGATGTAGGGACTTCCAAAACCAAGAAACAAACCTAGGATCCCTAACTGATACAATGTCATCAGGTATTCTTTGTAATCTTACTATTTTCCTTATATAGAGTTGTGCAAGTTTATCCAAAGAATTAGTGAGATTCATTGGAAGGAAATGTGCTGCCTTGGTCAATCTGTCCACAATGACCCAAATGGCATTATGTTTTCTTCTAGTTAGTGGCATTCCTACTACAAAATCCATAGATATGGATCCCCATTTCCTCTTAGGTATGGGTAAGCTTTGGAGTTTCCCTCCTGGTTTCTGGTGCTCAACTTTCACTTGTTGGCGCACTTCACATTGAGACACATGAGTACTAATGTCTCTTTTCATGTATGGCCACCAAAAGTAAGTTCTAAGAGCATGATACATCTTTGTGGCTCCTAGATGCATACTCAGCTTACTAGAATATGCTTCTTCCAGAATTTGAAGTCTTGGGTCATCCTTTCCAGGCACATACAACCTATTCTGGAAGTATAGCATCCCTTGCTTATAGGAGAGACCTTGGAAAAGTTCTCGCTTTCTTTGTCTAGACACTAGCCCCATGTTCTCATCACCAGCTTGAGCTTCTTTGATAAGCTCTTTCTATTTTGGGGTAATAGTGAGTACACTAAGCTGCTCATTTTCCCAAGCTAGCCATTGACTTGCCAAGCAAGTAATGTCAAGGCTCCCGGCCTTATACTCTGTTTCTCCACCCTTGAGCACTCTAGTATAGTTCCTGCTCAGAGCATCAGCCACTACATTGGCTTTCCCAACTGTGTATTCAATCACACAGTCAAAATCTTTCAGGTATTCCAACCACCTTCTCTGTCTCATATTGAAATCCTTCTGAGTAAATAAGTACTTGAGACTTTTGTGGTCTGTATAAATCTGAAATCTATTACCTAACAAGTAATGTCTCCATTGCTTAAGAGCAAAGACTACTGTTGCTAATTCCAGGCCATGCACTAGATATTTCTTCTCATGTGGTCTCATTTGTCTAGACCCAAAAGCAATAGCCTGTTTTTCCTGTATTAGGACACATCCTAGTCCTACATGAGATGCATCAGTATACACCTCATATTCCTTTTCAGGGTCTGGTAGGATAACACAGGAGCTGTTGTCAGTCTTTTTTTAAGCTCTTGGAAGCTCTCTTTATATTTGGTTTCCCAGGTAAATTTCTGGTTCTTCCTGGTCAACTGGGTCATAGGTGCTGCTATAACAGAAAAGTTTGGTACAAACCTTCTGTAATAGCCAGCTAACCTCAGGAAACTTTTAACTTCCGTCACATTCTAGGGCTATTGCCAATCTAGGATTGACCTTACCTTTTCAGGATCCACGGCCAACCCTTGATCATTTATTATATGACCCAGAAATCCAATTTCTTAAGTCCAAAATTTGCACTTGCTTAACTTCCCATAAAGCTTATGCTTTTGGAGTAAACCAAGCACTACTTTTAGGTGTTCTTTATGAGTTTCCTCATCCTTAGAGTACACCAAAATATCATCAATGAATACCACCACAAAGTGGTATAGGTGTGATCTGAATACCCTCTACATTAAATCCATAAAGAATGCAGGTACATCAGTAAGCCCAAATGGCATTACTGTGTACTCAAAGTGTCCATACCTAGTCCTGAAAGCAGTCTTAGGTATGTCCTCCTCCTTAACTTTTAACTGGAAATATCCAGACCTTAGATCTATTTTGGAAAACACCCTTGCTCCTTTTAACTGATCAAATAGATCTTCTATTCTTGGGAGGGGATACTTGTTCTTTATGGTTAATTCATTTAATTTTCTGTAATCAATACAGAGTCTAAGGGTTCCATCTTTATTCTTTACAAACAACACAAGTGCTCCCCAAGGAGACACACAGGGTCTGATAAATCTTTTCTCAAGCAGTTCATCCAACTGCTTCCTCAGTTCTACCATTTCAGGTAGTGCCATCCTATAAGGAGCAATAGACACTACGACTGCTCCTGGTACCAGTTTAATTTCAAACTCCACTTCCCTTAAAGGTGGCAATCCATGTAGGTCTGTAGGAAAAACTTCTGAAAAATCTTGAACTATAAGTATTTGCCTAAGTTCAGTAGCTAATTCATGGTCATTAAGTTCCAGGCATTCATGTTCATCCTCTAGAATTACTAGTTTCAACACTTCAAGTTGATAATCCGTAGCTAAGTCTAGTGACTTATCTAAGTCATATGGTGTACAACCAGGCATTATCTGTAATGCCCGGATAATCCAAAGTGATTAGGTCTCGGGTTAAATGGATTTGGAGCATAAGAATTTTTCCTTAATCGGGAGTTTAGCTCAATTAAATTGAGGAGACAATATGGCATGTGCCTAATTGAGTGTTGAACATCTTAAAAATAAGCTTGGCCTAGGCCAAGATAAATAGTAATGAAAATGGTGGTTTTTAAAGATAATGGACTCAATTGAACAAAGGGACTTTTAGTAGTTGGGCTCAATTACCCAAAAATTAGAAAGTTGGAGGACTAAAGGGGGAATTAGGCCATTTTAATGGCCTAGGATGCCTTGACCAGCCATGCCCCTCCAATTCCCAATATTTTATGTCACCTCCCTCCAAATCCTATTATTTTAATCCACCTCCCACCCTTAGTCATCACCTTGGATTCTTTCTTCACCTACTTTTGACTTTTTATGCCAAACTTACCCAAAAGTCTTCTAATTAGTCTTCATTTTTTTTAATCTTGTCTCCCACTCATTTCAAACACATTATTAATTTCTTACTATTTTTAATTTACCTCCCATCCTTAGTCAAGACTTTGGATTCTTTCTTCACCTACATGTCTCCTACTTTTGACTTTTTCTACCAACTTACACAAAAGTCTTCCAATTAGTCTTCCTTCCATTAAATCTTGTCTCCCACTCTTCCAAGCACATTATACACTCATTTTCCTTCCCATATGGCTGGCCATCACCTTCCCACACATTAAAACATAATCAATCTACTCATTCAAAGCCATTTGCTCTTAAACTCTCTCCTTCTCTCTCCATTTTCTTCCATACCAAGTCTCACCATTCCAAACACATTTCCAACTCTTTTCCTCATCTAAATATTCGTCCATAGCTAGAAATAATCATTCCTCAAATTAAAACCAAGTATTCTTGGTTGAATTCAAGCTCTAAGACCATAAAGAGCAAGAATCAGGTGAAGAATTCAAAGAAAACCAAGGAGGAAAATTCGGCCATTTCCATTTCTTGGAGGTTTTAAGCTCTACTCAAGGAACTCTTTGTGTGATTGAGTTTCTAAGTTCATTAGAAGCAAGAAATCAAGAAGAAGCTTGAAGAACATCAAGCACAAGAAATTGGCCTTACCTCTTCTGTGAGGTTCTGTAAGTGTACACCAAGTGTTCTTGGTATTTTGTGTTATTTGAGTTAATCACCAAGTGTTCTTGGTACCTTATGGTTACTAATAAAATTTGGCCCATCTTGGTTCTTATGCTAGAAAACAATTTCTAGAGTCAACAAGCAAGGAAAACGAAGGAAAATAAGCTTCTAAAGCTTTCGGTGTTGTGGGTAAGGATTCCTATACTCACTTTATTGCATGGCATAGTTCCATGGATTTTTGTGTGAGTATTCGGGCCCCTAGGTGATGGTCAAAGAACCATGTGATCCTAGGAGTGCTAAGAGGGCTTAAGTTATGTTATTGCTTCGGCAATTCTGTTTTGCTCATGAGCTAAGTTAAGTAAGCAAGCATTATGGGCTAGGAGTTAAGGCGGCCACCTTAATTCCTATGCTAAGTGAGCTCTCCGAAAACATTAAGTATATGAAATTAATGAATTAAAACTTGAGGGATGCTTGCTGCCCTTCTGTGAACAAAGTGTTAAGTGGTGTGTGTTTGTGTGCTTCTTTGATTTGTTGTGCATGCTAACCCCCGATTATGATATTATTGCTATATGCATGTATCTTTTTGTTTTCTTTGTCTTTATGTTTTCTTTGCAGGAATAAGGATTATTTTGCCATTACATTCTTGGCATATGTTAGGCCTTGGAGGCCATAAGTTAGGCATTGGATGCCACGGAATCCTTATTGAGTTTTATAACTCACCCGCCCTACTCTACTTTTGTAGGTAAAGGTTTGCTTGAAAGATCAAGCTAAGAGTCTTGAGTACTCTTTCTGTATTCTAAGGTTGGATTTGTGTATGGTATTGCTCAAAATATTCTAAGTATTCTAAGTATATAAGTTGCTTGTAAACAAGCTAAAAAAAAATGTGGACTTTCTGTGCAGGACTTGAAGTCTTAGAATTGTGGGAACAAGGTCTATTAAGGTGGAAATTTGTGTTCCATGGCTTTGTGGATTTATGGCTTGCTTTTAAGCATTTTTTTGTTGGTCTAACTTTAGTGACCAAATTATGGACTTAGCTAAAATTTGGCCAAACTTGGCTTTGGGCTTGTATTATGGACTTGGACATTTTTGGGTATTTTTATTGCTTGGTGGACTTACCAAGGCCCATGCATGAATTTATGGGTTATGTTTTCATGAAACTTGAAGCATGTTGAAATTGGGCTTAAATGTACATTTTGGGCTTAAATAAGAACTTGGAAAATTTGATTTTATTCTTGGTTAATTTTGGGCCATATGCATGTTAAGTACTAAAAGGCCCATAAGCCCATGTCTATGTTGAAAGCATGCAATGTTTGGCTATGTATGCTCACTTAGTAAAGAACATGCAAGTAAACTTAGAAAAAGCATGAAATTGGATGCTTGTGTAAAGTTTGGCTAATAAGAAATTTAAGTGCACGTATGTGAATTAATACATGCCTAAGCATTAGTTGCATTTAAAGGCATTAAGTGATTATGTGCACTAGTGAACTCCAAAACGCATAAGCATGCAAAGCATATGCATGAAAATAAGTTTTTAAACTTAAGTTGGTGTTTTAGTTGCCATGCATATTCTTGGCTAAGCTCGGTAAAGACCATGAAAATGAACACATGAAATCCACATAGGTACTAGCTTGTTTTTGAGAGCACATCAACTTAACCTTATTTAAAGAACTTAACGAGATAGTACCGATAAGTATCCTAGGGTTCATGCCCATAAGTCTTAGTGAGTTTTAAAAGCCCCTTCTGTGTAATGAAAACTTCCGCTGCATGTTTTAAAAAATCAGGCCCAAATGGGCCAGGGGCAGTTTAGGGCACGACATTATCAATTGTCTAGCATGATAATCAATGATTACTTTGTTCTCTCCTAGCCAGTTCATGCCTAGAATCACATCATAATCATATGTATCCAGTACTATCAAGTCTACTCTCAGTTTCAGCTTGTCTATCTGGATTTCACAGTTTTCAACCATATGGTATGTGAATAGAACTTCATTACCAGTAGTTTTAACCAAATACATATTGGTCATATATTTTACCTCTAGATTCATGCCCTTAACCAAGCTATTGGATATCACAGGCAAGGAAGCTCTAGTATTAAACAACACAGATACTAAATGGCCATTAAGGTAGATGGTACCTTTTAGGGCCCTCCTGCTAGTCCTCTGTTGACTAGTCTCTTTGCCTGCATTCTCGGCCTCTGGTGCTCCTTGCACCTTTCTGGAAGTCTCCAGCTGAAATACCTTACTAGGGGGTGCATTAGGCCTTCTCTACTCTTGAGGTGCCCTCTGTGCCTGTCTCCCTCCTGGATTGGGCACATTGGTCCTCATTTGGGGCATGGGTATCTACCCTCCTTGTCCTCTGGGATTGAACCTTCCCAGCATTTTCCTATCATCCCCCCTTCTTGGGTAATCTCTGACCTAATGGTTTGGTGCCCCACACTTGTGACACCCAGTAAAAGTTTTGAAACATGGCTTGTTGCCATGGAACTTCCCACAAGTGTGGCACTGAGGACCATACTGCTGGTCCTTTTTCTTTCTTACTTCATTTTCTTCCTCCACTAGATTCTATCTCCTCTCTCAGCCTTTTGTGTTGCCCTTTATGGGATCCACTACTACTTCTAGGTCTACTCTTGGTCTGCTCCTTGAACTCCTGTTCCAGTGCAATGGCACTTTGCATCATAGAGTAGTAATCTCTAGCTCCCACTGCTCTAAGAATTTGTCTCAGCTCAGGCCTCAAGCCTCTAAAAAATCTCTTGGTCTTCAGCTCCTCTTGCCCTTCATACTGTGGAGCATATTTGATCAGACTGTTGAACCTTTATTCATACTCCAGGACACTGAGGTCCCCTTGCTCCAGCTGATCAAATTCTACTTGTTTCTGATCCTTTTGGGCCTCACTGACATACTGTTGGCGGAAGACCTGAAGAAAGTCTGCCCACCTCATAGACCTTCCCTTAGCTGGTGGTCTCATCTGGTTTCTCTCCTGATATGTCCTCTGTACTGCCCTCCACCATAACTCTGCATTTTCGTCTAGCTTGAAGATAGCTAGAAGTACTTGCTGAATGGATGACACATCCATCCTTTCAAAAATTTTCTCCACTTGATATACCCAGAACTCAGCTTCATCTGGGTTACATCCACCCTTAAACACTGGAGGTTTTCATGCCAGGAACCCTTCCAGCTGGCCCTCCTTTAGTCCACCTCTTCTGGACCTCTCTTCTCTGACTTATGTGTTTCTGGTTTTGTCCCTGGATGTCCTTCCTCTAGCTGTGGTCTCAGTGGGAGGCTCAGTCCTCTGGCTATATATATAGGCATCCCGCTCTTCTATGTCTGGACTTTCCTCCTCATCTTCCTCAGTCCTGGGCTCCTGTCCAACTTCTGACCTTATTCTTCTGGCCCTGGGATGCCTTCTCTCCTCATCACCTTCTTCTTCTTACTGATTGCCCCTAGTCTTGCTAGACTGATCATAATTTACTGGTTCTTTGCCAGGCCTTCTCTTCCCTCTTTTGCCCTCGGCCTCAAAGTTCTCCCCTACTCCTACTTGTTCTGGGTTTTCTTGTGATTGAGCTTGGCCTCTAGCCAAGGCTTGTATTCCTACTACAAGCTAAGCCACAGTAGCCTGCAGTGTTTCCATCATTAATTCCATCCTGTCTTGTCTTCCTCTGCTAGGTCCAGGTACTTATAACTTGGCATTTGGCTCTTCGGCCAAACTAGGCTCATTGGCCTCTGCCTTCCTTTCAGGCACCTCTATATGCATACCATCTCTAGGATGGGCTGCTGTGTCCTCTGCCTGTGCCAGGGATTCTATTTCCCTGCCTCTTGTTCTCATCCTGCACTTTAAGATGCAGCTATTCATATATGCTCAATAATACAAGTCTTATATAATCCTACGTGGGAACAAGTCTAGGCTAACTCTCCACTAAATCAGAAGCTATAAACCTTAAGCTCTGATACCAAACAAAGCCTATCACACCCCACACAGGCCCCAGCCTGTGCACACTTAGTGCCACTCACCAAAACTACCCAAAAAGTTATTAGACAATTGAGTTTCTAAGTGTTGTTACCTACTTTAATTTCGGCCAACTTTCTGTTTTGTAGTTTTAAGTCTTATTTTCTTAAGTTGAGGGCCTAGGAGGTGCCACAGAAGGCTTATGAGAGAATTTAAACAGTTACTTGCAGCTTAAGGCAGGGCCCAACCCACTAACTTGCATCGCAAGGCAAGGCTGTAAAAGATAACTTGCAACACAAGCAAGGCATACACTTAATTTATTAAGTGTCTAGGATGTGTGCTCATCAAGTGTGCTACTCCTATGAATGACAACCAAGAATCCCATATCTTTGTAGTTTTGAAAATCAAGGTTTTCATGCATATGTATATTCGGCCAAGTAACTATCACAAGAGGTTATCACATAGAACATAAACAGGAGCTCATAAACTTAACATAACTTGGCACATAAGCATCCAACATATGTACATACAAAACCATGTACAACCGAGGCTACATATGTATGTAAAATAGCCTAAGTACAAGCATCACTAGCTTGGCAACATACCAAGGATGCTACAAGTCCAAAATCTAGCCAAGGTTAAGTTTTACAAGCCAAGTCCTCCTTACTCCCCAAGAAGGTACCTAAGTGTGTAATATAGGAGCACACACTGAAGTACAAGCCCAATGACCATATTCATGGTCATGAACGTGAACACTACAATCAAAGCCATAGTTCACACATCCATCCTGCATCTAGACGTGTCCCACAAACTACTCAAGCCTGCAAAACATAGAACATAAGTTTCGGCCATAAACCATAAGACTTGTAGATGCATTATTCAAGCCAACATTGAGTTGGCACATACCTTTGGCAATAAGTGTACTACCTAGCACACAAACAAGCAAGCATAAGTAACTCACTCAAGCTCAATGTCTTTGCCTGAAACACAAACAATGTGGGCATGAGTACTAATACTCAATAGGGTTCACAACTTAAACGACTCATAATTGAGTCTATTTAGTTAAGTCCGAGGCTTAACCTCCTCGAAGCTTACTTGTCCTGCAAGAAAGACATGAAAACACCAAGATACAAGACATATAATACATATACCATGCTAACCGAGACATATCTAAGCATAAACGCTATCTATATTGGGTTAGCACACACAAACAAATCAAACAAGCACACAAACTCACACACACACCACAATGTTCATTCGGTTGAAATATTCATTCGAATAAAATATTCACTCGGTCGAAATATGCATTCGGCCGAAACCACTAGCAAGCACAAACATCAATCCTTGCACTTCAAGCCTTCCAATTCCCTTCCAATCCACTAGAGCTCCAAGTTCACTAGTAAGTTGGCCTAACTTACTAAGAACTTTATGTGCTTGTCATTAATCCTTGACTAGCTAACCAATTAACATGAACCCAAAAACTCCTCAATATGCCCATCTAGCAAACTAAGATCATATAGCAATATATAACCATCACTTAGCCACCATCAACTACTTGATCATGGAAATGTACCAAGAAATTCAAGTAGACATGAACCCTACCTCAAAATCCAAGGTTAAGTTCTCAGTTGTGCTTGAATGTCCAAGACCGAGCTTGAAATTGGAAGTGTGAGGTCGCCTAATGCTGAAAACAAGAAATCCAAGCTTGATTCTTCCTTCAAGCTTCAATTCAACACCAATTTGGCAAGATTTCGGCAACAACTCATCAAGAACACAAAACTTGCTCAAGAGTCGGTTAAGCCCGAAAACGATGGCTTGCTTAACTGAAATGATTGTTTAACTCAAAGTGGAAGCATGCAATTTTCAGCTAAGTGCCACATGTCCCATAATTCAGCTTTAATGCTCCACTTTGCCTTGCATTATGTTGCATGGCGTGATTAACCCTTTAAGACTTCATAGTCTCATAATGATCACTTAGTTAAGAGTACACTATGGTCCTTAAACTTTGTTTCACGGCATTAACAACTTAGTCACTTTTCATGTGCCAAATCCACCCGAATAAGTAAAGTTCACTCGAATGAACGAGTTTCACCCGAATGAACATATTTCACCCGAGTGTTCTCGATTTTACATATTTATCACTATACATATTTTCAATCAAGTTCCTCATATTTTCCTTTCATTTTATTTGCATTCTTGGCCTGGGCCAAGCACTAAGGGATGGTCCTAACAAAGGGGCAAAGGAGGATTCCTAGAGCATTTTCGAGGGGATGTTTTGATGCTCAAGTTAGGCTAGAGACAAGGATTTAAAAAAGAAATAGCATAAGAGAGTAAAAGTGCTAAGTTACCTCGAGTATGAAGGGGTCTCCCATATATATAGGCAAAGGAAGGTCCAAGGTAGATCTATGATTTCCAGGATGAGGTTGGTTATGTGTCCAATCAAGTTTGAAATACCAAAGTCCATACCTAGAGAGCCACCTACTACTTGGTCCTTTGACATAAGTCACTGGCATACCGCCTGTTGTACGACAATATTAGTCTTGTTACGCCTCCTTTAGGGACCTCAATGGAATTGTGCTAGAGTACTACTAGGGGAGGCTAATTTTGACGTAGGTCATTAGGGACTTTGGGGTTGAGCTCCTTCTAGAGGTGGCACCCTATGGTCTTCTCCCCAATGTGCTGATGTAGTTTATTCTGAGGTCTCTTTTGCCAGGATACCTTGATATTGGACTCCTTAGTCCTCATGTGCTTGGGCCGATCCAGTGAGGCCCAAGAGGACATCAGCCCTTTACCCATCAGAATTCTTTTGGAACATGCCATGGCCTTAGAAATACTTTGAAACCTTAAAACGCTTAAAAGGCATGATAGGAGCATTTGTTGTTGAGGAGGGATTACTATGGTCACACCACTGGCTTGGTGTGATTGCATCTCCATGCTAGCCCTTTTCCTAGAATTAGTGTGATCTCACCATTCAAGAGGTGTAATCACATCACCTCTTAGTGGAGGGTTTGCCATAACCCTTTGTGCGTTTCTTGCTTGCAAACTTGGTTTCCATGGAACCCATAGCTCAGGTACCCCAATCTCACTTCCAACACTCAAAATGGGCCTGAAATGCATCAATCTAACTTGAACTCAAATCTAAATCAAAGCAAAACCAAAGCAAATAAGCAACACAAAACTCATTTGAGCACAACTAGTTCTTTATGAGTTCCATGCCTAAATCCAAGCAAAATGGGTACCACAAATACAAATTTAAGGCCATACATATCCATATTTCATGCTTAGAACCAACTTAAACCGATGGACAAAGCTTACCTTAGGGTTTGAAGCAAAAACTTAAGAGAGACAGCAGAAATTCAAACCACCAAGAGCTAGCTAAGGACTTGTTATGGATGCTTTAGATCCTTCAATTTTGTACAAAAATTGTGTGATTTTGGTGTAATGATGATGGTTAGCTATATAAGAGCAAGACATATGAAAATATGAAATGATAAAAATGATGAATAGTTGCTTTTCCATAAACAAATATCCTAAATACTTTAAGTAATACTTTTTGTCACCCTTGTGTCACTTTGGCCCTCAAACTAAGTTTTGATTCACTTTAGCCACTTAAAACCTCGCTTGAACCGCCCCTCCATGGTCCCAAAGAAAGTTGTTCTTGCACCTAAGCTTTGTCTAGACACAAATGACTCAATTTTACACTTAGTGCAATTTTAGTCCCTTAGCTTTTACTTTTGGTTCAAATAGCTAGAATAACTTATAGTCTTAATTTATTTAGTAAAAAACATGTACATGGCTTTAACTTCATTGAAATTATAGTTATACCATTGACTCGAACCAAAATTACCTATTTGTCCCCTTTTACTCTTAGGTGGCATTTCACACTTAGGAACTCAATGCAACCCTACTTAACTTATTTCTATTGCTTAATAAGAAACTAATTTGAGGCATTTAAATAAAAACACGTAAATATTTGCAAACAATCACTAGTAAAGCTGTCATAGTACCACCTATAAACAATAAAATTTTCTTTCTACGTTTCCATGACTTTCCACAGATTTTTTTTCCATTTTCTTTTTTATTTCTAAATCCACTTCAATATTTGCAAACAATCACTAAAATAGAGTTTTGAAAACTTAAATGACTGTACAGATGAATGATAAAGAAAATGGAGAACAAACTAGTGCCATAATGGCTGATCAGGTCAACAGGTAGTTTGACTTGCAAATGTGGCAAAAATAAGTGGCTGGAATTGATGTTGTTCCATTGCAGTTCTTTCGACGAAAGTAGCTTTTGTTCGTGATCTGTTAAGTTTTTACAGCAAAGGAGCAGAGGGAACCTTTCATTTCATCACAGGACAAATGGTGAATTTTACTTTCACCACCGTGGAGAAGCAAATTGCAGCTTGTGTGCAACATTACCGGTCCATGTCACCTCACAACCCACAAGGAACAACACGAATACTACACCTGATTCACAAATCAACATAAACAACCCAAATTCCACTCCACTTTCAGATAGAAAGCGGTAGATATCATATTCTCCCATTAAACATATAAACGACATTTATAATCCATAGCCCTATATCACAAGGAGCACAAAAGCCCTTTAAAAACTCCACCAAAACCTTCAATCCCCAAACTAGATAGGTTGCTGCAATGTCACAACCAAAGGGCTGGTCACTGTATGATTCCCGTCGGACCAGGTTATGGAACCACTTGTCGTACTTGAGCTACCGGGAGAGAGTTTGATCGCCCTGACTTGAACCCTAACAAGAAAGTTCAACTTCTGTCCAACCCTCCGGAATGCAAGTGTTTCCGGCTGCACTGTCACATTTGAGCTCCTTGGAGCAATTACTTTCACTTTGTAAATTGAGTTTGGGTTCCCAACATTGGTCACCCTCCTAATGAAATGTGTAGACATCTTCTGCTTGCCGTATTGTTGAAACACCACAGCCAGTGAAGGATAGTTCAAATTGCCCACATGGCCAGCCCTTTTTGCGCCCTTGCAATCAGCATACCTCCTAGTGATCACTTGGATGTTTTTGACAGTGTAATTGGAATTACATAAGAAATTCACATAATCCATCGAGCTCAAATCATAAACAAGCCCCGGATCCATTGCCTTTGTAGGGTGTACATGACCAGACCCAAAATCCATCACGGTTGACGAATTTCCTGTGGCCTCATCCAACATCACTTCCCCCTGACTGTCTCGTGTATAGGCAGTTGTCATTAAGGCAGAGCGTATAGCTGCAGGGCTCCATTCCGGATGAGCTGCCTTTAAAAGGGCAGCCAGGCCAGAAACATGAGGGCAAGCCATGGAAGTACCTGAAAGTATGTTAAACTCTGTTCTCCTAACATCTGACGGAACACCTGATGGCCCAACCTTGTCTGGCCAAGCAGCAAGAATGTTCAACCCAGGTGCAATCACATCCGGCTTCAAAATCTCTGGTGTCTCGGGATTGGGACCTCTAGCTGAAAATGAGGCCACCACTGGAGCAGGATGCACCCCGAGCCTCGTGCCCTTGAACACAATCGTGGCAGTTGCCAGAGACCTGGACTTCAAAGCCACATTGATGTAACTCCTAATCTCATTCCCAGCAGCTGCCCCAACTGCAGCCGCAGGCAACACATGGCAATCTGCTACCAATCCTTCACCATCAAAAACCCCATTAGCGAGAACCATCCCAATTCCACCAGCTTCTCTTACCACAGCACCCTTTGCAGCCCTTGAATTGATACCTCTATCACACAAAACTATTTTACCTTGAACAAAATCTGGATCCAAAGAACCATCCAAACAAAGAGACGAAGAATACCCATCACCCCCCTCGCTCCCAGCATAAACTAACGGGTACATCCGACCCGGAGCCAGACCAGGTCCACCGTACAGGCTTACTCCGGTCAAAATCTTCCCGTTTCCGAGCTTAACATCAGCTGGAAAATCCCTATCAATCGTCCCTGCACCGACGGTGGTAACCCACGGGGCGACATTAGTCACCGTCAATCCACCCGGTCCTCCATTTCCGGCAGAAGCAGACACAAATATCCCTCTGTCGACGGCCCCAAAAGCCCCGATGGCAATCGCGTCGAGATAATAGGGGACGACGACTCCACCGACGCTCAGAGAGATGACATCGACACCATCTGCCGTGGCAGCGTCGAATGCCGCAAGAATGTCGGAATCATAGCAGCCGCCATTCCAGCAGACTTTATAAGTGGCGAGTCTAGCCTTTGGGGCCATTCCGGCGGCGACCCCTTTAGCATAACCTAATGTGGAAGCCGGATACACATACCGCCCAGCAGCTATGGAGGCCGTGTGGGTCCCATGCCCATCTGAATCTCTCGGGGACCGACTCTCCGACGTCTCGTTCATCTTCCCGTTCGTCGCCTCATATCCGGCGCAGAAGAACTTTGCTCCAATGAGTTTTCTGTTACACAAACCTGGCCCAAAATCCTTTGCCGACACACATTGGCCCTTCCATTTCGCCGGAATAGGTCTCAAGTCGCGGTCATTGAAGCTACGCCTCTCTGGCCATATCCCCGTATCGATGACTCCGATGACGAGATCCGACCCAAAATCCGATTCCTTAAGTAAACCCGCCCTGTCGGTGGTCTTGAGCCCCAGGAAATGAGGGGAGCGCGTGGTCTGGATTCGGCGGACCTGCTCAGGAATGACGGCGACCACATGGGGGAGCGATTGGAGCTTCAGGGCATCCGTAGGCGAGAGCTTAGCAGCGAAGCCATGAAAGACAGTGTCGTAAGTGTGAATGACACGGGTAGTGGAGGAGATGGCGGAGGCAAGAGTGGACTCATACCAGTGCTTGTGGGTAGTGAAAACCGATGGCTTCGCGTCGTGGAGGACTCTAATGATGAAGGTTTTTTGGTCACCGGTTGAAGCAGAAGAAGCTACAGAGAGAACGGAAAGGAATAAGAGGAACAGAGCCATGGAGAAATGGAAGGAAGAGGCCAGAGAGAGTGAGCTGGAGAAAGCAAAGATGCACGGCAGTGTGATGCTCCTACCTGGAGCGGTAAAAAGCAAGACTCTGAAAAACAGGTTGGTGCGTTGATCATGTTGAACTTTTTGGCTTTTGTCAAAAGAAATGTTCAACTTTCTGCAACAGTTTTTGATTTGTTATATAGAAAATTCTCGAGTATTTATGATCAATAGCTGTCACATTATTTCCTACTTAATATTATTCCCGGGAAACTTTCAATTACCAACTTCACGTTTTTTTTTTACCTATACTGTCTCCATTATTTTTACAAATCTACATTTTATTCTAGCCTGAGTATACTATCAGTTCTCCAATTTTACTGACTCAATGTGTCTCTCAACTCAAACTCAGCATATCTAAGTCCTTAAACTTTAAAAAATGGCATGAGTTGGTCCAAACCAACTCACATCTTATAGGAAAAATTTAAAATTGGTCCTTAGTATCTCTTTTGTTTATGTTTATGTAATTATAGTTCATTTTAGATTGATCTAGTCCATAAATAGGTAAAATTTATTTAAGTACATGTTCTTTCTATTATTATTAGATAAGGGTAAAATGTAAATATGGCTATCTAACTTTAAGAATCATCTTAAAGTGGTCCCCTACCTTTTTTTTTTGTCCTCTTAAAATCCTTTAACACAACTAACATGTCTTATTTTTTATTTCATCCCTATCATTAGTTTAGGCATTAAAACGGATGGAATTTTCCTGTGTGGCACTTGATACCCCTATGGTGAATCCTAAATTGCCACGTGGATGGCTATACGAGAAGAACAAAAACTTCAAGCTAAAATTAAAACAAAAAAAAATTGTAAGGACTTAAAATGTGAATTTTCCCAAAATTATCTTCTTCTTCAGCTTTTTATTCTAGCTAGCGGTGGTGTGGATCACGAGTGGTCAATGAAGCGATGACAGAGCTATGCCATAGATGGAGCGGTGGGGCGAATCACAAACGTGTTGCCTTTGTTTAGGATTAGTCAATTAATTAGTAGCCAAAGACAATGGCAGCGGGTTGGTCCTCCAGGTGTCCGACCAATTTACTGTTCAAGATTTGGGATTCAAATAGTGACGAATAGGAAACGACATTGAAACTGAGAATGAGATGCTGAAAACTTAGTAAGAGCTCAAAAAAGTTGTCTTGTCATGAATCATAGTTGACTCCATTTCTTTAGCTACTCGGCATCTAGTAATGATTTTGGGAAATATTTAATTGGGGATGAGTTTGGGGAAGAAGTTATACTTGGAGAAGATTTAATCGATGAAAAACAAACAACTCTAGCTTTGATCAGAGAAGATTTGGGGAAGAATAAGATTATAAGATAATGTATGTTTCAAGTTCTTAAAATTATAAGTTTGTGTCAATTTAACATAAAATTTATTGTTTTCCTAGTATAATCACTTATTGTCATGAAAGTAGGCTGTCACGTGATAGTATGAGTGCCACGTAGGTAATCTCAATTCGAGATAATGCTTGAACTAACTGTAGGGACCAACATGGAACATGTTAGTTCAGTTAAGGGACTTTAAGTTAATGGAAAGGAGGTGGGAGACCACTTTAGGATGACCCTCAAAAGTTAGGGGACTATATTTGGATTTTATCCTATTGAATAATCATTCTGTAAAACATTGATTAAAAATAGCTTATGGTATCCTTGATAGATATTTTTAAGACATAACTACAAGTGCTTATTTTTATTTATATTGAATTTCTAAAATTTTATTGAAGTCAAAATTTAATAAGTCAAAGAAACTTAAAAGCACTTTTAGAATATTGTTTAACAAGTTCTTTGTTTTTTTTTTTGTAGTTTTTCTGTGAGTATGTATATGTATATTATACAAAAGTACTTTTTATCTATTTTCAATAAATTTTTATGAAAAAACCAATTAATCATACCAATTTTAAGTGTTTTTTTCTCCACATTTTTTGTATTATCAAGAGGTGCTGTAATATAATAGACCAAATCATTCTCGCTTTATATTTCATTATCATAAGTGATTCATATAAAAAAATTCAATTTCTTTCCTCTTATAAAAAATATAATTTTATCGCATATACTATGAAAAAGGCTCATCTAATAATAAATGTCTTTCAAACTAAGTGACTATGTTGGGAAATTATGTTCTATCATTTATCTTAAGTTATAATAATTTCTTTTAAAACCTATAACTCTTCATCATACAATTACCGTTTAAAATTTTTCAGAATATTACCAATAGTATAATAATTACTTAAACAAAAAAACTTAAATAATAGTTATTATAATAGCAACATAATGAGTATTAGATTGATTAGTTAACTAATTATATTTGAAAATCAATTGATTTATTTTTTTAATTGATCAATTAATGATAATAATTTTTCTTAGTTTATAACTCTTAAGTTTTTTTTATATAAAATATTATCATTTATATGATACTTACACAAATAACAAAAATACACATGAAACTAAATAAGTTTAACCTAGACATGGACTAAAACAATAAAAAAATGAATTGCAATTACCTAGTTTTGGGCAAAAGAGAGATTAAGGATCATGTGTGAATTTTGCCCCCAACACCGTGAGGTGTCTTGGACTAACTTGTATCATTTCTCAAAGTTTGAGGACTTAAGTACATTGAGTTTGAGTTAAGAGACTAACTCGTGTGAGTTAGCTAAGTTAGAGGATTGCTGGTGCACTTTGGCCTTTTATTCATGTTTCTTTTATGCTATTTGATATTAATTTCTGAAATTTTAATTTAAATTGTATGATAGTTATCTTCCAATGATTTCAATCTCTTCAATATTTATTTATAGTGAATGGATATTAGAAATTATCAATTTTTTCTCTTTATAAATACATATTTTTCTGTGTAAATACATATTAGTATTTTTTAAAGTTGGTTAAATATGAAAAAATATCAAAACTTTTAAAATTACTGAAACATAGTTACCAGATAGTTTAAATTAGGGTTTAAAAAGCTATTGGATATTATAAAGGAAGCAAATGGCAAAGTGCAGGTTTTTGAAAACAGAGGAGACAACGTGTAAGTTAGACTAAAGCACAGTGGGGTTTCTATAATTTGTCCTATTATTTCTGCTTTTTAGAAATATTTTGGCTTATTAGAAAATTAAGGAAAAAAAATAGATTTTATTTTTATTTTTTCCATTTACTTTTTATAGCTAAATTTTGTAAGATGTATGATACAACAATGAGCTTACCTAAAATGACCTACCCTTAGAAAATCAGCCCAAGTGAGTCTCCACCCAAGGAAAGAATCCACTAGGAAGATGACAATTAACTAGAGTGTGATTCCTATAATCAAGAATAATCACTGCATTAATAGTATCCTTAAGGAGCTACGACACAAGAACCCAACATGCATAAATAGAGGACTTCCACAGCTTATTGAGGCACATTCTTCTCTATGCTAAAACCCTAGCTTCTTCTACTCTAAGTGAAAGTATTGAGTTAACCATTAAAAGGTTTCCCCAGAGACACTCCCCGGGGCCCTAATGACTATTTTTTATTATAGGTTTTTATCCTTGCTAAGCCCAATTTGCTTACCACCTGGGTCAACCATCCTTATTGGTGGTTCACTATCAATTTAGTATCATTTATGGGAAAGATGGTTTATACAATATGGTTAAACCTACCCCAGGACCATTCTACAAGCAAGGACGATGTTATCGATGGTAGGAAGAAACCCCTAAAATTGATCTGAGGGAATGACAATCAAGATGCAGGACAAGGGTTGTTGAAGGTGAGCTCCTGTTACTTCCTAAGTATCCTATAAGGTGCAAAGGTCTCGCCAATAGCTCCATGACTTCATTGAAGAGCTCGTAAAGGAAGGGAAGCTAAATGATTACATTGTCTTTCCTCTTTCTCTGTGTAAAGAGGGTAGGCCGCGCAGAAGAGACGATGATGAACAAGCCCTTAAATGTGGGAGTGAATAGGGGAGACCCTACTGTCCTAACAGAAGGAACAACTACTAGAATCCAGGCTGATGATAACCCTATAAGCCCCTTCATGCATGCTCTAGGAATTCTTGAGGACTTCAAAGCTCAGGAGCTCAAATTAGAACATTCAAGGATCTTTTAGCGCTCAATAGCATCAATTTCTAGAGTAACCCAAGGGATGACATTTAGAAGAGTCGATAAGGAGAATTTTGACATAATGGAGTTAAGAAGAGTTGTCTAAAGTCATCCCATGCCCAAGCCTTCTTGGAAGGACACTTGGGCTACACAATAGTGCACGCTTGAGCCTATATGGAGCTTCTACACCTGTGTTTAGGAAAAAGAGGACTATAACATGCAAGAGATGTCTTTATTCATTAATTTTCTAGCCTTCCCAAGAAGGAATACTAGCCTATGTGTTAAAGTAAGGCCATGACATCAATAGAGGCCTTAGATGCCCCCACAAGCCTTAATTGATGGATGGTTGATTCCAAGATCTTTTACAAGCTTCAATGGACATCACCATGTTATAGCCCTTATAGCAAGAAGCTTAGTGAGACAGGAAAGTTCATAAATCCTTAGCTTAAATGCCTTAATTAGAGGTGAATTAGCAAAATCAAGTAAGTTACTCAAGGGTTAGTTGGTTTTGAGTCGTTTGGAACACTAGGTTTACCCAGGGCCAAAATATTCATTTTACACCATGGAGGCTCAGGATGAGTCTCGAGAATAAAAATGATATTTTTAAAACTAAGATCCCAAGTTAGCAAAATTTGCTTCAATTTTTAATACCCTAGTTATTATTTAGGAAGGGGTATTTTTGTAAAAATTTTAAAATTTTGGGAGGTGAAGTGTTTTGGCCTATTTAAACTTGTTGGAGCGGTTGGGT